>JACEFZ010005009.1:0-64294 GCA_014155875.1 Cepaea nemoralis | reverse complement strand
TGGAACTGTGAAAACCTGTTGATGTTGTGAGACACTATCACACATGGAACTGTGAAAACCTGTTGATGCTTTGAGACACTATCACACATGGAACTGTGTAAACCTGTTGATGTTGTGAGACACTATCACACATGGAACTGTGAAAACCTGTTGATGTTGTGAGACACTATCACACATGGAACTGTGAAAACCTGTTGATGCTTTGAGACACTATCACACATGGAACTGTGAAAACTTGTTGATGCTGTGAGACACTATCACACATGGAACTGTGAAAACCTGTTGATGCTGTGAGACACTATCACACATGGAACTGAAAACCTGTTGATGTTGTGAGACACTATCACACATGGAACTGTGAAAACCTGTTGATGTTGTGAGACACTATCACACATGGAACTGTGAAAACCTGTTGATGTTGGGAGACATTAGTTTTACTGCTTGTTGATTGTTTAAAATATTACCATGAAACATGTCTTCTACATATATTTTATTTTTGCATGGAAAGAAATTCTCAAATGTAGAAGCAAAAACTGAAATAAACCATTACTCTGCTTTCATATAAGTGGATTGTTAAGGATTCTGTATTCCCTAATACGAATTTCAACAGTGTTATGGTAGGATTATTCATTAATAAAGTAGAATGAATAGTAGAGTCAATAATTATCATGAGCAAGCAATTGCAACCTTTGTGCTTATACTGTTGTTTATAATTAGTGTCATTGATCGCAGTTAGCGAAACCATTACAAGACAAAATAATAGTCATTGCACTTACTTGCTGGGCGGTCAGCATGGCTGAATGGATAATAGCGTTCTAATAGTTCTTAAACATCCTGTGTGCTGACGCTGGGGCTGTGGGTTCAACCCCTACACTGATCATTTGGACTACAATGCTGACTTCTCCTCCTTGACTCGGAGACGTAAATTACAAGTACCTCAGAAGTTGGAGTCAGTTTCCCTGATGGCAAAGGACACTGGTAATCAATCAATCAATCATGTGCCATGCCGGAAAACGTGGGCGGTCATGACTCGCCATTTCACTTGATCACCAGAGTCATGGATCAGTTCAGTGTTCCTATCTCGCCCATGCCATGTGGCCAAGCCATCCAGGTATTTACTTCTTGGTGATCCCCTTGGTCTGTTCCCTTAGATCTTGCCAGTTGTCACCAAGTTCTCCAATTCATTTCTTCTCATAACATGTCCAAAAAATTTAGACTGTCTACGTCTAATTTCTCTAATCAATGTACAATTTTCATTTGTCTCCTGTAGTACTTGGTCATTGTACTGGTGATAGGGAAAGCTAATCCACACGCACAAATCAGTCCGGTGCACTAGAAGTGCATGTGTATGGACTACACTTGAATACAAATTGAGTGAACCTGGTGTTATTGAAAAAGGAGGTTGGCTGCTGCCAAGATAATACCAGAGTTCAAATAAACACAACATATGAAAATAAAGCTTAGTAAAAGAAGGGGCACTGTCAGAGTCTTGCGTATAGCAAGATAAGTAGCTCGTTTTCTGGCAAGTGTGAAGCGATATCAAACTATCAAATCACACGAAGTGAATATCCGAAAGTATTATTCACAAGCTTTATTTACGCGCTGCATTTATTATCGCACAAACATCGCACAACGACAATCCATAGCAATAATTACGGCATGAACAATATCACTACAATACATAATAATACATGCAAGCAATAACTATTCAAGCATTCGAACCAGTCTCCCACTGTCGTACAGGCTAGCTCTCAATGCAGATTCAAACACCACTCGCAGACCCATGCGACCTGTCCATTCAAACCTCTAAACCCGTCTGCCAGATCTGGCGTTCTACACGCTACACGCCAGTTGGCGCTCACGTCAGCTGGTGTGACCCCTGCACAGTTCACGGGGTGTACTGCTGGCCAGCGGTCGTTTAAGCGTCGCTCAATTGCTGTGCTTGGCTGCTTTTACGGGCGTCGTCGAAGACACCGCATTCCCTCTGCAGTGTTTAACATCACTCAGGGTTGCATGTTGTTATGTTGTCTGGCGTTGGTACAGACAACGCGTCGCAACCTCGGATGTGAGACCTTGACACTCTCCACACCCCTTTTTCATGGAAGGATTTCCTTTCATGTACCATCTATATAGGTGTTATTAAACTTGTCAAAGTCGAACATTATACCTTAATAGTTATTACAATTATATACAGATGACTAGTAAACAATATGTATACAACAATTGTGTTGCACTATGAAGTACAACAGTCAAGTACAATCTATTTAATGGGCATTACCTCGCTGTGACACAGCTAGTCCGGTAGGTATCGGCTAAGCTGGCCCCTACCTCACAACCAAGAACAAAAATACTAAAATCATCAGGTCAAGCCGTGAGCATCTCCCTCTGAGATAGCTCCATCATCAGACCTCTGTTTAGAGTTTCTAATGAAGGTCAACAGTTTTGGCAATATACTGTCCATATCTAAACGACGTCACATTGACCTGTTATATATCCAGTACACGTGTCAATGGTTACAATACATAGTTACATTTCACCAAAAATTTTGAATAATGTCCCTTGGTTATTATACCAAAAATTTAGGAACAATAATTTATCGTCATTTACAAGACATAAATTAGTACTACAAATTTATTTCATAGTGTCATAATTTGATACTTATTGACAAATGTGCACAAAATGTCACGTTTGTAAAGAAGCAATCAAGTTATGATGCTGAGATTACATATTATAAAAATCGACATATACAATTCCGTATATGGACATATTGTAAATTACATTTTAATACAATTTGTCATACATTTATAGACTTTTTAGCGTAGTCTAGTAACTTTTAATATTAATATGCAAAAAAAAAATATCGGAAGTATACAGCTATACTATTACATGTATTGTGGTATCATTCACACGACATTAGTCCGTTCTGGATGGATATTATATAAACGGAGTAGTAGTTGTTACTATCAGCTGTTGGATCGTCTCTTCCGCCTTCTGTTCAGGTTTGTACTGTCGCAGTCATCTTTCGTACCTTGTTAAAACATCTTGGACACATCGGTCTGGATACCTTCAGGATTACTTCACGTTGTAGTGGCTTGGTAAGTTCCTGGATCCTATAGTGTTGTCCAGTGACACTTCTCTGTAGTGTCTGGTTGTTACAATATTTATATATTTACAATAATAATCACATTCTTTCTCATATCTCACAGTTATACAACACATTAGTTTATATCATAATGATTCCATTCTTTCACATATCTCACAATTATACACGCATCCATTCGCATGATAATAAGATTCTAAATATGTACATAAGTTATATACATTGGGAGATATAATCTTCCCTATCACATTGGCGTACACAGCGTTACTGATACATTGTCACAATTGGCTGTGGTACTGAGCACTATCTACGTTGCAGTTTTATGCACCCTCTGCACTGTGCTCTGGTGTTGACTGGGTATTAGGTTCGTTGTATGGACATCTCGACAAAAGATCTGCAAGACAGTTTTGTGAACCCTTTATATGGTTAATCTCATAGCTATAGTCCTGCAGAAGAAGGGACCATTTGCCACCTTGCTGTTACTTGGCGTTCCCCTGGTAACAATTGTCAGTGGGCTGTTATCTGTTTCAATAATGAAATGTTTGCCTAAAAGAAACCTAGAAAGTTTACTTACCAAAAATACCATGGCAAGAGCCTCGAGTTCCGGTGTACTGTAATTTCGTTCGCTGGTGTTCAGCTTTCGAGAGACGTAGTATACTGGGTACAAGATTTGGTCATGTTCTTGGAGAAGCACACCTCCAATGGCTACGGTGCTCGCATCACATCTTAATCTAAAAGTAATATTCAAATTTGGCAATTTCAGAATAGGTGATTTAGAAAAATACGAAAGAATCTTTGTAAATGCTGGCCTTAAACATTCACTGTTTACATTCACATTGGGGTGTTTATTTGTTAGTAGATCAGTGAAACATTTGGTCAATTCAGCAAAATGAGGAATAAACTGTCTATAATAGTTTAAAAGATCTAACACACTTCGCAACTGTTTCTTAGTTGTCGGAAGCGACAATTTCAAAATTCTGGACATGATGTTATCGTCAGTTGATATAAAGCCATTTGAGATCTTATAACCCAAAAATGAAATTTCCTGAAAGGCTATATCAACTTTGGAAGGCTTTACAGTCAGTCCATGCTGTCTAATCCTGTCAAATGTCTGCTGTAGTGCAGTTATGTGCTCTGTCATGTCCTTTGTGTGTATGCAAATGTCGTCCATGTACCAAATGATGTTAGCAATGTCTGTCAAAAGAATTCTTGTCATTCTGACGAAGGTAGCTGGTGCATTGACTAATCCAAAAGGTAGTTTACACCATTCGTATAAACCCCACGGTGTGGCAAATGCAGTCAGATTATGCTATCAGGATGTACAGCTATCTGCCAGTAGCCTTTTGTCATGTCAAGTTTAGTAAAATAATGTGAGTCAGATAGTTCAGTCAAGATGTCTTCACAGTTGCTCATCGGTTCTAAATCCAACTGTGTAATGCTGTTAAGTTTACGATAGTCCACACAAAGTCTAATAGTGTTGTCCTTTTTGCGTACTAAAACTATTGGTGAACAGAAATGAGATTGTGACCGTCGAATGATATGATTTGCCTCTAAATCAATGATTTCTTGATGAAGTTTTTCTTTATAGTGTATAGGGATGGAATACGGTCTACACTTAATAGGAACGTCAGATGTCAAGATGATTTGGTGTTGCACTAAATCTGTCTGTCCTGGGCTGTCAGAAAAGATTGTCCTGTATTCTTGTATCAGTTGTCTGCAACTGTCAGTTTGTGTCTGCGTCAGTTTAGGATTTACCTTAATGTCCTGTAAGTTGGTCGTCATGTCAAGAACTGGTGTTGGTATCTCTTCAGTGTCGTTGTCGTCCATCTGGTCCACTATGGAGGTGCTTGCTGCAGTCTCTACTTGGTCGTCTTGCCTGTGATGATATGGTTTGAGCATGTTAATATGGAAAATTTTATGTTTGTCCCTAACTGCAATTTCGTAATCTACCATCAAAATTTGTTGTAGTACTTTGAACGGTCCTTGCCATGAGTCAGTTAGGAGATGTCTATCACTTGGCAAAAGAAGAACGTCCTGTCCTGGCGTCAGTGTAATAGTTCTATTTCCTCTGTTAGCATATTGTCGGTAAATAGCTCCTGATTTTTGGAGAGCTTCTTTAGCTAACACACATGATTTCTAATTCTATCACGCAATGATGTTACATGTTCATATGGTGAAATGGGTATAGACAAAGTTGTACTTTCAGTCAACATAGATTCATACAGAGATAATGGGCCACGTGGTTGTGCACCATATAACATTTCGAATGGTGAAAACCCAGTGCTGGAATGGGGCACTTCCCTATATGCAAACAAAATTGCAGGCAGATAAGTATCCCAATCTTCAGGATGTTCTTGGGTTACCTTAGAGAGCATATGTTTCATATCGCCATTAATCTTTTCCACTATACCGGTCGAATGTGGGTGGTATGGACTGTTGAAGCATTGTTTAACACCCAACATTTTGGTAAAGGCTTGTGTAGCTGAGGAAATAAACTGGCTACCCCGATCTGAAAGGATGGTATCAGGGAATCCTACCCTCGCAAAAATATGAAAGAACACTTCCATGATGTCTTTGGAAGTTATGTTCTTCATTGGAATCGCTTCTGGCCAACGAGTACATAGATCAATGAGTGTTACAATGTACCTATTACCTTTAGATGTTACATGGTTCAGAGGACCAACTATATCGACCGAGATCTTTTCAAACTGTCTACTAGCCAAATCAGTAACTTGCAATTCAGCTTGTGGGTGTTCCCCTTTTTGACAAGCTTTTGGCAGATGTCACACGATTTGCAATACTGTTTGGTATCGTTGCAAAACTTTGGCCAATAAAATTGAGTCAGTAACCATGCTCTAGTTTTAGCATATGCCATGTGTCCTGCAAAGGGTATGTCATGAGCTATATTCAATGCTTGCTTGCGGTTTTCTAATGGTAGCACTGTTTGTTCGATAGTGCTGGAACCTTTGGTGTAGTACTGTGTTAGAATTCCGTTCTTGAGAGCAAAGTATCATTGAGCATTCTTTGCTATTCTTGGCTTTTGGCCTACAAGTTTAAAATACTTTTGCAAAGATCGATCGGCTTTTTGAGATGTTATAAATGTCTCCCTAGTTGTATCAGGAGATGTTACAACTGGACTTACTCATTGTAAAGCCTCTATCTGATCGATTCGATCTTGCATCTGTGCAGTAGATCTAGTTACTGCATTTACTACATTACAACGATCATTCTCATCACACATTGATGTTACATTCACACAATTACATGTATGTTCTGGCGTAGCCAGGTTGGTATTTGTACATTCATTTACAGGTGGTAATACATCATGAATGGTGATTGGTGATGAAGATGAAATGGTAGTATCACTATTACCAATGACAGTTGATGTACTACTGTCATGTGGTATGTCATTCACTTCAGGAAGGTTTCCAGTGATAATATCGCAACAAGGATTGGTTAATGCTGCGCATTTAACCTTTCCTGTAAGGAATGGTGTAGTTATATATGCCCATGCAAGTGGATATTTCTCTATGTTTCCTGAGAACGTCCTGCATGTGACATATTTACCACTATATTGTGATGGTAAAATGTAATCTCTCTTTACACCAATGAGAGTACTGCCGCTATCACGTAAAACTGTGGCAGCTCTACCATTAACATACCCCTGGTGGAGGTTTAGTTTACCTTTGGAGTTTACTACAGAATTGGCCTCCTCACTGGTAACAGGTATAGAATGGCCGCATGTTAACACGCCATCCTCATGAAATTGATCACAAATGGTACATTTTGTATGATGGAACACCTCAATGGAATGTGCTGAGTTTACTGGGTGATCTTGTACACTTTCATCTTCTGAAGAAGAACTGTCAAACATGGCTGCATTAGCCTTTCTGGTCATTGACTTGCCTTTACAATCTTTCCGCCAGTGGCCATAAGCTTTACAAAGATAACATTTGGTAACTTTTCTGTTGTTCTTTCTTTCTTTATCTTGCTTAGAAATGTAATTATGCAAGTAAGCAGTGTACCCAGGATTTTGTCGCACATCTCATTGTCATTGTGTGAATAATCACAATATTTGCACTGATATAATTTCTCTGCAGCTTGTTTATAAGGTCTTTGTTTGGTATTCGACCCTGCCTGATATTTGCCATATGTAGCTGCTGCTACAAAGTCCGTGCTGGTCAGACTACTAGAGAAACATTGCTTATTGGCTGCAAAATAACCAGAGCCACGACTTTCAATCTGTTGAACACTTTCACACTGACATTCCAACAAAAATTTAGAAAAGGGGGGGGGGGGGGGGTGGGAGCGATGCGATAATCTTATCTCTCAACATAAGATCAACTAATTTGTCATAACTTCCATTTACTTTGGCTGCTGACAGCCATTTAGAAAAAAATATTTTGAATTTCTGAGATGTAATCAGAGAACGTGTGTGTTGGCTTAGGAGACAACTTTCTAAACTGTTCTCTATAACCTGATTCATCTAGCAAAAAATGTGACATAATTTTCGCTTTAATGTATAGATAATCTTCTTTCAGGTAATTTGGGATCGACTCTATGACTTTAAGAGGTTCCCCAGAAAGACTTCTTACATATACTATCCCCCATTCAGGTTTTGGAATTTTGTAATGATCCATAACAAATTCATAATTTTGGGTAAATGCTGCTATGCAATCACCTGTGTTGTAACTTCTGATCAGACCTTGGTACTTTTTATGAGGTTGATCTTTGTCTGTTTCTCTATTAACTTTATCTTTAGAAGATTCAGCTTTCAACTGTTCAATTTTCAGTTGTGTTTCTTGCTCTTCTCTCTTACTTTGGGCTAAGATCTCAGCTTGCCTCACTGCAGCTTCTGATTGTGCTTGTTGAAGCTTTAGAGCAGCTTCTGATTGTGCCTGCTGAAGCTTTAAAGCAGCTTCTGATTCCTTTAGAGCAGTTCCTGCTTGTGCCTGTTGAAGCTTTAACGCCCTTTCGGCCGCTCTCTCATCCCTCTCACTAATTTGCTCTTGTTTTAAGAGATATTCTGCATATTTACTTTCACTCCATGTTCTCAATCCCTCACCAGACATATTCATTTTAAAACCCATTTCAATGAAATCGTTTAAAGAAGACATGATGAACAATAAGTATGATGGAATAAATATAAACAAAATTACTTATGATGTTAGTAAGTTACAAATATTTCTAGCACAGTTGATGTTTAAAGCCAGACTAACGAAAGTATAAAGAGGAATGAAAAAAATTTTATACTCAAGTAATCCTTGGGCAATGTGCTGTTCAGTGGTGCTCGAAATCACACTGGAACGTCTTTCGGGTTGACGCACACAAAAAATTTTTTGAAGTTCACCAGGCTCAGGTAAAGTTGACACCAAAGTACCTGTACTTTTTAAACTAAACGAAATTAGAACGTTTGTAAAGGTATGGTGTGTGTAATGTCACTGAAGTCTGTAAAGGTTTGTATGTTGTCAAGTATTATTGTTAGTCGTTACCACAATCAACAACTTTCACGCTCACACTAACCCTACTCAATGACATTCAAGGGCACGGCCGCCATTTTGGATTTTAGGTACAAAATTTGTTGACTTTAGTGATAAGTCTGAAGACGCCTCGGTTGGCTTCAAATAATATCTTCACACCTATACTTTAATGAAATCAACACTATTTAATCGTTACCTTACCTTAATCTATGACTTGCGCACTTCTATCGGCATGTTCACATTCGCTTCAAACTCGGACAAAACAATTTACAAGTCCGCATTTAGTTCAAAACCCGGACGAAAGCCACCACGTTCGCACTTGTCAGAGTCTTGCATATAGCAAGATAAGTAGCTCGTTTTCTGGCAAGTGTGAAGCGATATCAAACTATCAAATCACACGAAGTGAATATCCGAAAGTATTATTCACAAGCTTTATTTACGCGCTGCATTTATTATCGCACAATGACAATCCATAGCAATCATTACGGCATGAACAATATCACTACAATACATAATAATACATGCAAGCAATAAACATCTCACTTACAAGTCACACTATTCAAGCGTTCGAACCAGTCTCCCACTGTCGTACAGGCTAGCTCTCAATGCAGATTCAAACACCACTCGCAGACCCATGCGACCTGTCCATTCAAACCTCTAAACCCGTCTGCCAGATTTGGCGTTCTACACGCTACACGCCAGTCGGCGCTCACGTCAGCTGGTTGACCTGCACGGTTCACGGGGTGTACTGCTGACCAGCGGTCGTTTAAGCGTCGCTCAATTGCTGTGCTTGGCTGCTTATACGGGCGTTGTCGAAGATGCCGCATACCCTCTGCAGTGTTTAACATCACTCAGGGTTGCGTGTTGTTATGTTGTCTGGCGTTGGTACAGACAACGCGTCGCAACCTCGGATGTGAGACCTTGACAGCACACATAGACACAGCAACAATTTTAACTAAGGTCTTTATCAATGAACAAGAAAGAGAGAAGCACAAAATACAAGAATATTCAACTTGCGATCTGAAGATGGTAAACTGATCCGAACTAGTTGAGTATTCAATTTTTTCTAAAATATATTTTTTGTTGATTTTTATTATGTGTTCATTGATAAAGAATTTGATCAAAACATTTGCCTGTATCTCTGTGTGGTGTTCCTTTCATCGACCTTCCTAGTCATATTTTGTGCTTATGTTTTATAGCTTGGTACAAAAGGTTTGCAAGAGAAGGCAGCTTTTAGCAGTTGCTGTTATACTGTATATATAAATTAAAAATTGTATTGAGGAGGAAACAAACATGTTAGAAAGCAAAGGAGTTCAATGATTGGTCACAATAAATTGGTGTTGTTTGTTTGGTACATACATGCAGATGCTGTATTTCATACAATAACATCCCTCCACAGTCAAAAATATTCCGGTGTCATTTACAGCCACAGATATCTGTACTTATGAAACTTTAGAGAAACTTCATGAGAGAGGAATTGATACTGAATGAGGGCGGAGTTTACCACTTGCCTTAACACCTACAGGTCATTCAGCAAGATTAACATTGCCTCACGTGTGTACATGGTATTGGGTGAGTACCTGTTTATTTTGAATATCTGTTTTCTGTGTCCTAACCTAACCTTGTCATAATTTAGCCTGGCTGATGCCTACCCTGATGAGGTGTCTAGTTTTGTTTCACCTATTTGAATATAAATGTCTAGTATGCAGATCCTATCATTTCTTACAAAATGTAGTAATGAAGTTTCAGCTTCTCTTGGGACTTAATGAAGCAGAAACAGAATATCTAACTCCTGGAGTATGGTGGGGGAGATACTTTTCTAAGACCACACTGTACCAGAAGACCACTAGTCTTGTGGAACAGGAGGATGGAGGAATCAGGAACTTCTCTTTGTGATTTTCACAGACATTTAGATAAGTTGCTGAAATTGAGGCATTCAAGTTAGCAACAGAGAAATTACAAAATACCAGCCACAGTACACAACCTGTGGTGATACTGACAGATGCAAAATCAGTAATAGAGGCGCTCCTGTCTGGGAAATTGCCAGTTCTAGGGACACTACTTTCTTAACTTAGCAGTCAGCATAAAGTCACCATCATTGTATACCATCCCACTGTGGATAAACCCAGAAACAACAAAGCTGGTCGATTGGCTAAGGAAGAAGCACAAGAAGAACAACCTGATGTGCCCGTTACATTCCACCAAAAGAAAAGAATGATCAAATCAGTCAGAAGGCCACCGAACCCTACTCAAGACGACTACCACATTATGGAAAGACCAGAACAGGTCATTATTCTGTGCCTCAGAGGAGGACACAATAGATTACGCAACCACATATATACAAAATTCAAGATTGGTGACTCAGCCATGTGCACATGTGGTTTGGTGTTGCAGACAGCAGAGCACATGCTCCAGGACTGCCCAAACTACAACATATCCAGGCGAACCTTCTGGCCTAGAGAGACAACAATGGAAGATAAACTCTGTGTACCGCTGAGTGAACTAAAAAAGGCTGTTAAATTCATACAAGAGACAACATTGCAGTTATAGACATATTTCAGGCGAACAAAAGAAGAAGAAGAAGTTACTGATGCCCTGTACCTATTGCTCACTATGAACCTCTGACAGTTCAGTGTGCCTTGTTTCTCACAGAAGTAATGAAAGAGACACGAGGACAAGTCATTACATAGCATCGGCAGACTGGGATGCCAGTTACATTCCCCCATCATGCAGTAGTGAACCCACACGGTGGCTTTGGAGATAGTGAAATTGAGTTTCACAATTCCCCATCATGCAGTGGTGAAACCACACGGTGGCTTTGGAGATAGTGAAATTGTGTTTCACAATTCCCCATCATACCAAGTTGAGGGTTTGAAATCAGCCACAGTTGATGTAAACCAGACCACTTCCTGTTGATTTTTATGGTATAAGGCATTTCCAATTCAGGCAGCAATGGCAAACTACTGAACTAACACTGCCTAGTAAATTACAAAGAGGCAAACATGCTGGGGTTGATTGCGATGTCCTGTACAGGACATGAAAGTAATTTCACCATGCAGTAGTTGAGTGAAGCACCAAGTTCTCACCAGCATTTCCAAGCCATCTTGAAGCATAAATAAACATTTTGAAACTATTACGATACATTCTGAAACCTTGTCCTGCGGTGTGACCACATAATATAATAGTGACCCAGGCCTGATCAACAACTTTGGTGATCATGTGAGATGGTGATCCACAACAGCCACATTTTATCTTCTTTTTAAAAAACATCTTTGTAATATCCATCCATCCATCATGTGCCATGCCGGTAAGCGTGGGCGGTCATGTTTTGCCATCTCACTCGATCACCAGAGTCGTGGATCAGCTCCATGTTCCTGTCTCGACCATGCCATGTGGCCAAGCCATCCAGGTATTTGCCTCTAGGTCTTCCTCTTGGTCTGTTCCCTTCGAACTTACCAGTTGTCACCAAGTTCTCCAATCCATTTCTTCTCATAACATGCCCCAAAAAATTTGACTGTCTGCGTCTAATGTCTCTAATCAGTCTACGATCTTCGTTTGTAATATATTCATAATAATATTTGTTCTTCTATTACATTTACATGAGAAAATAAAATGCTCATCATTAACCTTGAGTAGATTGTCTTAGATGAAGAGAATACAGAGTAAGGTAGAATTAATAATAGAGTTAAGAGCCAGGCTGACTAGGTATGATACATTCAACACACCATAAATCTACAGAGGTCAAACAGTTTTGCACTTTAGTATGAAGAAGTCAAGACATGTACCAGGAAAGTGGTATGCAGTCCTTCTCTATGTATTCACTCCCAAAGGCATTGCACTTCTATCTCTTCTTCACCAATCTGATGCCCTGATTGTAGAACTCTTCACCATGTGAGTCAAAGTGACATGTTCGTTTAGTAATAATGTCCTGGTCATTTGAGAAAAGAGATTCTTTATGTTAGAAGCCAAGCTATCTACATAATTCCAAAGATTTTCTTCAGAAACTACCAAAAGAAATAAAAGGCAAAAGACATGGGATACTGTCCTGAGACATTTGTCTGCTTTTGGATAATGTGCCCAGCAGAGCAGGTATGGCATCATGCCACACCTACCACACCCACTGGACTTCTTCCTGTTTCCAAACATGAAGAGTCTTCTTCATGGATACCTTTCTTCTGACATCCAAGGCTTGATGGCTGAACTGGAGATATAGTTCTGGACCCAGGCAGGCCAGTTCTACAATCAAGGCATCAGATTGGTGAAGAAAACATGGAAGAAGTGCATCACCTTGAGAAAGATTAAAGTTCCCACCAATTTCCAGCCACATGCCCTGACTGCTTCATACACAAGTGCAAAACTTCTCAACCATGCCTCGTAGATTTAATGTTCTAGGAAGTGATATTTTCTGTCTTGTTCTTGCTAGCTTATATATTCTGGCATGCTAAACATCCCTATTTATGTCTTCACACTCAGTAACGTTTTAAACACACTGTTTTAGCTTTCTGTATCATTTATGTTTCTCAGATGAAACCAAAGGAGTCAACATTTCCTGAATTCATTAAAGGAGAAATAAAACTGGATGCTGATGTTAATGTATGATTGTATATAATTTGCTTTTCTTACAAGTATAACAATGTTTGTTATATTATTCACTGCATGATAAGGAACTAAAATGCTAGCAAATTAGATTATTTGGCACAACTATATAAATAATTGTGATTTAATATTTTCTAGACAGTGCAGTACCTTATATTATCAACATTCCAAAGCATGTAAGCATTGCTTTACCACTAAATCATTTGATTATGAATAGAAAATGTCATGTATGTGATGTATCATTTACTGTTAGTTAAACGCTTAAAGAACATATACTGTTGAGAAGCCTCACATGTGTGATGTTTGTACAGCATCATTTTCCAATAGTAGGAGTCTAACAAATAATAAGAGTATGCATACTGGAGAGATACAATACAAATGTGATGATTGTGGAGCTTCATTTGCTAATAGGTGTAATGTAATACAACATTTAATGAAACATACTGGAGAGAAGCCATACACATGTGATGTGTGTGGAGCATCATTTACTAGGCGTTCAGATCTAAAACAACACATTAGAACACATACAAGTGAAAAGCCTTACAAATGTGATGTGTGTGGAGCATCATTTACTATGCGTTCAAATCTAAAACGACACATTAGAACACATACAAGTGAAAAGCCTTACAAATGTGATGTGTGTGGAGCATCATTTACTATGTGTTCAGATCTAAAACAACACATTAGAACACATACTGGTGAGAAGCCTTACAAATGTGATGATTGTGGAGCTTCATTTGCTAATAGGTGTAATATAATACAACATTTAATGAAACATACTGGAGAGAAGCCATACACATGTGATGTGTGTGGAGCATCATTTACTAGGCGTTCAGATCTAAAACAACACATTAGAACACATACTGGTGAGAAGCCTTACAAATGTGATGTGTGTGGAGCATCATTTACTGTTAGATCAAGTCTAGAACGACATAAAGGAGCACATACTGGTGAGAAGCCTTACAAATGTGATGTGTGTGGAGCATCATTTACTACGCGTTCAAATCTAAAACGACACATTAGAACACATACAGGTGAAAAGCCTTACAAATGTGATGTGTGTGGAGCATCATTTACTATGTGTTCAGATCTAAAACAACACATTAGAACACATACTGGTGAGAAGCCTTACAAATGTGATGATTGTGGAGCTTCATTTGCTAATAGGTGTAATATAATACAACATTTAATGAAACATACTGGAGAGAAGCCATACACATGTGATGTGTGTGGAGCATCATTTACTAGGCGTTCAGATTTAAAACAACACATTAGAACACATACTGGTGAGAAGCCTTTCAAATGTGATGTGTGTGGAGCATCATTTACTGTTAGATCAAGTCTAGAACGACATAAAGGAGCACATACTGGTGAGAAGCCTTACACATGTGATGTTTGTGGAGCATCATTTACTATGCGTTCACATCTAAAACAACACATTAGAACACATACTGGTGAGAAGCCTTACAAATGTAATGTGTGTGGAGCATCATTTACTGTTAGATCAAGTCTAGAACGACATAAAGGAGCACATACTGGTGAGAAGCCTTACACATGTGATGTGTGCAAAGCATCATTTACTAGTCATTCATATCTAAAACAACACATTAGAACACATACTGGTGAGAAGCCTTACATATGTTATGTGTGCAAAGCATCATTTACTAGTCATTCATATCTAAAACAACACATTAGAACACATACTGGTGAGAAGCCTTACAAATGTGATGTGTGCATAGCATCATTTACTAGTCATTCACATCTAAAACGACACATTAGAACACATACTGGTGAGAAGCCTTACAAATGTGATGTGTGTGGAGCATCATTTACTAGGCGTTTCATTCTACAACGACACATTAGAACACATACTGGTGAGAAGCCTTACAAATGTGATGTGTGTGGAGCATCATTTTCTGTTAGATCAAGTCTAGAACGACACAAAATAACACAAACTGGTGAGAAGCCATTCAAATGTGATGTGTGTGGAGCATCATTTACTAATCATTCAGATCTAAAACGACACAATAAAACACATACTGGTGAGTAGCCTTACATATGTGATGTGTGTGGAGCATCATTTACTAGTCATTCACATCTAAAACAACACATTAGAACACATACTGGTGAGAAGCCATTCAAATGTGATGTCTGTGGAGCATCATTTTCTGTTAGATCAAGTCTAGAATGACACAATATAACACATACTGGTGAGAAGCCATTCAAATGTGATGTGTGTGGAGCATCATTTACTAATCGTTCAGATCTAAAATGACACACTAAAACACATACTGGTGAGTAGCCTCACATATGTGATGTGTGTGGAGCATCATTTACTAGTCATTCACATGTAAAACAACACATTAGAACACATACTGGTGAGAAGCCATTCAAATGGGATGTGTGTGGAGCATCATTTACTGTTAGATCAAGTCTAGAATGACACAAAATAACACATAAATCAAATCAAATCAAATCAACTTTATTAGGGTCACAAATTGGGCGCGCAGGCCCGTCTTACATTCGGCCCTTCCAATCACTCGTCTTTCGTTCATCAAGAGCATTATACATTTACATAGGAAGAAAAATAAACATTGTGAAATGAATGTTGTAAACATAAACAAGACTAATTACCATGTTATGAGGCCCATCTCCCACCTATCCATACATCACCCCACCCACACCTCCACCTACCCACACACACGCGCACCAAGGGACACATAAACACCCCCACCTACCGACACACACGCACACCAAGGGACACATACATACCCCACCAACCGACCCATCCCCCTCCCGCACATCCCCCACCCACACACACTGCCCTCACCTGATCCCCCAACCAAAACACACTCGCCACCCACAAACATTCCCCCACCAACCCACACATCCCACGCCCATCCACATCCTACCCCACACATCCTCTCCCCACCCACACCTCAAACCACCAATCCCCCAGCCACATCTCCATCCACAACATATTCCCCACCCACACACACAATCCCCCACCAACCCACACATCGCACATCCACTCACACATCCCCAAACCATACACACACATCCCCACCAACTGACATGTCCCTACCCCCCCCCCCCACACACACACACACACATCTCCCTAACCACCCATACATCCCCAATCTACTCACACACACCCCACCACCCACACATACAACTTCCACCCACCCAAACATGCCTTAAACTAATCCCCCACCACACAATCCCCCACCCGTACATCACATACACCCCCTACCACGCACTATTCCCAACCCACGCACCACACACACATATCCCTCACCAACACATCCCCACTTAACACACCACACACATATCCCCCACCCAGATACCACACAATATTCCCACCCACACCAACACAGATACCCTTACCCATCCACCCCACATACCCCCACTCACACACCACAAAAATCCCCCACCCACACACACATACCTCACCCACACAATATCACCAACCAACACACCACACACCTCTCCCCACCCACACACGCATTCCCTACCCGTCCACCAACACACACTCACTCACGCATACATCCTCCACTACGCACCCACACACCCCCACCCACCCACTCCCAACCAAACATCTTTCGATCACAATACCCCTACCCCCACACACATCCTCCACCCACTCACACATCCCACCCCGACACATACAACTCCCTCACCCTCCTACACATCCCTAAGCCACTCACACACCCCCACACACACATTCCCCACACATACTGGTGAGAAACCATTCAAATGGGATGTGTGTGGAGCATCATTTACTGTTAGATCAAGTCTAGAACGACACAAAGGAGCACATACTGGTGATTGAAGATTGGAAAACAAAGTGGTTAAGATTATAAAGAGGTTCTGAAAGTAGATAAAGTAATTCAAGAACAATACAGAGTGGCTGTGAAAAATTGGTACAATGTAATAGCTAATATATAGAGTATAAATGAACAATGGGAAATGTTAAGGGATGCCATTCATCAAGTAAGCAAAGAAATATTACCGGAGTGACGCCGAAAAGCTAAGAAACAATGGATGACTGAAGAAATCTTAAAGTTCATGGACAAAAGAAATCAGAGTGAAAATAACAAACAAGAGTATGATAAGATAAATAAAGAAATAAAAGATAAATGTGTGAAGACAAAAGAAAGTTGGTTAAATTAGCAGTGCAAGAAAATTGATTTAAATTCTAGTAAAGATACAGAAAATGTGCACAGACAAATCAGTGAGCTCACAGGAAGAAAAGCAAGAGTAAATAAAGGGTGTCTGAAATGTTAAAAAAAAAGGAAAGTTTGGAATAAGTATATGAGAGAATTATATGATGGAGAAAGGGAAGAATTAACAGAAGAAAGTAACGTAGAAAGTCCACCTATTCTAATAGAAGAAGTTGCTTACACTATCAAACATATGAAGAAAGGAAGAACAAATAGGCCAGATGGAATCACAATAGAAGAATTAGAAGTACTGGGAGAATTTGGAGTAGATATATTAACCAAAATGTTGAATGATATTTACAGCAGATGGTATTTACTGAGTGATATGCTGAAATCTATATGCCAGGGTCTGTGTCTGGGTCTATCTGAATGAGCTACTATCAATACTTGTGTAGCAACACTTCTCGTGTCCAACAGGGGATGATTCTTTCTTCTCTTCTTCTCCAGTCAGAACCCTGGTCATCTCGCAGCACATGAGTATATCTTGGCTACTCGATCATACGTCATCAACCTCACCCACTCAAACTGCAGTTAACTCGAACAAGAGTGAACACAAAGACTGTTATAAGTTTCCTACGTATAATATACACAATCACATAATCGAAGATATCATCACTTATTCGACAGTCACATCACATTACACTACATTACAGATTAAATGCGTGGCTCAATATAGAGCCATAACGCTGTCTACTTTTCACCATGTCCACACAGGACGATGGATCCACGCCGACTAACTTCTCCCGAGCTCACTTCCTGTCACCTGGGCAGTGAGCTCCAGCGTTTTTCACGTTGTGTGGAAAGCCCCTGCTTTCCCCGTTCCCGTGTTCAATTCTGAACACAGTCGCAACCTGTACTCTGTGACCCAGGCTATAACTGAACCATGCCATGACGTCGTCAGGCTCATGGCATTCCCCCCTTCCACGGGCAAAAATTGAGAATCAATTTTTGAAATATCCAATTTTCAGTTATGTAAGCAATATTAATGTAGTTCTAATTCTAATTTAACTATCTGTCGTCTTTCCATAAACCTTGTTAAGTTCTTGTCACTCTGAAATATACAACTAGTTAATTATTCTCATCAACATATAAAGTACATCCAAATGCATACCTCTATTTTGTCCTACAACCTTTTATCAAATTACTATATAACAATATCAATGTAACTGTTCTTTGTAACATTGAATCAGAATTTCTACATCTAAATTCTAATCTGTCTATATATGAACCCTCAGTTTGTAATATGACTCCGAGACTTAATATTTCCATTCTATTAATGCTATGATGGTATCATAATCAATTCCGCGTTTTATTGGCAGGTAGCGTCTATAGTGGTCATACAAGACTAACCATCACTCAGCTTCATCTGCTCATCCTCACCACTCATTTGCTAAGCCACTCGTCCCAGGTCTAGAAGATCAGCTGTTATCGCGTTACATACAAGGCCACCTGTACAACGCAAGCCAGCGTTCCCATGGTAGACAGACTGATACCCGACTGCAAGGATTATCCAAGGAAGATACTAAGTTCCAAGTACCGCCAGCACATCTTTGCTGTTTTCGCGTTACCATACTTGACCACCCGCATCCCCAGTCAGTCAACCACTGCAGCCACAGCCTTCCACCACCGCCCATGCCTATACAAAGTTCCAAGTACCGCCAGCCTAAACATCCTCTTTGACTCTGTCGTTGTAGACCCAGCGTATAGCAATGAACATAGTTGCAGCTAATAAGCCTGAGAGCATCTTATATTACTGGCCGTTTCGTTCCATTTGACCAACTCATTACGCTTCAACTGCCACAGCTTCTATTGTGTCTTCATCCTCTATATCGTACTCTCATCAATTTCATTAATGATTCCAATACTAAGTATCCTATAAATCTAAACAATTTCTTCTTATATTAATCAAAATCAATCAACAAATATCAATAAATGCAACATAATAATAAATATGAACACAAATATATGTCTCCATCAATCAATTAATAACATAATTAAATAATATCTATACTCAACCAATAAGTAATTATATTCTCATTACTAAAATTATATAGCATTTACATAAATAGTTCACAATATTCATTAATACGTATAAATAATAAATATGTAATAGTAATAATAATTATCTAACACCCAACATCAATCATATAATTATATAACCTATAATATAATGCTATATTTGCAATAATAACAATCATTGCTTATAATTTAAGTTCTCTATTCCATAAAATAATTACTAATCAATCTCTATATAATTACATAATCATACTCATATTGCAATATAGCTTCCTTTCCAATAACATCTCTTCAATTTCAATTCTAACTCAACCTGTATGGCTATGTGGCACCATGACCACGTGTTAGTAATACATGCAATCAATCATCAAGTTATTTACATAGGTTAGTTCTGTACAGTCAGTTAATTCATAGTGCCTCCATACATGAGTGAGTCTCCATCTGCCACTAAACCACACATATTAACAACCTGCAATGCGAGACCGCCATCACACAGCGAGCACACACTCAGCTCACCCGGTGTTAGCAACCCCACATTAAATGATGCCAATACCCATATGGTTTTACCTACCCACTACTGTTGTCAATCACAAAATCTTTCAAAATTAAAATATAAACCTAACAAATATCGAAATGATCTGTGCCGCCGGTCCCCGTCACGGATTATCATTTAACACATTCATTCCATTCACATCAACCACCATAACCCGTATCAGAGATCAGCCGCCCACATGACGTAACTTATCATACTATCAATATTGACAAAGTCATCTCCGGTTTCCATCCCAACTGATGTTTTCTCCCAGCGATCTCTGCCAATGCCGTGCTAGAGTCGACCAGTCTGATGTTACCAAAGAGAACACTGCACTGCCAAACACCGCTCGGATATCCACCCATTTGACATGAATTCCCATTCACTAAAGATAGTATTAACCAAAATCCACTAATGAAAATTAAACCAACTACCACACTCAACCATAGCATGCAAGACATAATGATGTTAACCTAAATAATTTTCCATGCCACAAACTCAACTTCAGAGAAATTTATACAGTGGAAAATATGAACTAAATGCTTAGAAATTATGTTCCACCATAGCCCAAAACAATGCCGCGTATCATAACCCAGAGACGCGACACCGGTCAGGTGTTGATGTAACACAACCTCACAAGCTGTTATCATTTGTAAGCTATTTTTATTTCTAGACCACTCTTTTCCGCAACAACACTCTGTTGTGTATCATTAACCCATACACACAACAACAGTTAGTTGAACCTACAATCACATATGCCCAACACCCCGCATAGCAAGTCCCCCGCCACATAACAATTACCCATGCCATATTTCGGAAGGCTGCTCTACAAGATGCGAAACATTCTTGAGAAATGCTCTTGTCGGCACAGAAAGATTACCCACGAACCATGCCGGCAATGCACGTCTCCAGTTGTAAACAAACTCACTCATGCGAAATTCACTTCGCCAGGTGTTTATTCCCTATCTGTTAATTTTCCACTGGACAAACAATTGCCAATTCTATTTTAAATAACAATAAAATACCTGAAGAAAAATAATAATATCCTCCTCAAACCTGCATGCAAGAAATGATGATGATCTAAATTAACCAAACTTCTGCATGCAATAAATCATTAAGAACCAAACAAAATAATTACTAAAATTATAACAAAATTCAGAAATCATGCATAAAAGTAACCTATAACCAAAATTAATTATAACAACATAACCGTAAAATATTCTACAGTATCGTTCACTAATCACTACTATCATCTTATTATCGTATACTGTTCATTAAGATATTGGTTTCCACACATAAGTACTAGTACTCCTTAACTATTATTACACTAACTGTGAACTAGTACGTTGTTCAATAATTATAATTATAGTTATTTCCTAACGTAGGCTGCACTCAAATTATTACATAATGCTACTACTTTACTACCAAGTAATTTTATATGCATTCGTTAGGTTACTGTCACATAAAACAAATTCACAATTACATATCTAACACAAACTAAACAATAACAACATATCACAAATATAACTACACATGCTTAATAATAATATAGACTAATGTTAAATACTAATTGCACAACGCTAATGGCTTCTATATTGCCTGTTCTTAGCTTAACTGTCCTGCTGTTTGTTTACAATTCTCCTAACTTACACTGTCTAATCACACAGTTACAATATTTAACCTAATTTCAGTTGATCCAATAGCGCCTAGAGTTAATGTTTTTACGGCAGCTATGAACTACACACACACACCAGGCCCCACGAATATAACACGGCGTTCTGTCAAATACCGGCGCTTTACAAGTTCACTCAGTTCTGGTGTTTATTATAAAATGTTCACGTTTTATAGTAGTTTATTTCAGCCTGGCTGATCACATCCTGACGTCTCAACTTGTTAACGTGTGTCGGTTCTTGAATTTACACACTGTAGCCAGCTACGACTGTCGCTTCTCTGTTGACCATCTGTTCATCAACACAGTAGACCTGTCGACCGTCTGACCTCGCTTGTTGACACAGCAAGCCTGTCACAACTCTGTAGGCCTGATTCGTATTTTCTCTTGCTGTGACCTGGTTTTAACAGTTCGTACGGGGAATTCCCGTCACATATGTCTATTGCCTCATTAGCATAATCAATACTTGCTGTTGATTTGTCTTTATTCACACTTATAATAATTTCACAGTTCAACTTGTGCACACTCATTGTTACTAGTGACACATTTATAGGAAATAAATTTCTCTTGGTCTTTAAAGTCTTGCACCAATATTAAGTCAATCTCTTCAATCACACAGTACTAACTGTTTATATATTTCACATAGTCACATTTTCAATCCTTGATAAGACATTTGTTGACTACATCTTTTTGCCGAATCTGTTCAATTGTTCACATGCCTTTTGTAATGCGTACAGTTCAACGCCTGTTTTGTCATTTTAAATTCATTATGATAGCAGGAGTTGGTGATTATGTTTCTCGTTTCATCATGTGTGATATCAACTTTTCCGTTAGCCAATTCTCTACTTGTAGAATGATACTCTGTGGCTTAAACTTTACGTTGGCACGTGTTACGTATGTCAAATCATCATCTGTGGCCTCAGGTTTCATATGGACGATAAACCCCCAAGTGCCAGGGTCTGTGTCTGGGTCTATCTGAATGAGCTACTATCAATACTTGTGTAGCAACACTTCTCGTGTCCAACAGGGGATGATTCTTTCTTCTCTTCTTCTCCAGTCAGAACCCTGGTCATCTCGCAGCACATGAGTATATCTTGGCTACTCGATCATACGTCATCAACCTCACCCACTCGAACTGCAGTTAACTCGAACAAGAGTGAACACAAAGACTGTTATAAGTTTCCTACGTATAATATACACAATCACATAATCGAAGATATCATCACTTATTCGACAGTCACATCACATTACACTACATTACAGATTAAATGCGTGGCTCAATATAGAGCCATAACGCTGTCTACTTTTCACCATGTCCACACAGGACGATGGATCCACGCCGACTAACTTCTCCCGAGCTCACTTCCTGTCACCTGGGCAGTGAGCTCCAGCGTTTTTCGCGTTGTGTGGAAAGCCCCTGCTTTCCCCGTTCCCGTGTTCAATTCTGAACACAGTCGCAACCTGTACTCTGTGACCCAGGCTATAACTGAACCATGCCATGACGTCGTCAGGCTCATGGCACTATATTTATAGCTATACCAAAAAGCCAGAAATACTAATCGGAGTTTATAATATAAACAATCTATGTTAGGCAGATGACACAGTATTGGTGGCAGATAATGCAAAAGATCTACAGCATTTGTTGGAAGTAACAGAGAGTGCAAAGAAAGGACTCTCCTTTAATATCAAGAAATCAGTAACAATGATATCAAAGAAAAAGGTGACACCAACATGTGAAATTGAAATAGAAGGGGCAATTCTCAACCACCTGGATAATTTAAACACCTAGCGGCAATTATAACCTCAGATGGAAGGTGCACAACAGAGATTAAGAACAGAAGCATCATCATAATTCAATAGCTGGCGTGGGCGATCATGCCTTTCCACAGATTACAATCTTCGACGTTATAGATCAATTCGTGTGTTGACTCCCTTCCATGCCATGACACAAGACTGTAAAGAATCTTCTCACTCTGTCTTCCTCTATCTGTCTTTCTGTAAATCTTTCCGGTTGTCACATGTTCCAGTTTTTGTCTTTTCATAACGTGGCCAAAAAACAATGACTGTCTCTTTCTGAGTTTTGAGATAAGTTTTTTTCAACTCAGCTTCCCGTAAAACATCCTGATTGCTCATTTTGGCTGTCCAATTAAATTTTAGCATTCTATAAAAAACCATATCTCCAAGGTTTCCAATGATTTTTTTGGGTCTCTCTACTAATTGTCCAGGATTTGCAGCCGTTTGTTAAAACTAGTTCTATGGGAACTCTTTTTTCTAACTTTCAAAGAGTGACTTATTGCACAAAACATTCTTTAAAGAACAGAATAGGGCAACAAAAGCCGCATTTAAGACAATGAAAAGTATCTTATGCAATAAGTCACTATCACTGAATGTAAGAAAGAGAGTTAAAAGTTAGTTGCACACCCATTTACAGGTCATCACAGTCAACACCAGCATTTTCTGCTATTGTGATCTCTTGGCAAATTTACGTTCAGTAGTTTGACATTGCTTTCTGAATGACCAGCACCCATACCTTTTCGTAACAAGCCAATGCAAGGCTGTCTGCTGCCATATCGCCCACAGCTGTGCTTCAAACGCAGGTTTGTGAGATAACGAACTCCATCAGTAACTCCTCACCATGGAGCTGGCAAGAAAGAGAGTGCTGAAGTGCTATATATAAACTGTTTTGTTGTATGGCAGTGAATCTTGGAATAGAACTTGTTTCTGTATGGCAGTAAATCTTGGAATAGAACTTGTTTCTGTATGGCAGTGAATCTTGGAGTAGAACTTGTTTTGCTGTATGGCAGTGAATCTTGGAATAGAACTTGTTTTGCTGTATGGCAGTGTATCTTGGAATAGAACCTGTTTTTCTGTATGGCAGTGAATCTTGGAATAGAACCTGTTTTTCTGTAAGGCAGTGAATCTTGGAATAGAACCTGTTTTGCTATATGACATTGAATCTTGGAATAGAACCTGTTTTGCTGTATGGCAGTGAATCTTGGAATAGAACCTGTTTCGCTGTATATCAGTGAATGTTGGAATGTAAATGAACAAATTAGGAAGTACTTGGAGGCAACAGAGATGTGGTTCCTGAGACAAATGTTGCAAATTTCTTTCTCTGCCAGCATAACTAACGACGATTGCTTGTAAGAGGTTAATCAAACTAGAACATTATATTCTTCTTCTTTCGTTCGCTTGAAATATGTCTATATCTGCAATGTCGTCTCTTGCATGAATTGAACTGTTGTTTTTTTCAGTTCACACAGTGGTCCATAGAGTTTATCTTCCACTGTCGTCTCTCTAGGCCAGAAGGTTTGCCTAGATATGTTATATTTTGGGCAGTCTTGGAGTATGTGCTCTGCTGTCTGCGACGCCAATCCACATGTACACATGGCTGTTTCACCAATCTTGAATTTTGTATACATGTGGTTGCGTAATCTATTGTGTCCTGTTCTGAGGCGCAGAATAATGACTTGTTCTGGTCTGTCCATAACGTGGTAGTCATCTTGAGCAGGTTTTGGTGGCTTTCTGACTGATTTGATCATTCTTTTCTTTTGGTGGTATGTAACGGGCACATCAGGCTGTTCTTCTTTGGCTCCTTCCTTAGCCAATTGATCAGCTCTGTCGTTTCCGGGTACTCCACAGTGGGATGGTATCCACTGTATGGTGACTTTATGCTGACTGCTAAGTTCAGAAAGTAGTGTCCTTAGTACTGGCAATTTCCCAGAGAGGAGCGCCTCGAGTACTGATTTTGCATCTGTTAGTAGCACCACAGGTTGTGTACCATTGCTGTTATTTAGTAATTTCTCTGTTGCTATCTTGATTGCCTCAATTTCGGCATCATAGTTATGGCAGTACTTTCCTGTCGGTACTCTGGCTGTGTCCCTAGTATTATTTGGGTATTCTATGTACACTCCCGCTCCTCCATTTCGAACAGCATTTTGTGCTGACCCATCTGTGTAGACTCGGATCCAGAGATCCTGTGGGTATTCTTCATCAAGGAAGCTGAGAGTGGCTGTTCTGCGCTGCACACTGTTCTGTTCTTCCTTGTCAAATATTCCTCTCACTTTTGTCTGGATTTGTAACGATAGTCTATGCTCATCTTTCCATGGAGTTCGCTCTGGAATAGTTGTTAGGGGGATACCAACTGTGGGCAGATCAGTGGTTTCTCTGCAGAGTCGTTTGGCCTGGTGGATAAAACTACTTCTTTTCAACCGCCCCATAGCTAGGTTTTCAAATCTGTTCTTCATAGGGTGGCCTGGCAAGCTGAGGAACTTTTCTGCTTGTATTAGCGTTTTCATATCTCTGCGCTCACTCAGTGCCTGTGTCCTCCCCATCTTCTCCATTTCCACTATAGGGGTTGATCTCATCCCTCCTGTGGTGACTCTAAGTGCTTGATTTTGCACCTTGTCCAGCTCTTGTAGTGTGGTTTTTGATGCTGAACACCACGCAGTTGACCCATATTCCAGGTGTGGTCGTATGCTCTGTTGGTAAACTTTGCTAAGTATTTTCATACTGGCTCCCCATGTGGTTCCACTTAGCTTTCTCAGGATGGCTATTTTCCTTCTGGCTTTTGCTACTGCTTTGTTGATGTGCTTTCTCCATGTCAGCTTGCCATCAAATGTTACTCCAAGGTATGTTGGTTCTTTATCTTCTCTTAGGGGTGTTCCATTTATCTGGATGATCCCTGCCTTTTGTTTTGGAGAGAGGGTAAATAGGGTGGTGCTGCACTTGTCAGTGTTTATGCTGACACACCATCTATTTGCCCATGCAGCAAATGTATCTACAGCTCTTTGTAGCAATCTGGTGGCCACTGATGCATATTCATTTGTGCTCCATAGAACCAGGTCATCGGCGTACATTGCCGCTTTAATTCCATGTGGTAGGTGAGCAACAAGATCATTGATGAAGATTAGAAAAAGTGTGGGGGACAAGACTCCGCCCTGGGGGACACCGTAACGCAGTAGTACTTTCTTGCTCTTGAGTCCGTCTATCTGTACTCGGGCTCTTCTGTTGTGCAAGTATGCTTTCACCCATTTGTACATTCTTCCATTGACTTTGCAGTTTCTCAGTTTCTTCATCAGACCTTCTTTCCAGACTTTGTCAAAGGCTTTCTTCAGATCTATCCATGCCGCAAGCACCAGCTTCTTCTCTTGGAATGCATCCTCAATTTCTTGAGAGAGGTAGGTTGTCTGATCTTCCGTAGAGTAGCACTGCCTAAAGCCAGCCTGCTGTGGCACAAGGATGTTTTTACTTTCAATGTACCACTGCAGTCTGTGATTGATGATGCGCTCCAGTGTTTTGCAGAGACAGCTGGTGAGGCTAATTGGTCTGTAGCTAGAGGCAATGGAACCATCTTTCCCTGATTTTAGGAGGGGTATCATGATTGCTTCTCTCCAGGCTTGTGGAACACTGCCTAAGGTCCAGCTGTTATTGAAGATCTGCAACAGCTTTGTTTTGGCCTCTGTTCCTAGGTTCCTGATCATTTCATTGGAGATACCATCAGCTCCTGGTGACTTTCTCATTTTCAGTTTTGATATGGCTAGCTCCAGTTCGCTGATTGCGATGGGTGCCTCCAGAACCTCATGTACTATTTCCTTCTGTCCTGTATGTTGTCGTTTCTCTCGAATCTCTTGTTGTTTCTCTGGACTAATTTTGATATTGCTATCTTGTGCGAACGAGTCCGCAAAATGGTCAGCTGCTTGCTTTCTTGTTAAGATTTTTCCATCTTTATGTAGCGCAATTTTTGAGTTTCTCCCTGTGCCCTCGTCATTAAGCTGTTTTATTAGCTTCCACAATTTCCTTGTGTCTCTTTCAAAGTTCAGAGACTCCGTTTTCTCCTGCCAGCTTTTCCGTCTAGCCTGCAGCTTGGCCCTTTGAAATTTGGCTTTTGCATGCTGGAATTTATTGTGGTGCTCTTGGCTGGGTGTGGCCTCTGCTTGCTTTCTACATACTTCCACATCATTATGCAACTGTTCCAGTTCACTACTCCAATAGGGTTTATATTGTTTACGGGCTCCTCTTGGTACTGTTTCTCGCGCTGCCTGTAGTATGCATTTCCCAAACTCTTCAACTACTTTATTTATGTCTTTCTCAGTGTTCAGGTTTCTAACCAATATGCTGGTGCGATGCTTGTACATTGCCCAGTCTGCTTTCTTGTAGTTCCACCTCGAGAGGGTGCTGCTTTCACTTACAAGCTCATTTTCTACGGTTAGAAAGACTGGCCGATGGTCACTGCCACCAAGTTGTTTCCCAACAATTCGTGTAATGTTCCACTCCAGGTCTGGTGAATGAAAAGCCAGGTCAGGTGTAGTTGTAGAGTGCCATGATCTCGAGTAGAAAGTATGTGGGTCGGACGGCTTGTTAATCAACATGAATCTATTCTCATCCTGCCAGTCTTCCAGTCTCTCTCCTCTCTGGTCCATGTGATCATAGCCCCAGCTCTGCAAGTGGCTGTTGAAATCGCCACACACAATCATTTTTTCTTTTAGTGGTAGAGTGTCCAGTGCCTGTGGACGGTCACTTGGACAGTAGTAATTGATCAGATGTAGATCTGTATTACCTGTCTTACGTTTAAGTGTCTGATACTCAGCCCCTTCCATGTAGACTTTGATTTGGGAAGCCATGATGTTATTTCTTACAAGGGTCAGTATCCCACCTTTTCGCCTGTCCTTTCGGTCAGATCGGTAACACTGGTAGCCTCTGATTTTGAAGGCTATATTTTCATTGAGGTGAGTTTCTTGCAAGCAACATATGCTTACTTTTTCTTGGTCCAAGATTTTTTCTAATTCTATTTTTTTGTTGCTGACTCCCTCCGCATTCCAGTGCATTATTTTAAGTCTTCGTTTGGTAAGGCCAGTCATCCTATTCTCATGTCCCCTGGCTCCACAGGACATCTGAGAAGGACCTCCAGTAGTTGGGGTTGGACCCTTTCGAGACATAGGGCCCGGCACTGCACCTGCCTGGGGGTCCAAAGCAGGGCGAGCACCATAACGATTAGCAGTAGTCGACATATTCCATTTTGCGTGATTGCGTGGCATCCTGATTTCTGTGGTGCGCCTCTTGGCTGGTTGCCTCCGACTTCAGCACCTTTCTTTGCTAGAGCAGACTGGTCTCACTCGAGTGTAGATGTGTACACGCGCACACACCTCTCTGCGCATGCATGTACGTGCATACACATCTAGAGCATACTGGTTATTTTCCGGCGCCAGAGATTCGCCGTCGCCCCTTCTCCTGTTAGTTTAAACAGGTCCGCCGCGTGAAGGCCAGGAGTTGGACTTTTGCTGCATAGGTTATGTATTCACGAGCCATTGAGGTATTTAAGCAATGTTGGGCGCTCACCCCAACACCGCGCCTCGGCTACATACAGCAACATTTGGAACCCGAACATTATATATAGCACTAAGAAGAGACAAACAGCTTTCTTTGATCATGTGATGAGAAGAGAGACATTGGAGATCATTGTGACAATTGGAAAGATCAAGGGGAAGAGAGACAGGCTGACCAAGAGAAATTATGCTATATGGATTGAGATGGTGTCATGGAGGAATATCATCAATAGAGTTGATCCAGAACACCAAAGATCAAGATTTGTTTAGAGGCATGGACGCCTATGCCAGCTGGCAAGGCACTTAGTGATGATGGTATTAATGATGTGTCATTTATCTAATACAACATAAGAGAATACATACTGAAAAGTCACCATACATGTGCGATATTTGTGGAGCATCATCTACAGTTGTCAAATCTAGAAAGACACAAAACAGATGGAAAAGTTATCCAAGACATCATGACAACAACCCATACCATGATCTTCACAGAAAGAACAAGCATTAATCTTCAGACTTCACATGGTCTACACTCGACTCAGTTATCACGTCTTCAACAGGTTAAACATTGCTGTTATGGATCAGTGTCCATGTGACAGACATAATGGCCGCTGACCATAACCCACAGAGCTGTTCTGTGTATCGGTGCCAACAAGAATGCATTTGGCTGACTCTCTAACATGTCAGGACACAATGTATGGCAGCATGGTGGCCTTGCATTGAGCTGTAATGCTGATTGATATCATTCATAATAGTTTGCAAAAACTGTAAAGGACAGGTGTGGTAGGAGTGGGTACCAAGCACTGACACATCCATGGGAATCTTGATATATAAAGTCCTTAGACGGGCATTCCCATGCTGTTTATGCTTCACCTCGATACCGCAAGTTACAAGAGGAACAAGGTGAGATGACGATGAGAATGAAACAAGTAAATATAGCTATGTTTCAACAGCTCTCCTGCTTTCTTCATCAACTTCTACCAAATATGCATAAATATAAATCTGAAACATGTCAGACACATTTAGATTAACATTAATGTTGATAGTCAAGAATGTAAGAAGACGAAAATCATTGTGTTGATATAAAATCTCAAATCTTATTGTACATAACTGAGCAATTTTGATGAGTTTTTTGCCTCTATATTACCTCAGTTCCTATACAATGTCACATTGATGATAATTCTTGTGAAATTCTTTAGAATGTATGTTTTATTGGTATTTTGAACAAGACATTTAATTAGTAATATTATTACATTTGAATAATGAAGACACAAACAATAGATTGCACAATTTATTGCCTGCATCTCGCCAGGTACATACTGCAGACTTCACACAGCATAAAGTAAAATAACTACATAAATCCTTCAAGCTTCTGTAATGTCTCAATTGTCTACCATGGTAATTGTAAACTGACAAACATGTCTTTATGTTTGCACAAAACTGGCCTATATAGATGAATCATTATGGCTTCTGCAAACTTTAACAAGCAACTATTTTGTGTGTTAAACTATATGCAAAAGAATATTCGGCCGACTGCTGTAATGAGCTGGTTCTGTAGACGCTGCATTATGTCATCCCCTCAAAAGGTCTTTTTTTCTCGCATATCCTACTTACAGGAAATCACTGTCAACACCAGCATTTAACAGCTGTTGTTGTCTTAGCAAGATTATGCTCAGTAGTTTGCCATTGCTTTCTGGGTGACCAGCTCACATACCCCATAAGTAACCAACGTGACGTGATACACTACCAAAACTTGCGCAGCTGCGTTATCCTACGTGGATATACGGGATTACAAAGTCGTTAACCTCAAAAGGTTAGGTGGATGAATACTTTGAGTTTAGGAACTGTAGTTTCTTCTGGTGTTGGTTTGGGCTGTTGGCAGTGGTGCTTTATACATCCTGTGGAGTACCCATTCAGGTGTAAGACATTCTTCAGAGTTTTAAATTTCTCTGTCAGTGTGTCCTGAGTGTATATGTTCCTAGTACGGTATACATATATTATTATTACAAATGTCTATTGTTTTGAATTCACTTTCACATATATTGTCTTAACTGTGTAAACACAGTATTAATGAAATAAATGATTGATATACATATTAATGTGTAATGTTTCTTTTATTTTGGGTATTGTTTATAGATTTTTTCTTCAATCGGTGTGATGCAGGACACTCTAAACATGTAGGATATGTTTTAGTTGTCTTGCAGTTTATATTTTTGCAACTTAAAAAAAAATAGATTTGATGCAATGTACCATAATTTCATGATTCTTCAACCTATCAAATCTCTGGGAGCTGTAGAGATGCGGTTTCATAGTAGAATGCTGAAAATTGCTTGGACAGCCAAAATGAGTAATTTGGACATTTTGAGGAAGACTAAGTCGCAAAGACAACTTATCTCAAACATCAGAAAAAAGGCAGCATCAATTTTTGGCCACATCATGAGAAGACAAAAACTGAAGATGTTGTGACATCCGGAAAGATGTGAAAGAGATAGAGGAAGACAACAAGAGAAAATTCTTATCAGTCTTTTGTCATGGCACGAAAGGGAATCAACACACAAACTGAGGTATGCTATTTGAGATTGCAAGATGTTGAGAAGCATGATCGCCCACACCAGGTGGCGTGACACTTGAAAATGATGATCAGATTGAGGGTTCAAAGTCAACCGCATGTTATTTAGAGGCAGATCACTTTATATTGATGTTTAATAGAACTTCTTTCTGTATGGTGGTGAATCTTGGAGTAGAACTTGTTTTGCTGTATGGCAGTGAATCTTGGAATAGAACTTCTTTCTGTATGGTGGTGAATCTTGGAGTAGAACTTGTTTTGCTGTATGGCAGTGAATCTTGGAATAGAACTTCTTTCTGTATGGTGGTGAATCTTGGAATAGAACTTGTTTCTGTATGGCAGTGAATCTTGGAATAGAACGTGTTTCTGTATGGTGGTGAACCAGTTTTACTGTTTATCAGTGAATGTTGAAATGTAAATGAACAAATTAGGAAGTACTTGGAGGCAACAGAGATGTGGTTCCTGAGATGAATGTTGCAAATTCCTTTGTCTGCCAGCATAACTAACGATGATTGCTTGAAAGAGGTTAATCAAACTAGAACATTATATATAGCACTAGAAAGAGACAAACTGCTTTCTTTGATCATGTGATGAGACGAGAGATATTGGAGATCATTGTGACAACTCGACAGATCAAGGGGAAGAGAATCAGAGGCTGACCAAGAGAAATGATGCTATATGGATTGAGATGGTGGCATGGAGGAATATCATCAGTAGAGTTGATCCAGAACACCAAAGACCAAGATTTGTTTAGAGACATAAACACTTATGCCATCTAGCAGGGTACTTGGTGATGATGGTGTTAATGACGCATCATTTGCTTATAATAGAAATCTAGTACAACATAAGAGAATACATACTGGAGAGTCACCATACATGTGTGATATTTGTGGAACATCATCTACAGTTGTCAAATCTAGAAAGACACAAAACAGATGGAAAAGTTATTCAAGACATCATGACAACAACCCATACCATGATCTTCGCAGAAACAACCAGTAATAATCTTCAGACTTCACATGGTCTACACTCGACTCAGGTATCACATCTTCAACAGATTAAACATTACTACTATGGATCAGTGTCCATGTGACACAGGCATAATGACAGCCGACCATAACCCACAGAACTGCCCTGTATATCGGTGCCAACAAGAATGCATTTGGCTGACTCTCTAACATGTCAGGACACAATGTATGGCAGCATGGTGGCCTTGCATTGAGCTGTAATGCTGATTGAAATCATTCATAATAGTTTGTAAAAACTGTAAAGGACAAGTGTGGTAGGAGTGGGTACCAAGCACTGACACATCCATGGGAATCTTGATATATAAAGTCCTTAGACGGGCATTCCCATGCTGTTTATGCTTCACCTCGATACCGCAAGTTACAAGAGGAACAAGGTGAGATGATGATGAGAATGAAACAAGTAAATATAGCTAGTTAGTTAGTTAGTTAGTTAGTCGACAGATCATCCTCGTTGCACATCGGACCATTCAGTCCATAAGTGCTCGGATCCCCTCCTCAGCAAATCCCGCAGCGTGTAGCGGCTAACGACGCCAGTTCTGTGTTGGTTTATCAATCTTCTTTGGCTTCCTGCGTAGTGTTCTTGTTTGGCCACCCCTCTTTTAATTTGCTGCTCTCGCAGTCTGGCCATTGTTGTAGATTCACAGTCATCACTTGGTTCTTGCAAAAGTCTCACTTCTCGTAGAGCATTCAGAATGTCAGCCTGGTCCATGCGCGTCCGCCCTCAACAGTAGCCTCACCTGCGAGCTTGTCAGCCCGCTCATTTCCTTGTACTCCCGCATGCCCTGGCACGAAGATGAAACTAATCTTTGCCAGCCGAGACCGCTTCAGAGGCAGCAACCATTCTCTTCGAATCGACCCATCCTCTATCCTCTTGATCATGTTCATTGAGTCGCTAAGGAAACAAGCCCTAGTGAATGTCTGTGTCTCGAGCCATGTTATTGCTTTACTTACTGCCATGACTTCCATGGTCAGGCTACTTGTGGTTTCAGTGAAAGCACCAGAGTCCTCCTTCACAATTCTCCCTCCGGCCCGAGCTGTAAAGGCCCATGAGCTTCTCACATGTCGGACGACCGACCCATCTGTGTAGATGACCGCGTCACTGTCTAGCGAATTCTCGAAAATCAACGCTTGTACTTCAGCCTCAACAGCAGCCGGATTTTCTTGTCTGCATTTTCTATCTAGTTGGATGCAAACTGAAAAGGATGTGCAGAAGTCTGTTGGCACTTGCACCCACTCCTCGCCAGGTTCTAAGTCCTCAAGTGAACACACCTGTTGAAGAATGTCCTCGGCTTGACCCATCCACGACCGTCCTCTTTTTAACCTGCTGCCCTTCACCTTCCTAATTTCACTATGCAGTGGATGCTGTGTGTTTGCGTTAATTCTGAGGTAGGCACGTGCCCTGCAAACTTGCATTCTCTCTTCAATGGTTGGAAAATCAAGAAGGTAGCGCATCGCCCTGCATGCTGTATCTCTTGTACATCCAAGAATTATAGCTATGTTTCAACAGCTCTCCTGCTTTCTTCATCAACTTCTAGCAAATATGCATAAATATAAATCTGAAACATGTCAGACACATTCAGATTAACATTAATGTTGATAGTCAAGAATGTAAGAAGACGAAAATCATTGTGTTGATATAAAATCTCAAATCTTATTGTACATAACTGAGCAATTTTGATGAGTTTTTTGCCTCTACATTACCTCAGTTCCTATACAATGTCACATTGATGATAATTCTTGTGAAATTCTTTAGAATGTATGTTTTATTGGTATTTTGAACAAGACATTTAATTAGTAATATTATTACATTTGAATAATGAAGACACAAACAATAGATTGCACAATTTATTGCCTGGCATATTTTACTGCATTTCGCCAGGTACATACTGCAGACTTCACACAGCATAAAGTAAAATAATTACATAAATCCTTCAAGCTGAAATACACACATGTTCGCACAGTAATGTCAATTGTCTACCATGGTAATTGTAAACTGACAAACATGTCTTTATGTTTGCACAAAACTGGCCTATATAGATGAATCATTATGGCTTCTGCAGACTTTAACAAGCAACTATTTTGTGTGTTAAACAACATGCAAAAGGCACTGTCTCTATCAATCACATGGCCGCTTTCCAACATGTGCCTCACAATCGACAAAGAGGGAAGTTTCTGGTGTGTCATCCTCCCTAGGCTTCCATTGCCTGTGTGTAGTATCTTGTCAATCCAATTAGGTATGTGTTCAACCACTCTGTTGTTCAACTGCCGTTCTGTTCTGCCGATGTAGGTAGACTGGCACCTGCATGTGAATTGGTAAATGCAGTTGTATTTGGGGTACAGGGGAACAGGTTGTTTTACTGCTGGGGTGAGAGTAGGTGTGGTTCTGTACCTAATAACAGCACGGAATATTCGGCCGACTGCTGTAATGAGCTGGTTCTGTAGACGCTGCATTATGTCATCCCCTCAAAATAAAATTTCTTTCTTGCATATCCTATTTACAGGACATCACTGTCAACACCAGCATTTTACCGCTGTTGTTGATGTCTTGACAAGATTATGCTCAGTAGTTTGCCATTGCCATCAGAGCGACCGGCTCACATACCCTGTAAGTAACCAACGTGATGTGATCCACTACTGAATCTCGTGCAGCTGCGTTACCCTACGTGGATATATGGGATTACGAAGAAAGTCGTTAACACCTAAGCCATGGAGACCGACACCTTGAAAGGTTAGCTAGATTAATACCTTGAGTTTAAGAACTGTAGTTTCTTCTGGTTTTGGTTTGGGCTGTTGGCAGTGGCGATTTATAAATCCTGTGGAGTACCCATTCAGGTTTAAGACATTCTTTATAGTTTTTAATTCCCCTGTCAGTGTGTCCTGGGTGCATATCTTCCTAGCATGGTGTGTGTGTGAATATATATATATATATATATATATATATATATATATATATATATATATATATATATATATATATATATATATATATATATATATATATATAATGTTCCTTTTATTTTGGGTATTGTTTATAGATATTTTCTTCAATCAGTGTGATGCAGGACACTCTAAACATGTAGGATATGTTTTAGTTGTCTTGCGGTTTATATTTTTGCAACTTTAAAAAATAGATTTGATGCAATGTACCATAGTTTCATGTTTCTACTACCTATCAAATCTCTGGGAGCTGTGGAGATGTGGTTTTATAGTAGAATGCTGAAAATTGCTTGGACAGCCAAAATGAGTAATTTTGACATTTTGAGGAAGACTAAGTTGCAAAGGCAACTTATCACAAACATCAGAAAGAGAGTTGTGACATGTGGAAAGATAGATAGAGGAAGACGGCAAGAGAAAATTCTTATCAGTCTTGTGTCATGGCACGAAAGTGAATCAACATACAAACTGAGGTATGCTCTTTGAGATTGCAAGATGTTGAGAAGCATGATCACCTACGCCAGTTGGCGTGACACTTGAAGGTGGTATAGACCTGAAGGAGATGACCGACTGCTTTAACCAGACCATTAGAACAGCATCCGTACCACAGGATTGGGAACACAGCTATCTCATCCCTCTCCCAAAACCATTCAAGGATCATTCAACTCTTAGCGGCTTTAGGATCATCATCCCATCTCATCGTGTTCCTCTTGTACCTTGCGGTGTCAAGGTGAAGTATAAACATCGTGAGAGTGCCCGATTATGGGCTTCATATATCGATATTCCTATGGACTGCTATTCCCTCCGTATTTGGGAAGATTTTAGAGAAGATAGTCGCTGTCAAGCTGCAAGAGTCTTTGGAAACGGGGAAGCTCCTTCCAAGAGGCCTGGCGAGCTACAGGCCAGGAAACGATAACCTGGTCAAATGCAGCAACTTTTGCCTTTGACGTTTATGAGGGGTTCCTGATTAGACAGAGAACGATGGCGGCAGCGCTTGATCTCGAGGATGCGTACAATAGATTTCGCTATGATATTTTGATGACTGCACTGATGGAGAAGGGGGTCTGTCGTGAAATGCCGCGTTAACATCCCAGAATATTTTCTCGGTCTCCAAAATTGAGAGGCCAATTTGAGAAAGAATGAATTAATCACGCTGCTCCAATGCTATCTAGTCATGAGGTAAGATTATTCACAAAAAGCCTCTAGCCATGACGTCAGCTTACAGATAGCAAGTAAAATGGGCTGCTTGAGATGGACACAACTAGATAATTAGTCTACACCTTGGAAAACTGCTGACCCAGACGGGCTATGACACCACAGACACATTGGCACCTTCTCGCCCAGGCATCCCTGGCTAAATCAACAATGAACTGGACCAGTTGTTGAATAAAGGCAATTACCTGTAGCCAGGTGGAGAATGTCAGAGATAAAACCACCCAGGCGTGAACAACATATTGACTCAGGTGGAGATAATAGCCCTAGGGCAGTAACCAAGCCAAGTCCACTCAGAAGGGCAGACTCAGTAGAGCAGTGGTTCTCAACCTTTTTTGGCCCATTACCCCCTTCACCATATTTTCAGAACGCCATTCACCCCCTTCCTATCAAAAATTTGGCCCGTTCCCCCCTTCACCGTATTTTCAGAACGTCATTCCCTCCCCCCTTTCCCCTTTCATATTTCCTACCTAAAAATCCCCCCACCCCTACACAGTATACGTAAAAATTGAAGGTAAATGTAATAGCATATACTAAAACAAGTCTAGACATCCACATAAAACATGATTTGTGGGCCTACTTACTTTATAAAATGAGGTGTAGAAGGACGAGACATACATAACTGTAAAGTATGAAGGGAAAAACTATGTCAAGTAATCGGTTCTTGTATTAACACGATCTTGAAATGGTCTTCATTCCCCCCCCCCCCCCTGGAAACCCTGAAATTCCCCCCTGGGGGGGGGGGGGAAATTCCCCACCGGTTGAGAACCACTGCAGTAGAGTGTGAAAACAGACCTTGTAAAACCGGTCAGCTGTGAAGTGTCAGGACTGGCCACCCAGAGTAAATGTTGGCTAATAAAACCTAACCAGGAATGCCAGAGGGTGTGATGGCCAGGTCTTGAAGTGAGAATTGCAATTAACGTCAGGGGAAGATAAGAAAGAATTTATGACAGGAATTCCTGGGAGATAAGTGTCTACTCTAGGCTAGGTATAAAACCCACGCTAGACCGGTTCCCTTTAGAAAAAGTTTGACTTCAGAACAGGTGAGGCAACCAGCTCAGTGTTTTGTAGGCATATGTATGATTCTAATGTTGGTAGACTCCACTAGGAAAGTTATTTCGAAGTAACTAGGCAAGTCTTTTAGATGTATGTACTGATTTTAGTCTATATCTCATCTAGGTTATCACGAGAACTAGCATTGTCATAGGTTACTTGAGTGGTCTTTCTAAGTTCTGTGTTCAATATCATTGTGCTTTAAATGTTACTCTTCTGAGAAGTAGAAACTTATGGAAGGCAGATCTTGTCTAGCTATACTTGAGGTGTTGTAGCAGATGCTTGCCATTCCTTTCTAAACTAGACTAGTCTAGATGCACACAAAAGTAAGCTATTTCAAAAAACTGCTCAAGGTGGTTAAAAGCAAAAAATGGGCTGAGGTGTGTCAAAGAGTAAGCACAGACAAGTCACTGAAATTGTTCTGGCGACTACATAAAAGCATGAGTGGTGTAGTCAAGAATAAGAGCATTTCTGACTTCCAAGGTGCTGACCTCATCTGGCAGAGGACTGACGAGGACAAGGGCAAAGCCCTCTTTGAACGCTACCTTGAGCAGAGCAACCAGACAGACATGGGAGGCCGAAATCTGGCCAAGGAGGTCACCTCAGACAGATGCAAGGCCCAGAACACTTCGGATGAAGACACAGTGACAGTGAAAGAAATCAAGGCTGTGTTTCGACGATCAAAAATCAGTGCTCCAGGTCCTGATGGCATAAGATACGACGACATAAATAGGTGTACAGACAATGAGCTAGAGAAACTAGCAGACATGTACAACAACAGTATAGGGAGTGCTAGCATCAAGGAGGAATGGTTACACAGCTATCTGATTCCCTTGCCGAAGCCTGACAAAGACCACCAAAAAATTCAGGGATATCGAATTATAACCATGCAGAATACAATAGGCAAGCTGCTGGAGAAGGTAATTGCCAGGAAAATATCAAGCCAACTAGAGAGGCAAGGTGTTTTCCCACCTACCCTGGGTGGGTACCGTCCAAAAAGAGAAACCTGGACCAATGCAGCAGTCTTTGCCCATGATGTCTATGAAGGTTTCCACTCAGGCACTGAAACCGTTGCTGCAGCGATTGATCTTGAGGACGCATACAACAGAGTACCACTGGATTTTTTAATGTTTCAGCTTCTTGAACTAAACGTAAGTCCATTCCTCCTTAGTTGGATCGCTGCAGCCCTCTTCCAACGGAAAGTAGTTTTTAGATGTGGCAGTTGGACTTCGGAACCAACAACAATATATCCTGGCCTACCACACGGATCACCATTATCTCCGGTACTGTTCAACGCCTACACAGTGAGAATCACCAGTGAGCAGATCACTGGACCTGGCAGGACATTGTCATATGTCGATGATGTTTTAGTGTATCGTCAGGGTAAGGATAGAGAGGAGGTTGCTGTGGAACTACAAACCGAACTCAATCGCATAAGTACTTGGTGTGATGAAGCTGGGGCAATGGTCAACCCAACAAAGGCAACAGTGACTTGGTTCTCGTTGAATAATCATATTGTCAACAATCCAACACCAACTGTAATGCTGTGTTCAGAGACGGTGGAAAGAACGCAGGCAATGAATTACCTGGGGATATGGTTTGATCGAAGCCTTGCTTATAATGTGCACATAGACCAGGTGATAACAAAGGCCAAGCGGGGTTTGGCAGCGATGTGGGTGATGGCGGCAGCAAACTGTGAGCAGCGCCATCTATGTCTTCTGTACGAGGGGCTGGTCATGTCTGTTTTGGAGTATGCGAAGGCAATCCTGACTCTCAGCCATAAGCAGATAGAAAGGATGGAAAGGATACAGAATGAAGCTATGCGCATTATTCTTGGATGTACAAGAGATACAGCATGCAGGGCGATGCGCTACCTTCTTGATTTTCCAACCATTGAAGAGAGAATACAAGTTTGCAGGGCACGTGCCTACCTCAGAATTAACGCAAACACACAACATCCACTGCATAGTGAAATTAGGAAGGTGAAGGGCAGCAGGTTAAAAAGAGGACGGTCGTGGATGGGTCAAGCCGAAGACATTCTTCAACAGGTGTGTTCACTTGAGGACTTAGAACCTGGCGAGGAGTGGGTGCAAGTGCCAACAGACTTCTGCACATCCTTTTCAGTTTGCATCCAACTAGATAGAAAATGCAGACAAGAAAATCCGGCTGCTGTTGAGGCTGAAGTACAAGCGTTGATTTTCGAGAATTCGCTAGACGGTGACGCGGTCATCTACACAGATGGGTCGGTCGTCCGACATGTGAGAAGCTCATGGGCCTTTACAGCTCGGGCCGGAGGGAGAATTGTGAAGGAGGACTCTGGTGCTTTCACTGAAACCACAAGTAGCCTGACCATGGAAGTCATGGCAGTAAGTAAAGCAATAACATGGCTCGAGACACAGACATTCACTAGGGCTTGTTTCCTTAGCGACTCAATGAACATGATCAAGAGGATAGAGGAGGGGTCGATCCGAAGAGAATGGTTGCTGCCTCTGAAGCGGTCTCGGCTGGCAAAGATTAGTTTCATCTTCGTGCCAGGGCATGCGGGAGTACAAGGAAATGAGCGGGCTGACAAGCTCGCAGGTGAGGCTACTGTGGAGGGCGGACGCGCCATGGACCAGGCTGACATTCTGAATGCTCTCCGAGAAGTGAGACTTTTGCGAGAACCAAGTGATGACTGTGAATCTACAACAATGGCCAGACTGCGAGAGCAGCAAATTAAAAGAGGGATGGCCAAATAAGAACACTACGCAGGACGCCAAAGAAGATTGATAAACCAACACAGAACTGGCGTCGTTAGCCGCTACACGCTGCGGGATTTGCTGAGGAGGGGATCCGAGCACTTATGGACTGAATGGTTCGATGTGCAACGAGGATGATCTGTCGACTAACTAGACTAGTCTCTTTTTGGTGTGTGCATTTTTTGTACCGAACATAGTCAACTGACTATATTTCCTTAATTCTTACCACAGCAGTGGCTAAGTAGGAACTGCGCTGAGTATTGTTTCTATGTCTCATATTTATGTAAACAATATTGTTACTAACTTTGCATAATCAAAGTTATTTGCTATTATGTTAAAGTATTGGAGGTTTGATATATTTGAATTGCCATATGCATCAGTGTTGTTATAATCTGGATAGACACTAGGCAAACATTTATTTAGTCTGTAACGTATATGGCAACTATGTTTCCCAGTTTGTTGTAGATAAGGATGTTACTTACTTGTTTGCATTATACAATGTAGATAAGAATAGCCTTATATGCCATTTTGTATTCGCATACCTTAGGTTTATTTGATGGGATTTGTTATATGATAACTCACTAAGAATAAATTGGTGTTATGCTATTGTGTGCGCATTGGCACATTGGCCAGCGATTGTGTTGGAAGCAGAGGTGTAATGGTACAGACATTATCCACAATGGGTATAGGGTATATGGTGCTAAACATTTTCAGTGTATGGTGGGCGTGCGTTCACGGTAATTCACAAAAACCTGGCACAGGTACTGGTCACGGCTTGTAAGCCCGGAGGATCAGGTACTATTATGATACCATTACCGACCCTGTGAGCTGCTAAACCAACTTTGGACGGAGCGGCTGTATGACACAGAATTTCTGTATTAGCGACATGGACATGGGGCGGCAGAAATGTAATAATTACAGGCGTGTGAGACAATTGAAAAGCCCGTCCCCGACTAAGACAGTAGGAGAGAGATATGGAGGGAGGAGGATGGTGAACGCAGTAGAGCTGGAAGATAAACTTGGCCAGACTGGTCATTGTATATGTGTTTACTAGAATATGTTTTACTTAGGATTGCACTGATGTAGAACTAGATATAACACATTCTTGACTTTCTTTCAAGCTCTCACAAAGAGTGCCTATGTTATAGATCTCTAGGACGAGTGACGACTAGGTAGTGCCAGTACTGACAGGAGTCAGAATACCAGCAAGCTGTTTTTTTTTCGTTTCTACTGGAGAGAGGGGATCTGGACCACAGATCCAGATAGTTCAAGTAACAGTAAAGTTACGTAATGTTTCTCATCACAATATGTTATATGATTTCATCATCCTCATATTGAAAACCATCAGATGTCTATGATTATGATTAGTAAATAAATGTTGTAGTATTGTATCTCATAGTTCTGTCATTATATTAATTCCAATTGTGCATACGTGTTGTGTGTGTGCATTGGTGGGGGTTCACTTAGAAACCAAGGAAGGGAGCAGTCAGGGAGAAAAACCTGTTCTGGGATAGTTGTCAATTACACTTCAATTTAGACTTAAAAATCCATCCTAGCTAACCCTCTCTTTCCTATTCCTTGGCGAATATTCAGCACAGTTCATTTCAATTTTGTAACGAGCCACTTGGAGCTGTATGTTGGATATTCAGGGCTTAATCTATAGTTCAGCCATATAGTTTTTGTCCCTAGTCAGTTTCTGACTATTTGGGGTTGCTCGCCAGTGAATAATACTTTCATCTAGGCGGTGGGCACCCCGACTTCTGATATGGTCAATCCCTGGATGGTGAACTGGATAGAGCAGCCGTCCTGCATTCTCGTCGGGTTGCTCTCCGTCTGGGTGCATGGACCTCAGAGCCACATATTATAACTCCGGGACTGCCACAGGGATCTGCAATCTCACCAGTGCTCTTTGACGTGTATACGAACAAGATTGCAAACATAGAAGCACCAGGGGTTGGAAGGATACTAACATTTGCAGATGATATTCTTGCATATAGGCAGGGGAGAGATAGGGAGCAAATAGCCTGTCACTTGTCGTCTCTGCGGGAACAGTAGAATCAACAAGCACACTTCAAACTCCCCTTTTTTCAGTTTTTGGTCTATTGCCGGACCTTTGTCTACACACCCCCTTTCCAGTCTTTTATTCTCTCTCTCTCTCTCTCTCTCTCTCTCTCTCTCTCTCTCTCTCTCTCTCTCTCTCTCTCTCTCTCTCTCTCTCTCTCTATATCTCCTCTCTCTCTCTCTCTCTCTCTCTCTCTCTCTCTCTCTCTCTCTCTCTCTCTCTCTCTCTCTCTATTACCACAAGACCATACCCCTCTTCACATTCCTCCAGAACATACCCACACAACACTCATCTTATCTCATCTCATCATGTACCTCTTGTACCTTGCGGTGTCGAGGTGAAGTATAAACTTCGTGAGAGTGCCCGGTTATGGGCTTCGTATATCGACATTCCCATGGATTCTGTTATTCCCTCAGTCCAACGTTTACGTGGTCGGCCTCTTCCTCTGTTTCCATCTGGTCTGTACATCATTGCTTGTTGTGGCATGCTGTTGACTGGTAGCCTACTTGCATGGCCAAACCATTTGACTTGCTGCTTTCTAATAAAATCTAGAGCAGCTTTAACCCCTACTTTAGTCCTGATTTCTTCATTTCTGATCTTATCTCTTCTTGATACGTTGAGTATTCTTCTCAGAAACCTCATTTCTGTTGTTGTGATTTTTCTTTTCTCTTTTTCTGTCATTGTCCAGGTTTGGCATTGGTAGCAGAGAGTTGGTAGGAAGATTGTGTTGTAAAGTGCTTTCTTAGTAGTTATTGATACATGTTTGTTCTTTAGTATTGGTGCCATTTGTCCAATGAGTTGATTTGCCTTATTGCACCTATTTTCGATCTCGTCTTCTGATCTGCCATTTGATGATATTATACTTCCTAGGTACTTGAAGCTCTTTACTTGTTTCAAGGGATGTTCGTTTAGGTGAATTGTTGCTGTTTGTTCTTCTTTAGTTATAGTCATTACCTCTGTTTTGCTTGTGCTAATTTTCATGTTATGTTCCCTACACATTTCGTTTAGACTATTCATGTGGTCTTGTAATTCAGCTTCTGATTTTGCTATTAGTGCTTGGTCGTCCGCAAACAGGAGTTCTCTAATGGTTAGATTTGCAGATGGTTCTTCTTCTGTGTTCTCGTCATGCGGTATTCTTGCTGTCTCTGCTTGGCTGGTTTCTTTACATATGTTGTCTATATATGTTATGAACAAGAGAGGGGACAGGACACAACCTTGTCGTACTCCAGATCTTATGGACACAACACTGTCCTCCAATAAATACTAAAATTATTTAATGAATAAAATGTGTCACGGGTGTGTATAGTGTAGATGTAAAGACATCTGTGGTGTGTTCTATCGTGTAAGTGAGACAAGATTGACAGTCTAGGAACCACACCACAGTTCTCATCACGCAACGGCCATGTTATATCACAACAGCACAGAACTGGAATGCCCTCACCCAGTGAAGTGTCTCTCTGAATGATGTTGATTTCTTCACAATATCTCCTTGAAAAACTTTTGAAAACAGTATGTTCCCCACTGGGTGAATTTTGTAGGTCGTGTCTTTCAGTTTTATACATCCAATAAAATGAAAGTTATTATAGTCCAGGTAATGTCTACACATCCGATACACTTGAATGTACTATCGTCTATGTATGAACGACCAACCAAAACACTGTCTAGCGATATATCACCGACACCCTGCTTTCATTTAGTTCACGAAATGTTCTGTTACGCTGGGAAAATGTTCTGGCGTTACAGCCTTTCCATTTATATGATAGTTCATGTGAACAATTATGGCATTCAGTTTTTTGTTTGTTTGAAATATATTATGCTGTCAGTCTCTCTTATCATGACTGCATTCTAAGTTTCCTTTAGTTCAAGAACTGTCAGACCTTAGTTATGATACAAGACTCAAATCTTGATGTTAGTTATCACTGCACCAGAATATGGTAATTTCCTTCTTCTTAGGATTGTAGCTATTGCTCTTTCAATTGGAACCTGTCGAAGAGACAATACCAAGTGATATCAACCTAACTCAGACTCATTAGAGATGAGAGTAGGATTACGGCCGTTCTCAGTTAGTAACCTCTATATATTCAGAGAACTGACTTCTGACATAAGACATAGGAGTTCTTCACATAACTTAAGACTAGGTAAAAGAAGGAAAAGTCACAGGAAAAGCTCAGACATCCCAGTAAACACCTCTACTAGAATCTCCTAACATAGACCTATCCTTATCCCCCCCCCCCCTTCTGCCTATCTTCTCGTGTCATAGTACTTATTCTATCGAGTGCCCTGACACCTTACTCGACCCACTAAGTTACTCCTCAGCTAAATGCTGCCGACACTCGATACTATGGTCACACACGCAAATTCACTATGCTCGAGTTATACTCTACATCACTACTACCTTATAATCACTACCCTCAGCCTGAATTGGGAATACATATGCACATCCAGTACAAATGCCCGTTGTTTTCAACCAACGTGGAACATTGTAAATCCCTTTTCGTAGTAGACCAAGAATAGATCAACACTCCCTCTCGTTGTAGACCTCGTAGCACACTGAATTAAAATTGTATATTCAGACCATTTATACTGTGGCTATGTAGGACTATACTGGTATACTCCAACAAGTAGTCCCCTGTTCTCTTCTCCTGTCTTTTGATCTTCATACAACACCATGCCGATAATCTCCTTTGATAGACGATCTTTTCGTGACATCAATGATTATCCTTTGATATCGACTCTTTTCTCTGGATCACGGACATACGTTCCCGTACTTCAAAAGACCTCCGATCGTGTTTTCTCGGGACTCCGTCTTCCCTTTCAAAGAGTTGTGATATTGCTTGATCGTGACTCCGTCTTCTGTTTTCAAAGCGTTGTGATCGTGGTTTATCGGCCCCCGTCTCACAACAAACAAGTGGTAGCTGTTTTGATCGCCGATCTCTGTTCTTTGATCTTAGGGTCAACAACCTTCAATCACCTCACGACGGAGGCGATCTCTGTTTTGTTTTTATCATAGGGTCGACAACCTTCCAGTATTCTGTGACACAGCCCAGGAGCGACAGTAGACAAAGTGATTGACTGGTGCACTGAAATGAGTGCCGTCATCCACCCGTAAAAGGCGGCTGTTTTGTGATGCTCTCTGGACAACAGGATTGTGAGAGCTAATGTCCCAAGCCTCACAATAGATGGTAGAAGCGTCAACAGTTGAGTTGAGTTAAGAACCGACACCACTGCACTCAGGACATTCCCATACGTGCTCCGTTCCCTCGTTCAACAGCCAGCGAAGAGTCATACTACTAATCGTTCCCACCGCTATCTGATTAAAAGTTCTCCTGGTCTTCCCTCTCAGTTTTGAGATTCTTCCAGAACCCCTGCCGATCCCCTGCAATCACTTTCTTTCCACATATGGGTTCTCAATCTATTCTTCCGCCTTCTCCACCTGGTCCCTCTAGCGCACAACCACCTCCCCCTTGTCCGTAGGTAAAATTCCACCAAGAGGTGCTTTCCCTGCTAGCCTATCAGCCTGTTCATTCCTCCATACACCCGCGCGGCCAGGCAAAATATCCATACAATTCCCATGATCTGTGACCTCTGAAGCGACGAGAGCCATTCCACGTGAAACCTTCCTTTCTCCACCTTGCTAAGCATACTCTCTGAATCCTTAATGAATACAATGTGTGTTGCAATAGTCTCCTCTAGCCACCGGAATGCCGCTGTTACTGCCTCCACCTCCATTATCATGCTGGAGGTCGTAGTCTCATATGCCAGACTCTCCTTTTTCAAGACTCGTCCATTAGCCTTTGCAATAAAACCCCAGCCACTACGTCTGTTTCGCACCACTGACCCATCAGTGTAGATGACTATGTCACCTTGATGTGTGTTGCTCTGGATCAGCTGTTGCACTTCAAACTCAGTGCAGCCCGCTGTCCATTCTCTTCACTCACGACTCAGTGTTATTATTACATTGTGTCAGTCCGTCATGTCTTCCGGAACTTCAACCCACTCTCTTTCACGATTGATGGTCTCTAGATCACACACCTGACTTATAGAAAGTTCTGCCTGTGCAATCCAGGACCTGCCTCGTCTTAGTCTATGACCCTTAACCATATCCATTGCTGCGTGCATCGGGTGATCCCTGTCTGCGGCAACTCTCAGGTACCATTTGGCTTGAAGGACCCTATGCCTATCCGTCATTGTTGCCAGGATATGCCTCATGCATATAATTGGTGTGTTCTTTGTGCACCCCAGGAGTAACCGCATGGCAGCATTCTGTATGCGCTCCAACCTTTCAAGCTGGCTCTTTGATACTGTCAGCAGCCCTAAACCATACTCAATGACAGAAATTTTTAACTACTGAAAGAGCCTGTACAGCATCCTCTGATCTACTCCGGTTGCTGCCATAGCCCTCAATGCATTAAGTCCCCTACCAGCCTTCACCACCAAATCATCCACATGATCAAAGCGTCAACTGAGAGAACACACTGTAGCACTTCAACACTCTTTATCTCGTTTCAATTGATATTTCTTTTTATTGGCCACTATGTTTTTCATCTTGCAAAAGACTACCTTCGCAATGGCATTTCTTATTCTAATCTCCTCAAGGCATCTCCCATCAGATGTTATGACTGTTCCGAGATAACTACCGATTCACTTGTTTAAGATTATGCTCATTTCATTGCATTGTGGTATTTCCTTCTTCCTAGTGACGACCATAATCTCTGTCTTCTTACAATTTAATTCTAACCCTAGTTGGTCAATGTATACTAAATTATGCAGGTCCTGTTCATTGTCTGCAATCAAGTATGTGTCATCTGCATATCTAATGTTATTGATGTATCGTCCCGCAATGATGATTCCTTCCATATCTTCTATATTTCTGAAAATATTGTCACTGTACAGGGAAAAAAGATGTGGAGACATTACACATCCCGGTCTCACAGCTCTCTTAATTAGGTGATATTGACCTACTTCATTATCAATTCTTATGGTAGCTTGTTGTTTCCAATATATGTTTTTTACAAGTCTAGGGTCTTTTCCATCAATTTGTGGATCTTCAAGCATTCTTATCATGTCGACATGTCTCACTTTATCGAAAGCCTTTGTGTAGTCAATAAAGCAAAGATATAGATCTTTGTTTACTTCTATAGGACGTTCAGTAACTGGTCTCAGTATATACACACCATTTACTGTGCCCTTGCCTTCTACAAACCCACATTGTTCTCCTATTTCGGGTTGTATTTTCTTCCTAACTCTTTGCATGATAATTCACAACAGAATCTTCGTGATGTGGCTCTTTATACTAATTGTTCGATGGTGATCGCATTCCAAGGCTCCTGATTTCTTCAGGATTGCAATAAATATAGAATTACATAATTCGGGAGGTATATCTCCAGTATCGTATATTGCATTCAGCAGTCTGGTGACTTGACCAATATTGACGATGTGAGAAAAACGGCTGTGATTGATGCCGAACTCAATCGTCTTAACATTGATATTGCTGGCCTGCAGGAGACTCGCCTCGCTGAGGAAGGGTCACTCAGGGAAAACAATTACACCTTTTTTTTGGAAGGGTAGAGGGCAGGCAGAAAAAAAGGCAACACGGTGTGGGCTTTGCAGTGAAGAATTCGCTACTGGGAATGATTGAAATTCCAGCAGGAGGAAATGAAAGACTATTATTATCCCTGCGCTTGGCAACCTCTTGTGGGTTTGCCACCATTATTACTGCATATGCACCGACACTCGATTCCTCTGATGACGTGAAGGATTCGTTCTATGAGCAGTTAGACTCCGTGATCAAGGCAGTTCCAAAATCTGACTACATTTATATGCTCGGTGATATCAATGCTCGTGTGGGCAAGGACTCGAGTTCATGGCCAGTGTGCCTTGGAAAATACAACATCGGTCGCATGAATGAAAATGGGCAAAGGCTGCTGGTGCATTGCACCAGTAATGACCTATGTATTACAAACTCCTTTTTTAAAACAAAAGAGATGCATAAGGTCACATGGAAACATCCAAGATCCGGCCATTGGCACCAACTGGACTTCATCATCACACGGAGACAACATCTGAACCATATATAATTGACTCGAAGTTAGCACAGTGCTGACTGTGATACGGATCATTCTTTGGTTGTTGCAAGGGTTAGACTGAGACCAAAGAGAATCTACACAGCTAAACACAAATCTAGCCCCAGGATTAATATTATTAACACTCACGATCCTGAAAAGTGCTTTCATTTTCAACAGCAACTTGAATACGCTTTCACTGATACACCAGAAAATTGTACAGTAAATGAAAAGTGGGGTCAAATTAAGGAAACTCTTTATAAAACTGCCGTAGGGGTTTACGGCACTGTGGATCATAAGAGGCAGGACTGGTTTGCGGCAAACAGCGAGACTCTGCATCCCTTGACAGGGGCGTCACTAGGGAGGTGTGGGGGGTGCGGGCCGCACCGGGTGACACCATCAAGGGGTGACACCAAAATAAAAAAATTGCAAATTTGACAATGCAGACATAGCAAAATAACAAAAATTTAACTTTGTTCGAGTTTGTCGACGTTCTTTATTTATATTGTACCTGAAGTATTGAAGTTATATTGTTCAATTTGTTTTCTTTCTTATGTCCTTATTAAGTTTTTGACTTATTTTACAAACATTACTATATGCGATTATATATGGTACAGGAACACTCGGAAGAAGACCATGGTGAAAGTCTAGAGGGGTGACACCAAGAGTTTACCGCACTGGGTGACACCAACCCCAGTGACGCCACTGGCCCTTGATTGATAAGAAGAAGAAAGCTCTCTTAAGAAACAAGGAAAGACCAACGCGTAACACTCTGAGTGAACTAAGGCAAGCTAGGAAGGATGTGCAAAAGGCTGCCAGGAAGTGTGCAAATGATTATTGGATCAAGTTATGTGACTCCATTCAAATCACAAGTGATAAGGGAAACATAAGAAGCATGTATGAAGGAATAAAGAAAGCATGTGGTCCAGTGATCAAAAGAAGTGCACCATTTAAAACCTTGACTGGAGAAATCATCACTGACAAGAAACAGCAGATGGACAGATGGGTAGAGCACTATTTGGAGCTTTACTCAAGTGAGACCATACTAGCGGATGATGCCCTCAACGCCATAGAGGCTCTACCAACTCTTGACCACTTGGACACACTTCCCACCATAACAGAAGTTAAGTGTGCTATAAATGAACTTGCATCTGGCAAGGCTCCAGGTAAGGATGGGATTCCAATAGAAGTTATAAGGAGTGGGCAAGACACACTCACTCTACAGATCCACCAGCTAATAGAGCTGTGCTGGCGAGAAGAACAAGTCCCACAGGATTTCAAAGATTCAAGCATCATAACACTGTACAAGAACAAGGGCGATCGGAGCGACTGCAACAACTATAGGGGTATCTCACTTCTGTGTATTGTTGGAAAAGTATTTGCCAGAATTGTTCTGCGCAGACTTCAAGTCCTAGGAGATCAAGTCTACCCCGAATCACAGTGTGGCTTTCGACAGAACCGGTCTACCATTGATATGATATTCTCATTGCGACAAATGCAAGAAAAATGCCGTGAACAGAATCAACCACTGTTTATTGCCTTCATCGACCTCACAAAGGCATTTGATTTGGTCAGTCGTGAGGGTCTATTCAAGGCACTAAAGAAGATTGGCTGCCCACCAACTCTTCTGTCCATTGTGGAATCGTTCCACACAGGCATGAAGGGTATAATCAAGTTTGATGGTGCAACTTCTGAAGAATTTGAAATCAAGAGTGGAGTTAAGCAAGGTTGTGTACTAGCTCCCACCCTCTTTGGAATATACTTTTCACTTCTACTGAAATATGCCTTTCGTGATCAGGATGGTGGTATATACATTCACTCACGCTCAGATGGCGGCCTTTACAATGCTCAAAGATTGAAGGCCAAGACCAAAATTAGGAGGGTACTGATCAGAGAGTTGCTTTTTGCAGATGATGCTGCAGTTACGACCCACTCTGAGGAAGAATTGCAATGTCTACTATCTGCATTCTCCAATGCTTGTTCTGAATTTGGTTTAACAATTAGCAAAAAGAAGACACAGATTATGTCACAAGGTGCACATGGGGTACCATCAATCGTTATTGACGACGCCGAACTAGAGATGGTAGACCATTTTACATATCTAGGATCAGTGGTAAATAGCAAATTATCCCTAGATCAGGAAATCAACATCCGGATTGGTAAGGCAGCAACAACAATGAACAGGTTAACAAAAAGAGTCTGGGAGAACAGGAAGCTTACTGCAAAAACAAAAGTCCTTGTCTATCAAGCCTGTGTCCTTAGTACTCTTCTTTATGGCAGTGAAACCTGGACAACTTACTCACACCAAGAGAAACATTTAAACAGCTTTCATATGCGGTGTCTGCGAAGAATTCTTGGTATTAAGTGGCAAGACAAAATCACAAATACTGAAGTATTGGAAAGATCAAGTTGTGTGACAGTTTATTCCATGCTCAGTCTTTGTAGACTTAGATGGATAGGACATCTTAGGAGGATGGATGATGGTAGAATACCAAAGGACATCTTTTTTTTATTATTGAATTACAGATGGGTAAGAGATCTCAGGGTCGGCCTCTACTACGATACAAAGATGTGTGTAAGCGGGATATGATTGATACAGGACAGGCATTGATAATGCACATTGGGAGCACGTCGTCGTCGCTGAACGTGTTGCATGGAGGGCAAACATCAGATATGGAATAAAGACAAAGGAGAAAATTATTGCAGATAAGTCACACACCGAGCGTTTGAGACGCAAGATGGTGCATGTTGGTGGAAATGACCACGTGTTCACATGCACCCACTGTGAACGGACATTTACAGCGCAAATTGGCCTTATCAGTCACACTCGCTACCAACATAGGTAAAAGTTATTATGCCTTTTAAAAGCACAAACTATCGTCTGTCAAGGCGGCAAGGTGCCAATGGAGTCAGAAACATGTCCCGATGACATCACGTATGTCACGTGACTTGCCTTTGACCCATTGAGGCTCTGTAAGGGATACTTATTCACTGCAGAATCAACTTTTCATTTGGGACCGGAATTCGGAACAGTGCCAACTGTTCTAATAGTAATAGTAATACTTAATACATTTGGTCGTTGACTGGGTTTAGCTTTTGTATTATTTATTAAAATGACTTGTAGAACTTGTTGATGACTGGCAAGATAGAAGGGAAGAGACCAAGGAGAAGACCGAGAAGTTAGTACCTGGATGGCTTGGCCACATGGCATGGTCGAGACAGGAACACGGAGCTGATCCACGACTCTGGTGATCGAGTGAGATGACCGCCCACGCTTACCGGCATGGCACATGATGGATGGATTATTGATTAACTTCCGGCATGGTTGGGAAAATGGCGTCTTGTCCGAGTTGACTAGCGGGTTACACCGTTCTCTTAAACATCTCATTGATGTTGAATATCGCAGGTAAATAGTTGTTCACATTTTGTTGAATTTAAATATGGACCACGAGCAGTTGATAAGATACTTTGAGAAACTGTATACATGTAATTTTATTGTAGAGGTACACTGTACACTGAGGAGTGAGGGGAGGCGAGTTTTACCGAGTTGGTTGGTGGGGTTGCAAAATAAAATATAATTAGCGAGTCCTATGACAATTTTAAATTTGAGAATTTACTAATGAGACTGCCACAGAAGATAGGCCTTGAAATTCAAAATCTAATGGTACCTCAATGATGCCTGTATGTCCACTTCTAAGTGAAGATATTCACATTTTTGTGAAGGTGAGACGAGTTGCGATTTCTCATGCTATTCACCCGATATTAGAGCTCTCCAGTGTGTCCGATTACCTCCATAGCGGGTGTGCGTGTCTGTTCGTGCGAGATTGTTATATGAAAACTGACTTCAAAAGTATGTTCCGTCATGTTAAATGATTACAAAAATGTACAAGTATACAAATAAAGACTTTAGAGGGAAAGACATTAGACTTATAAAAAACATATTGGAAACAACAAGCTGCAATAAGGATTGATAATGAAGTGGGACAGTATCAGCCAATTAAGAGAGGTGTTAGGCAGGGATGTGTGATGTCTCCAGATCTTTTTTCCCTGTACAGTGAAAATATTTTCAGAAATGTAGAGGATATAAATGGAATCAGCATTGGAGGACGAAACATCAATAACATTAGATATGCAGATGATACAGTATTAATTGCAGAGAGACAATGCACAGGACCTGCAACAATTAGTAGATGTGGTTGTTGTACACAGTGAGCAACTGGGGTTAGAATTAAATTGTAAAAAGACTCAGGTTATGGTCGTCACTAGGAAGGAAGAAGTGCCACAATGTAATATACAACTTGTAGCAATTTTGGTCAGTATTTAAAAATTGGGTTTTTACTTATGAAATCATACCAGTTAGATAGAGCTTGACAAGACGAATCCAACGGTATCTCAACGAAGACTGTACGTTGATTCTAAGCGGAGTTATGAATTATATGGTGACGTAATTTAATACCAGGAAGTCCAATGATAAATTAAAAGATAAGTCAAATATTCTCGCGGCCCTAAAATTGGAAGCTGAGAAATTTTGCTTTCTATTACCGTGGCTTGTTTATTTTTAAACGGACAACGTTGTGCCATATATCATAGCGTCTGGGGCGGCGAGGCCTAACTTGACGTATTTTTAATTTTTTTATAGGATGTGCCGTGACCTAATTAACAATTTAAAATGGCCGCCAATTGTTTATTATTTGCCTTCTATTACCGTGGCTTGTTTATTTTTAAACGGACAACGTTGTGCCATATATTTAAATCGGATTATTTATGTATGTACTGCTCTGCCTGAAAAAAAAAGTATTCAAGTAATCCTTACATGATGGTATATAGACATGTTTGAAAACTGACTTTTAAAATAATGTTCAGACATGTCAAATGGTGAAGAGAAGACTTTACAAACGGTACAGAAGACTAGTCACTAACTATGAATTAAACTTCTAATTCTAATCTTTTCTGTTTAATTTTAGTAATTAAACTGACGGTTCAAATTATAAAATAAACAAAGGATCACCTATAATACTAATAGCACAATAGTTGCCATATGACGGTACACTCCACAAAAGTCATGAATGGGATTTTCCCAGTTCTGCACAAAAATGGACAAATAGGAAAGGAAGATACCATTAGAAACGAATGTAGCGTCACAGAACAACAAAGGACTTTCTGTGTGTGTGATTCGAAGGAAAGGACGTGTCTTCCAGAGATCCGTATGCAACTTATTCCGAGCGTCAGCGAATAGATTTTCAGGAGGAGGGATCGATCGGCAAAAGGGATAGTTAAGGCAGAACCCGAAAACCTAGACGTGATAAAACTCAGGACAGTGAAATGACAGGTCCACGCCTCAAGGAGAACATTTGGAAGAAGGCAGGGAGTTTCATGAAATGTAAATAGTTAAACGCCGCGCCCACATCTCGGGAGCAGTTTAATAACACATGTGAATCATCCTTTGTTATTTGTTCCACTCGATACAAAATAAAAGTACGAGTCTGGTTACTTCCGTGGAGTCGTTTGATTATTCGTCACACTGTTCAAAGGTGAGTGTTAAAACTGAGTCAAATGTCATTCTATATCCCAATGATAAGGAAAGACATGGCATAAAGATGGGAAGCTCGCCGGTTTTTTAGAATCCAATTGTCAACAAGATCTTCCCGCAAAAGTGTTAGTGAACAAGAAATGCGCACTAATGGAAAATGAATTGCGCGCCGGAATACAATGAAACGCACGGAGTCGCATAGGAAGAACGTCAAGAGTGGGAAAAGTAAAAATGTCGGCCTCCATACACAAATTGTTGGAACATCGTGAATGAAACATTCATAAGAGCAACTTGAACAATCAAAGGAGAAAGGAAGGTAGGAAAGTATATATATATAAAGTATATGATGGAGAGTATTTATAACGAACTTGTGGACACTGATAACGTTATGAAAGATATCAACACACATCGGAGACGGACACTACATTCCACCACATCAATGTTGCACAATATATTGCACTAAAAATACCTGATCGGACATTTAAGTGACATAATATTGACTTAATCGCATTAAAGTATAGACACACCGGACTTATGATATGTCGGCCTTGGGTACATCGTCTTCCAACAAGGAATATTATTAACTAGCCACTGGCGCCAGTTACTAACGTCATTTGCACTGGCCAGGAAGACATCAAGAACTCAGTCACAAGATATTTATTTTCATTACTATATGGACTGCACATGTTGGGATGTCCCTTCCACACCTTTGCCACCCTCAACATAATATAGTCAAGACACTAATTCACAACGACATTTACCCCAGAGACTTCATGCACGCCTTTTCAACTTTATCACCAACTCAAACCAGGGAACTGGATCTTAACGCTTCTCGACGCCATACATAGGAGTCACGCTGTTAGTCAGCGTCGTTTCCAGTTATTCAAGGGTCGTCGATGGTACCACAGCCGACTAAGTTTCGCTGAAGTCGGCCACGAACCGCGTGGTTTCAGGGTACTAGTGTAAGTTTATTACACTATCGTCATTCGCAAACAGGAGCAACTAACACGGAGACACAGTTTAATTGTTCTACTCATACGTCAATCGATCGGACAGCAAATACTAGTTACGTCAATACAGAACATTATCGTCAGTCAAATCAACAGTTTACATTCTTGGGACACTGGATGGATTTGGAAACTCGTTAAGGCCAGTATTGTTTATTGTGGTCGATTGTCCAACATCTGTTGTATATTAATAAGGTGCTGATTATAAATGTTAACAAAAGCAATTACAAACTAGCAGTGCGGGTGATTGGAATGGGTATTTCTAAAGTGGTTAAGCACGCTTGATTACTTTAGAAATCGTTTGTGTTGACTATCGTCAGGTCAATACGAAGTTGTTCGTGTTGATCTTGCGTGTGATAACACACATTGTTGGTATCGTAATTGTAAGTAGTATATAAAGTGTTTATTGTGTTGTTACTTAAATTTTTTAGGAGCAATAATTTTGTCTGTTGTGAATGAAAATATGTATTGTCGTCTTGCGTCAATCGTCTTTTGTCAATGTTAGTATTGTGTCGCTGTACTTTATATTGAATATATATTTTTACTACTAATTTCTAGTGCTTACGTTTTGTAACGGTTAGGACGTTATCTATCTTGCGCCGAGTTGCTATTCTTCTCGCGTGTTTATACTCTTCTATATTATTGATTTCGATTTGACTTCTCATTCAACTTGCGTATATATATTTGAATACGCTTGTCATTGTCTACCTACGCATTCTATCGGCTGTGTGGCACATATCTACTATTGTAGCGGTATAATTTACAGATCATTAAGACAACATGTCAACACTTCAAGACTTCATGGACATGGGTGAAAGGTCTGGTTTGACCGGTGCAGACCTCAGGAATTGGGCGAAGCAAGAATTGAAATATTTTCAGACACAGCAACGTGAAGAGAGAGCTGAAAAATTGGCAGCAGAGAAAGAAGCAAAACAGCTTCAAGCTTCACATGAACGAGAGAGATTGGCTCTTGAGAAAGAGTTAAAAGAAAAAGAGATAGCGTTGGAACGTGACAAAATTGCCGCTAGAGAAAAGGAATTAACGCTGGAACGGGAGATGAAAGATAAGCAACTGGCATTTGAGAAAGAAAAACTTTTGGCCGAACAACTTCTTAAGGACAAGGAAGTTGAAGGTAATTTGAAAGTCAAGTCATTGGAAATGGATCGTGAAGCTGAGATTGAACAAGTAAGAATTCAAGCAAAACATAATGATCCAGTGAAAAAGTATCAAGGTCTTTTTCGCAATTTCCAGCAAGGTGATTCTGTCAGTTCTTGGATTACCAATTTTGAGGTACTCGTAAAGCATTACAAGGTACCGGAACAAGACATACCAATTCTATTCCACAGGCATCTCGCATTGGAGCCTTTAAAGGTAATCGAGTTAATACCTGAGGACTTACGTACCAACTACAAATACATGAGAGATCGTGTTTTGGCACACTTTAGTTTAGATGAATCGGGCTTACGTACTAAGTTTAAAACACTTACTCCGAAATCTAACCAAACTTTCCTTGACTTTGTTTCTGAGTTAACCTCATCTTTTGATAAATGGACTAAAGCCGCTGATATTGGGTCTGATTATAATAAAATCCGAGACTTAATAATTAGAGATAGATTACTATCTGCAGTACCAGAGGCCATGTCTATATTTCTAGTGGAGAATAAATGCAAAGATCTTAAGGAAATGGAAACGAGAGGAGAATCATATTTCAATGCACATCGAGACATATTCGCAAGTTGTGCACAGCCAGAACTGGTAATAGGAGCAAGTGCTAGATTTCAGAAAGGCAATGGCAAATTTAGAAAATTTAGTGGTAATAGGAATAGAAATAGTCCATACCAGTATTCTAACAGAGAGGGAGACAGACCAAGAAAAGGACACCTATCCAGATGTCAGTATTGCAAATTGTCTCATGGACATTTGGAAATGTGTGATCGACACCCTGGATATTTAGATTATTTAAGGGACATCACAGCAAAGAAAAAGAGTAAGTATGACTCATTCAAGAGAAGCATCAAATGTTTCTCGTGTCGGGCGTACGGGCACACTAGCAAGTCTTGTCCGATGAAGAATACGTGGAAAGAGGCGAGTAATGCATATGTGTTGTCTAGTAGTAGTAGCGATTCAGATGATATAGAGGACACACACGCAGCCATTATAGAGTCATATAATAACAGAACAGGTGATGACCTGACATCAGCCCACAAGAGGCATATTCATGAAGCGAACGCAGCATGCACTCGTCAAGGTACTCTGATGATACACCAAGCAGAGGTTAATGGGTTACCAACAAACTGTTTTAGAGACACAGGTTCGGATATTACAGGTGTTAATCACAAACTCATAAAAGAAAGTAATTATACAGGTAAAAGTATTGAGTGCAGAACATTTGGTGGTACAATAGAAATGTACAAAACCGCATGGGTCAGCATAAAATGCCCATATTATGAAGGTAAAGTATGTGCAGCAGTACTGCCAAACCCATGTGCTGGGTTGATAATTGGTAACATCACTGATGTTAAAGATTACGTTCAAACTGGAGAACGCAAACTTGATGTGATACGCACAGAATCACAAACCCAAGTATCACAAAAAGAAGGAATTACACATTCATTAAAAGTTCAACCGACTGTTAATAACAACAGAGTAGCACACAAGAAGATAACAAAAGTTAAACATAATTGTTACAAACAACAGACGACATGGGATATTGTAACCATATTTATTACAAACATTTTGATATGGCTGAAATTGACCTTATCTCAGGTAACATCCATAGTCAGGAACACATCCTCACAAACAAAAGCATATATTGATGATATTGTGAATAAAAATACAGTCATTCAATCACTCAAGGAAATTTACACACAAGTCAATAATAACAAACAAATTTACAATAAACAAAATGCATTGAGTGATGCATACTGTATTTACTTGGCGTTTGTCTGCTGTAAGGTAATCAAACATACTCTATTGTCAATATATATACAAGTGAAAAGTATGACAGTGTTCAATTCAACAAAGTTGAAAAGTACAAATATTAACAGGCATACAGTACAGAAACACCATAAGTATAGAAGAAAGAAATAGAATGAAAGAAATACATAAAGAAAAATAAAATGGGATGAAAGTGTTAGGTTCATATCAACACATAATACACTACAGACACATTAGGGTCTTAGGTCTGATTACTTGGTTATGCCAGATATCACTTGTCAGAATTGTTCACACTATCTAATAGTTCTATAATTCATCTTAAAAAAATAGTTTGATTCATCTATTCTTTGATAATTATGTCTATAATAGAGAACATTACTAAATTTATATAGGATTCTTCACAACTCTATGTCTGCAAGATTTTAATCAGACAATCATATTATATGAAACATTCTAAGTCGATTGTAGTATATAGTAAGACTAATATATATTATAATTTATTCAGTTATAGTTTATTGTATCGGTTCTGTTCAAATAGCACCTAATTAATAAACAATGTTGATACAATCGGTGACTTTAAATTAATACTGTTAGTAATACATAGTATAATCAAATAGATACATGTGTGGTTAATTTACATTTATTGACAGAGACATATACACGGATGCAATGGTCCAATAATATGTCCTGCACATTGGATGGATGTTTGACCGTCATTATTTTACGTGGAAAACTGCGGTCAAGTATTTGTAGATTGTGTTGTGTAATCTTATTGGTTAATTCCAATTGAACAATTACTTAATTAATTAGAATTACTTAGTTAATTAGTTTGAGTTAATTTGTTATATTAATAAGTTACGTAGATAAGGCAGTACTTTAGAATATGTATATTGATAATTATTATTCAATTGTTCATTGTGATCGAGTGAGTGGTTTTTAGTTGAATTAATTCTGGGAAAATATTTTGCCAATCGATCCATTAACATCTACGGAATCGACTGATGGTTTAAAGATATACAAACACGTATTGGACAGTCGTACATAGCAAATGGCTCCATAAAGTCTCGCAAGACATGGATAGTTACGTCTACCCTACCAACATATAAATATACATGGATTATATAGAGGAACAACAACAACGACCAACATGGAATACTGGGAAACCCATTAGTACTCTCGTCCAAAACTTATGGTATTACCAAGAGTGAGGACACACTTGTCTATTAAGACAAGGTAGGGACTAATATGGTTATTAGTTGGTATGATCTACCATGATCAGCCACACGACGTCTAATGGGGTATTAGACAGGTGGGCGTGCCCGTCATATGACAGTATTATTATTTTTTTTTGAGAGTAGATAAAGGGGGAGACTAGGAATTTTCCAGGTTTCGTTGTTAAAGGTTAATGCATATATTTGCAAAGTACTACATATATCCATAGAAAAAAAAAATGAAAACATTTTTTTTATCTAGGAGGGGGCATTATGCCATATGACGGTACACTCCACAAAAGTCATGAATGGGATTTTCCCAGTTCTGCACAAAAATGGACAAATAGGAAAGGAAGATACCATTAGAAACGAATGTAGCGTCACAGAACAACAAAGGACTTTCTGTGTGTGTGATTCGAAAGGAAAGGACGTGTCTTCCAGAGATCCGTATGCAACTTATTCCGAGCGTCAGCGAATAGATTTTCAGGAGGAGGGATCGATCGGCAAAAGGGATAGTTAAGGCAGAACCCGAAAACCTAGACGTGATAAAACTCAGGACAGTGAAATGACAGGTCCACGCCTCAAGGAGAACATTTGGAAGAAGGCAGGGAGTTTCATGAAATGTAAATAGTTAAACGCCGCGCCCACATCTCGGGAGCAGTTTAATAACACATGTGAATCATCCTTTGTTATTTGTTCCACTCGATACAAAATAAAAGTACGAGTCTGGTTACTTCCGTGGAGTCGTTTGATTATTCGTCACACTGTTCAAAGGTGAGTGTTAAAACTGAGTCAAATGTCATTCTATAATCCCAATGATAAGGAAAGACATGGCAATAGTATTACTATAATATAGCCTGGGTGTCGCCGTAGATAGAATTTTGCCAAGTGGATGCGCTATTCAGAGGAGTATATTCATTCTCAATATGACTGGCTATGCTGCTTTACTAAAAAAAAATTTTCCTAACGAAGGACGAATACGGGGATGTTGCAACTCTGCATATTTATGTAAAATTGAACGGGGAACTCAAAAATGCAATAAAAAGTTAACCTTTCTTTATACTACAAGGAGTTATGTGACAAATTACCTTACTAATCGTGAAAAGAACCAAATAAAATCCAGATAAATCGTTGTTTAGGTTTAATAACTTGGCGGCTAGCTAGCAGAACCAAGGCTAAATATATGAGAATAACTTCCCCTTAATCGTACCACACTGCTTTCGTTTATTTTTGGGTCTTATAGCAGTACATGTCCAACCAGAAGTGATTGTTCGATGACGCAGGAAAAAGTTCGCGAAAGTAAGAAAATCAACATTGAAGAGCTCAAGAAAGGGTGATGATTCTGAAATTGCTAACAAGTAAATGGAAATATTCTTCAACAAGTGAGTAGGTACAATTATCTCGGAACAGTAATAACATCTGATGGGAGATGCCTTGAAGAGATTAGAACAAGAATCGCCAATGCAAAAGTAGCCTTTAGCAAGATGAAAAACATTCTGACCAATAAAAAAGATGTCAATTGAAATGAGAAAAAGAGTGTTGAGGGGATACATAGAGCCTGTTCTTTTGTATGGATGTGAAACTTGGACAATGAGCAGTCAAGCTGAAAAGCATCTGATGGCTGCAGAAATGTGGTTTCTGAGGAAAATGCAAAGAATACCATGGACAGACAGAAAAACCAATGACCAAGTACTACAGGAGACAAATGAACATGGTAAACTGATTAGAGAAATTAGACGTAGACAGTCATAATTTTTTGGACATGTTATGAGAAGAAATGGATTGGAGAACTTAGTGACAACTGGCAAGATCGAGGGGAACAGACCAAGAGGAAGATCGAGAGGAAAATACCTGGATGGCTTGGCCACATGGCATAGATGAGACAGGAACGCTGAGCTGATCCACGACACTGGTCATCGAGTGAAATGGCGAGTCATTATAGCAGTACATGTCCAACCAGAAGTGATTGTTCAATGACGCAGGAAAAAGTTCGCGAAAGTAAGAAAATCAACATTGAAGAGCTCAAGAAAGGGCGATGATTCTGAAATTGCTAACAAGTAAATGGAAATATTCTTCAACAAGTGAGTAGGTACAATTATCTCGGAACAGTAATAACATCTGATGGGAGATGCCTTGAAGAGATTAGAACAAGAATCGCCAATGCAAAAGTAGCCTTTAGCAAGATGAAAAACATTCTGACCAATAAAAAAGATGTCAATTGAAATGAGAAAAAGAGTGTTGAGGGGATACATAGAGCCTGTTCTTTTGTATGGATGTGAAACTTGGACAATGAGCAGTCAAGCTGAAAAGCATCTGATGGCTGCAGAAATGTGGTTTCTGAGGAAAATGCAAAGAATACCATGGACAGACAGAAAAAGCCAATGACCAAGTACTACAGGAGACAAATGAACATGGTAAACTGATTAGAGAAATTAGACGTAGACAGTCATAATTTTTTGGACATGTTATGAGAAGAAATGGATTGGAGAACTTAGTGACAACTGGCAAGATCGAGGGGAACAGACCAAGAGGAAGATCGAGAGGAAAATACCTGGATGGCTTGGCCACATGGCATAGACGAGACAGGAACACTGAGCTGATCCACAACACTGGTCATCGAGTGAAATGGCGAGTCATGACCGCCCACGCTTTCCGGCATGGCACATGATTGATTGATTGATACAAATAAATTATTAATAATCTTTAAAATTGTGTTCTCTTTAACTTTAGTATGTAAAATCGCAGTTTTGTTTGTTGAGTGCAATCGATATGACCCATGGGCTTCCAATTCACAACACAAAGACATCTTCTCAGAAAATCTGTTTTTCAACCACAATTCAAGCAAGTTTAGCGATGAAACTTTGCTGATTCAGGGGCAATATTTTATATGGCAATTAAAATTTACATTAAACAAAGACATCTATTGGATCCATAGATTCCGATACGCGATCATTCTGCTGCCTCTGTGGGATGCGCTCCCCGGCAGTCGGCAGCTTGCACAGATCCATAGAGCACACTTTATTCACAAACTTCCAGTTTCTTAGTTCTATATAATATTTTGCACTCTTCTGAATTCCGGTCCCAAATGAAAAGTTAACTCTTAGTGAAAAAGTATCCCTTGCAGGGCCTCATTCATCATCATCATCATGTGCCATGCCGGTAAGCGTGGGCGGTCATGTTCTGCCATCTCACTCGATCACCAGAGTCGTGGATCAGCTCCGTGTTTCTGTCTCGACCATGCCACAAGGCCAAGCCATCCAGGTACTTGCTTCTAGGTCTTCCCCATGGTCTGTTCCCCTTGATCTTACCTAATCTCTTCAAGGCATCTCCCATCAGATGTTATTACTGTTCCGAGATAATTGTACCTACTCACTTGTTGAAGAATATTCCCATTTACTTGTATATTACATTGTGGTATTTCGTCCTTCCTAGAGACAACCATAATCTGTGTCTTTTTACAATTTAATTCTAACCCTAGTTGTTCACTGTGTGTAACAATCGCATCTACTAAATTTTGCAGGTCCTGTTCATTGTCTGCAATCAAGACTGTATCATCTGCATATCTAATGTTATTGATGCATCGTCCCCCAATGTTGATTCCTTCCATATCTTCAATATTTCTGAAAATACTTTCACTGTACAGGGAAAACAGATCTGGAGACATTACACATCCCTGTCTCACACCCCTTTTAATAGGCTGATATTGGCTTACTTCATTATCAACTCTTATGGCAGCTTGTTGTTTCCAATATATGTTTTTTACAAGTCTAAGATCTTTTCCATCAATTTGTAGATCTTCAAGCTTTCTTATGTTGACATGTCTCACTTTATCAAAAGCCTTTGTGTAGTCAATAAAGCAAAGGTGTAGATCTTTGTTTACTTCTATAGAACGTTCAATTATGTTTCTCAGTATATACACAGCATTTACTGTACCCTTGCCCTCCACAAACCCACATTGTTCTTCTCCTATTTCAGGTTGTATTTTCCTCCTAACTCTTTGCATGATAATTCTTAGCAAAATCTTCGTGATGTGACTCATTATACTAATTGTTCGATGTTGATCACATTCCAAGGCTCCTGATTTCTTTGGGATTGCAATAAATACAGAATTACATAACGCCTGAGGTATATTTCCAGTATCATATATTGTATTAAGCAGACTGGTAACTTTATCTATACCATATCCTTCTAAAGCATTAATCATTTCTGTTGTGACGCTGTCTGAACCGGGGGTCTTGCCAGATTTCATATGGTTAAGATCTGATCTTTTTCTATTATGACTCTTCCATCTTTTGTCTTTAGGCAGCCTGCTGATGTACGTGTTCTTTGATTAGTAAGCTCCTGAATTCTTTTGTGCATTAGTTTCGCATTGTTACTGTTGTGTTGTTTTTCAATTTCTCTGCAATTTTTCTCAAACCATGTTTCTTTTGCCTCCTTACATAAGGTTCTCACTTTTCTGTGAATTTCTTCATATTTGGCAGGATTATTTTTGTTCTGTTTTCTTGTTTCCATTAGTTGTAAAATTTCTTCAATCATCCATGTCTTACGGCCCACTTTCTTTACTTTTGGAATAGTTTTTTCTGCTTCACAACTGATTGAATTCTTCATCGTTTCCCATTGATCATCTACATCTTGAAACAGGATCTCTAGATCAGACAATATATCAAATTTGTTCTTTACTTCTATGTTAAAATTATCTTGTATTTCTTTGTCAGTTTTCAATTTGCACAAGTCATATTTAGGGTTTCCTGCTGTATACTTGACTTTCTTTAACTTTACCCTCAATGTGCCTGTAATTAATCTGTGATCACTGTAACAGTCTGCATTTGGAACTGTTTTTACGACTGTTAACGCATTTCAAAATCTTTTGCTAATCAGGATGTAATCTATCTGGTTTTTAATCCTGCTGTCTGGACTCCTCCATGTCCATAATCTTCTAGGATGCTGTTTAAACCAGTGTTTCCTACAACCATTTCTTGTTCTTTGCCCATTCCTTCATTTCTTCCACGTTGC
>JACEFZ010005008.1:0-26149 GCA_014155875.1 Cepaea nemoralis | reverse complement strand
TTGCAGGCCAGACGGGGACAGACTGTGAGCAGCGCCATCTATGTCTTCTGTACGAGGGGCTGGTCATGTCTGTTTTGGAGTATGCAATGGCAATCCTGACTCTCAGCCATAAGCAGATAGAAAGGATGGAAAGGATACAGAATGAAGCAATGCGCATTATTCTTGGATGTACAAGAGATACAGCATGCAGGGCGATGCGCTACCTTCTTGATTTTCCAACCATTGAAGAGAGAATACAAGTTTGCAGGGCACGCGCCTACCTCAGAATTAACGCAAACACACAACATCCACTGCATAGTGAAATTAGGAAGGTGAAGGGCAGCAGGTTAAAAAGAGGACGGTCGTGGATGGGTCAAGCCGAAGACATTCTTCAACAGGTGTGTTCACTTGAGGACTTAGAACCTGGCGAGGAGTGGGTGCAAGTGCCAACAGACTTCTGCACATCCTTTTCAGTTTGCATCCAACTAGATAGAAAATGCAGACAAGAAAATCCGGCTGCTGTTGAGGCTGAAGTACAAGCGTTGATTTTCGAGAATTCGCTAGACGGTGACGCGGTCATCTACACAGATGGGTCGGTCGTCCGACATGTGAGAAGCTCATGGGCCTTTACAGCTCGGGCCGGAGGGAGAATTGTGAAGGAGGACTCTGGTGCTTTCACTGAAACCACAAGTAGCCTGACCATGGAAGTCATGGCAGTAAGTAAAGCAATAACATGGCTCGAGACACAGACATTCACTAGGGCTTGTTTCCTTAGCGACTCAATGAACATGATCAAGAGGATAGAGGAGGGGTCGATCCGAAGAGAGTGGTTGCTGCCTCTGAAGCGGTCTCGGCTGGCAAAGATTAGTTTCATCTTCGTGCCAGGTCATGCGGGAGTACAAGGAAATGAGCGGGCTGACAAGCTCGCAGGTGAGGCTACTGTGGAGGGCGGACGCGCCATGGACCAGGCTGACATTCTGAATGCTCTACGAGAAGTGAGACTTTTGCGAGAACCAAGTGATGACTGTGAATCTACAACAATGGCCAGACTGCGGGAGCAGCAAATTAAAAGAGGGGTGGCCAAACAAGAACACTACGCAGGAAGCCAAAGAAGATTGATAAACCAACACAGAACTGGCGTCGTTAGCCGCTACACGCTGCGGGATTTGCTGAGGAGGGGATCCGAGCACTTATGGACTGACTGGTTCGATGTGCAACGAGGATGATCTGTCGACTAACTAACTAACTAACTAACATACACACATTAAAGTTGATGCAATACTTATAGTGACAGACATTCCTTGTTGTATCCCCTCCCCCTCCCTCGATACATCCAGTAATGATTCTTTATTGGAGAGAAAAACAAGACATGTATGTCATTAATGTTCCCTCTAAATTGTTGCTTATGAGCAAGAATTCTACTTTGCTTGCTTCTAACATGGAATGTGTGAGCATGCCTACATTTGACAACTAGGTACATTTGGTCCCAATATTTTCTGCTTGTGCACTGAAGCTCGATGATGTGGACTTTGTTAATGACATTGCTTTCTTGTCCCACACATTGAAATGAGATGCAAGATTTAGCTAAACACACTGGATAGGAGGTCACAACAATTAAGTCTCAAAATGCATAGGGAAAGACAAAGATAATGAGAAAAAATCAAGCAAATGATAACCAAATCTCCCTTGGTGAAACTTTACTTCTAGAAGCAGAATTATACACTTATTTAGGTAGCAATGTAGACAAAGATGGGGGAACACACTGAGATATTAAAACAAACATATAAAAGGAACTTCCATAGTGCTTAAAAATGTTTCAGTCAGCTCTAACGTTAACTCATTACTGCTGTATGTATCAGACACATGGAGAATGTCTAAACCAGTGGTTCTCAGTGGGGAATTTCCCCTAGGGGGAGGGGGGGAATTAAGATTATTTCAAGATCGCGTTAATACAAGAACCAATTACTTGATATTGTTTTACACTCCATATTTTACACCCTTCTGATATTTGTTTTATAATGTAAGTAGACCCACAAATCACATTTTATGTAGATGTCTAGACTGGCTTGTTCTAGTATGTGTTAGTACATTTAGCTTCCATTTTTATGTATACTATCTGGGGGGAAGGGGGGATTTTATAGGTAGGAAATACAAAAAAAAAGGGGGGGGGGGGGGGGAATGGCATTCTGAACATATGCTGAAAGGGTGCATGGGTCAAAAATGGTTGCCACTGGTCTAAACAATTATTAATAAACTTCAAACATTCAATCATTGGTGCATGTGTGGTTGTGGTATGACACTAATGATAGCAATGTCAGCTGTTGGACTTTTGAGTTTGGTAGTTGGTTGGGAGGGGGGGGGGGGCAGTGCACATGTCTTCTGTGGACAATTTTCTGCGACACTTCCGGTTAAGGCAAACGTACCCATGCTTGCTTTTGATTTAATGTATATGAAAACCACACGTCAGATAGTGGAAACTCTAATAAATGCTACTATGGTTTGTATGCTAAGCTCCGTGCATTTTTCGCCTCAAATTTTCGTCTCTGCGAATTTATTTGAAATATCTCTAACACTGTAATCTAATTTTACTTATATCTACTGTATTTTAAATAATCCTTGACATTTTGATGCATTTTTTAATTCTGCATTTGTTTTGACATACATTTTAAGAGTTTCAACAATTACCATTTCTGACTTTTTTTCAGAAAACAATAAAAGCATACCAATGAGATATTGATATCACAAAAGTCAAAATGGCGGACCCATGCGCTAGCATAGCAGAGCGGACTCGTATTTATTTTATAATTAGAACTGGCAATTTAACTACTAAAATTACATAGAATACAAGTTTCATTTGTAGCAGTAATTTATCTGTGTATTTGAATAATTTGTCACTCTTAGACATGATTGAAAATATTGTTGAAAGCCAGTTTTCAGACCCGTCTGTAAACCTGTAAGTAGTGTAAGTAAGGAGTACTTTTTGTTTTTTTAGCAGCACAGCAGTACATAATTATTTAAAGTTAAATAAACTACTGTTAATGAAGTTATGGTGTTTTAAAAAGTTAGTACTTAATTATTAATTGCTCACTTTTAGATACACAATAGTGTAATTATAGAGCAGAAGTAGAAATCAATTATTAGTGAAAGTGACTGCTTAACTGATTCTCTGCCGTGAACCAATAGGTTGGTTCAATGGGATGGTTTTGGCACCCGTGAACCAATAGGTCGGTTGGGTATAGATAGTGCGTTATTTGTTCCAGTTCTCTTACTTTTCTGCAATTGTTAGTGCTCCAGTAAATTAAGATTGACACAGAAAAATTTTTCAATGTGAAACAAGGCACTAGGATCCATTTTTGTTAAGTAAAAAAACAAGTTTGTTGTGATTTGAAATGATTGTTGTGATTCGAACTTCAAAATGACAACACCTTCTGTTTCTTCTTCTTCTTCTTCGTTCATGCGGAGTTTTTTTTTTGGACGCGATTGCGTTGTGCCTGTTTACAGCAGAGCTGCGTTCTTGCGCCATTAGGCCGACACATCCGACTTCTGCGGGCATTTGTTGACCGGGTTAACCTTCCCGGGGGTTTCTTAGGACATTAGACTCTCACTGTTGTGGTGTTATCTCCCATCCCAGCTGGCCCATATAGAACAGCCAAAGGCATCCTGGTCGGCCCTCAAGGGAAGGCAGGGGCAGACCATGGGCATTCCCCGCCATCCAAGGAGGCTTCCATAATTGCAGAGCCATCACACAGCGCTCTGGTACTGGGCTCACCCAAGGAATCGTCACGTCCTGCACATGGCTGCTTAGCCTCACTTCCATATATTGGGCCTTCCGTTCACCATAGGCTGTTCTTCCAGAAGCCAGAAGAATGCAGTTTGCAGATGACATCCACACAGTGAGCTTTCGATTCGGACTTTCCACGTAATGGATTTGCTATCCAAACAATATTCCATTTTGTGCCACTAGGACACTTTTTCCCACCTTTTATGAAGCCCACACAGTGAGCTTTCGATTCGGACTTTCCACGTAATGGATTTGCTATCCAAGCAATATTCTATTTCATGCCTCTGGGAGGCTTGTGTAACCGACAAGCCTGTGGTATGAAGTGTGGCAGTCTAAATACTTCTTCATGTACATTTAAATGTCAACCTGAATACAGTTAAAGTAAGCTGCAGTCGACATGAGCTTGTTGATATCTCCATAGAGCTTGTCCTCGAATGAAGCAGGTGTGGGCCAAAATATCTTTCTCTGTTCTGCATATATTGGGCACTCTTGCAGCAAATGTTTAGCTGTCATTTTACCAGTTCCACAATTACATTCATCTGTGTCTCCTATCTTTAGTTTGTTGAACAAGTGGTATTTCAGCCTGTTATGTCCTGTGCGGAGTCTGAAGATTGCTACTTGTTCTCTTCGGTCGAGTTTGTAATATGCATCATCCTTCTGGTGGCCTGGATGCTCTGATTCCCATTTGGTTCTATAAGTGCTTTTTATCAACCTCTTTGCCTCACTATAGGTTATGTCTATGTCATGCTGTGGTAGTCGTCCACCCTCTTTTGCCAGTCTGTCAGCCTCTTCATTTCCAGGTATACTGCAATGTGATGGGATCCACTGTATTACAACTTTTTTGGATTTCTGGCATAGACCATGAAGTGCTGCTCTTAGGTCAGCTAGTTCTGTGCTGTTTTTGCTCTTCAGTATTGAGACAGCTGACTTTGCATCTGTAAAGATAGCTATTTGCGTCTCTTTATTTTCCTCCATCAAGAGCATTTCTGCTGCAGTTTTCAGAGCTTCTACCTCAGCTTTGAAGTTACTTGAGAACTTTCCAGTTGCCATTGAATGTGTTTTTTTCACTCCATTTTTTAAATTTAGGAGAATTCCTCCTCCTCCATTCTCTACTGAATTTTTGGCTGATCCATCTGTATATGCATGGGTCCAATTGCTGCTTGGTTAATGTTCTTTTAAGTAGTTTAGGGTTATTTCTCTTCTTTCGGTTTCATGCTGAGTGTTCTTTTTCTCAATACCAGGAATGTTTTCTATCATCTCAGGCAGTTGCTGCTGTCTCCAAGCTGGGAACTTGTCTGCATTGTAAATGGGTTTGACTGTTGATATGTTAAGTATGGGATCTGCCCTAATCTTTCGTTTTGCAGTTTCTACAAAGTTGCTACGCTTCAGTCTTCCCTTTCCAAAACCACTAAACCTTTTATACATAGGGTGGTCTGTCAATCTTCTAAATTTTTCTGCTTGTTGCTGGGCTCTGCTATCTCTTCTATCCTGCATTGGTTGTAAACAAGTGATCTTTTCTAATTCATTAATAGGCGTTGTCTTCAGGCTTCCAGTTATGATTCGCATTCCTTGATTTTGGACTCTACTTATTTTGTTAAAGTTTGACTTAGCTGCTGTTGCCCAAGCTGCAATGCCATATTCCAGTACTGGCCTCACCCGTCCAGTATATAACTTCTTGAGAACTTTCTCATCTGCTCCCCACGTTGTACCAGCAAGCTTTTTCATGATTGCCATTCTTTGCCTTGCTCTTGTTCGATTTTTCTCAACCTGTGTCTTCCATGTCAGGCGACGATCAAAGGTGACTCCTAGATAGTTTGGATTTTCTTCATGGCGCAATATTTTTCCATTCAATACCAGCTAAGGTTGCTGAGTTTTAGTTGAGAGGGAGAACACTGTGCATGTTGTTTTCTCCTCACTTATCTTCACTAGCCATGATTTTGACCAGTCCTCTAGCGCTAATAGGGCTTGCTGTATTCTGCTGTTAGCTGTACTAATATATTCTTCAGATGTCCATATGGCTAGGTCATCTGCAAAGGATGATGTGTGTACTCTGGCTGGAAAATTTTCCGTGATGTCGTTTATATATGCTAGGAATAATGTTGGTGAAAGAACTCCTCCTTGGGGGACACCTTGCTCCAATAGCATCATTTTGCTGGTTTGTCCTGGCAGTTCTGTTCTCAAGGTAGTGGCTGATCCATTTGTACATTTTCCACAAACATGCATTTTTTGCAGTTTTACTTTCAGTCCTTCCTTCCATACTTTATCAAATGCTTTTTCTAAATCTATCCAGACCGCTAGTGTGTGCTTTTTCTCTTGGAAGGCATCCTCTATTTCCTGAGCTATATAGGTTATTTGATCTTCAGTTGATCTGTACTTTCTGAATCCTGCTTGGTGTGGTGTTAAGAGTTTGTTTTCTTCCAGATGCCATGTTAGCCTGCCAGTGATAATGCGTTCCATTAATTTTCCTACACAGCTAAGAAGACTGATAGGTCAATAGCCATTTGGTTCTTCCAGGTCTTTTCCTTTCTTTGGGACGTATTAGTATAGCTTCCTTCCATGCCTGTGGGACTATTCCCCTCTTCCAGCTGTAATTTAGGACTGCTAGTAGTTTCTTTTTTGCCTTAGTGCCTAGTCCTATTAGCATTTCATTTGTGATTCCATCCTTTCCTGGTGATGTCTTCTTTTTTAGGGTATTCATTGCCTGTTCCATTTCTTCCATTGTTAGATTTGCCATCATATATTCTGCTGCTGTCTCTGTATTACTATCATGTATCTGATTATCTTTGATTGCTTTCTTCTGTTCGGCTGTAATATCAATGTGGTTTGCACTGGCATAGTGTTCCATTAGTGCATTTGCAGCCTTTTTTCCTGTAAGCAAGGCATTTCCTTGTTTAATTGTTATTTGTTTGTTTCTAGGTCCTTCATTGTTCATGGCTTTCACTAGTTTCCATAGTTTGTTTCCATCCCTGTCAAAATTAAGGTTTTCTGTTTTTTTCCTCCAACAATCTCTTGTTGTTTGATTTACTGTTCTTTTATATTTTGCTGAGATGGCTTTGAGAGAGATGTTCGCTTCAGTTGTTTGTTCTCTCTCTGCGGTCTTCCTAGCATCTTCAACTTTGTCCTCCAAAATTTGTAGTTCTTCAGTCCAGTATGGTTTGTAATTTTTCCTTTTTTCCTCGCTCCTCTTGAAATAGACTCAGTGGCCGCCTGTATTATTGCTCTGTTTAGACTTTCCACCATTTGCTTCATGTTTCCATATCGTGTATTTATGTTTTCACAATATTTGTCTGTTAGTATGGCACATCTGTCCCAATCTGCTCGTTTGTAATTCCAACGGGGCAAAGGCTTTTGCTCCTGTGGAACATACTCCATATTTATTACAAGCTTGATTGGTCTGTGGTCACTACCTGCTAATTGGTCAATGTCAACAACTCAACTGACAGGCATCATCGGATACTTCTCCCACACCAAACAAGAAAACTTGCAAGTCGTGTGCGAGGAAAATAAAGGGTACATTTTATTGCCGTTGGCTCGCTACAAGCAGGTAACCGTCGCTAGTAAACACACAACATAAAGCCACAGAAATTATCTATCACTAGTTGCTAATGCCTATGCTAACTCTTTATCTATCTATTTAGTTAAACACAAAACCCCTATCGCTACTCTAACGAGGTGCACACTACAAGTCCTGTCCTCCCGTCTGACGTTCTTTCATCCCGTGGTCACACACCACGCGGATCGACCTTGACCTTGGTGCGTGTTGCCTCACATGGCACGCTGATCGCAGACGTGGTATGTTGAGTGGATACTCAACTTCTCCGTGGCTACCACGAGGCGTGATGCTATCGTGATTAGAGTGCTAACTCTCTGAACAACGCCTGCGTGTCTCGTGAGGGAATGGATAACCATCTCCCATTACCTCATCTCCCCTACCCTTACCTCGGGCACCGTATCACCTCCTGGCCTCTTCAAGATTGACTGCTCTTCCTGGCGGAGGGGATGCGGTCGAGTCTTTGACACACACCCACCCCTCCTGTGTTGCGTCATCAACTTTCACTTATTGGTTGTGACGCAAGAGGTTTCTAAAAAAAATTTAATGTCTCTAATTTTTTTGTCAAAGACTCTAGATAACCTGGCTTTGGGCACTCTAATAGACTTCTACTGACTATTGTCACAATGTAGGAAAACTTTACTTGGCTACTGGCAATCGCCACAAACTTGACTGGTTGGCGTGAGCCCTCTTCTCACATGCTATATTATATTTATTAGAGGTATGTCTGAACCGGACCGTTGTCTTATAAGACCTGCCCTCACATAGTAAATTAACTTACTACCCATACAAAGTTGACTTTCTTAGGGTCAACACATGAATTGCTTCATGTCCCCCATATAATATTTAAATACCATTATACAAGAGTGTGTGCGACAGGCTTTACCTACTTCGCTTCCGCGTGTAAAGTCCTATTTCACTGTTAAGTTAGTTTTTTCGTTGTCTATTATGTCCCCTGACCCGAAGTTATCTCCCTTTGATCTCGAAAAAGTGTATGTAATTTATCTGTTTGTTTTTCTGGTTGTTTGTGTGTTTGGATGAAATTAATCTAATATTCTAACTTCTAACCTATGTTTCTACCTCCTATGTGTATGTATGTTAGTTTTTTAAGTGTCATAATTTGGTTAAATGTGGCCACAAACAGGTATATAACACTAATTCGTGACTACATTCCCTTGTTATGAAACCCCAAAATACACTACTCTAAGTTCTAAACTATATTACAGACACACATTTACACTAACACATCCGGTTTCAAGATGGCGACGGACGGTCGTGTTGTTTTGTGTTCGTTAACTTTTTCGCGACGGGGATGGATTTATTCATCTCTGGCGTGTAATTGGTGTGCCAGGATGTAAAACCAGGAGTTTCTACTCAAGATCTGCGCGGGTGCTACGGAGTTCGTGCATCGAGCGAAGCCATCCTTGAGTGAATTTTCAGCAGCGTGTGTGGTTCAAATCAGTCTGTGTTTACGTTTTTTCAACATGGCGGAACAACGTGTGTTTTCCGATGGGCCAGCAGTCAACATACCGAAGCGGCATGGTAGCCGCGCAGGGACAAAGAAACAAGGTAAGCGCGGAGGTTTGAGGCGTTTTAGACTCAAGTGTCACCGTCTAGGACTCAGGAACATCCGTATTCTATATTGGAACTGTGCCAGTGTAAAACAACGGGGCGCTATTTTAGAAACCCTAGTTTACAGGAACGACATTGTAGCACTCCAGGAGACGAGACTGGGCGATCAGCTACTCCGAATTGCCGGCTTCAAATGTTTCTACAACAGACGACATCTGGGAACGGCGATTCTCGTTCGGGACAGCATGGTGGCGTCAGAGCTAGACATGTCCAGTTGGGACAGTGACGATATACAAATACAGGCGTTGAGAGTTCATTCCAGTATACCATTCGTGTTGGTTAATGTTTATGCCCGCAATGCGAGTATGGACGCCCAGAAGTGGCAGTGTTTAAGTGGCATATTGGGCCAAGAGAGAAATGTTATTTTCTGTGGTGACTTCAACGCTAAGGGCAGAGCATGGGGAAACACTTCCTCCAATACACAAGGGGAGGAGCTCGAGACTGCACTGGAAACCATCAACCTGGTTTGTATTAACAGTGGCTGTGTCACCAGGACAGCAAGCCGTCCAGGCGATGAGGACAGTGCTATTGATCTGGCGCTAGTTTCAACTTCACTCACTACAGTGTGTAGATGGGGTGTCCTAGGACACCATGGCAGCGACCACCACCCGTGCAGCATATTGGTGGAGAAAGGCAGAACCAGGCAGCACAAGCTAAAGGTAAAGACGTTCCAGTATGACAGTACAGGGCAAGATGTGGTGAGTAAAATAAGACGTGACAAGCGCAGAACGTTCCAGGGCAGGAAAAAAAGCTGGGAGCAGCCACCGTGGTGGAGTTTCGAGGTGGAGAAGGCTTGGGTGGATAAGCGTAGTGCTGTAAGGAGATGGCAAAATGCCAAGAAGAACAGAGCTGGTCATCCTAGTCCCTGCTTGCACTTAGAAAGAGAGATGCACACAAAAGTAAGCTATTTCAAAAAACTGGTCAAGGTGGTTAAAAGCGAAAAATGGGCAGAGGTGTGTCAAAGAGTAAGCACAGACAAGTCACTGAAATTGTTCTGGCGACTACATAAAAGCATGAGTGGTGTAGTCAAGAATAAGAGCATTTCAGACTTCCAAGGTGCTGACCTCACCTGGCAGAGGACTGACGAGGACAAGGGCAAAGCCCTCTTTGAACGCTACCTTGAGCAGGGCAACCAGACAGACATGGGAGGCCGAAATCTGGCCAAGGAGGTCACCTCAGACAGATGCAAGGCCCAGAACACTTCGGAGGAAGACACAGTGACAGTGAAAGAAATCAAGGCTGTGCTTCGACGATCAAAAAACAGTGCTCCAGGTCCTGATGGCATAAGATACGACGACATAAATAGGTTGTACCGACAATGAGCTAGAGAAATTAGCAGACATGTACAACAACAGTATAGGGAGTGCTAGCATCAAGGAGGAATGGTTACACAGCTATCTGATTCCCTTGCCGAAGCCTGACAAAGACCACAAAAAAATTCAGGGATATCGAATTATAACCATGCAGAATACAATAGGCAAGCTGCTGGAGAAGGTAATTGCCAGGAAAATATCAAGCCAACTAGAGAGGCAAGGTGTTTTCCCACCTACCCTGGGTGGGTACCGTCCAAAAAGAGAAACCTGGACCAATGCAGCAGTCTTTGCCCAGGATGTCTATGAAGGTTTCCACGCAGGCACTGAAACCGTTGCTGCAGCGATTGATCTTGAGGACGCATACAACAGAGTACCACTGGATTTTTTAATGTTTCAGCTTCTTGAACTAAACGTAAGTCCATTCCTCCTTAGTTGGATCGCTGCAGCCCTCTACCAACGGAAAGTAGTTTTTAGATGTGGCAGTTGGACTTCGGAACCAACAACAATATATCCTGGCCTACCACAGGGATCGCCATTATCTCCGGTACTGTTCAACGCCTACACAGTGAGAATCACCAGTGAGCAGATCACTGGACCTGGCAGGACATTGTCGTATGCCGATGATATTTTAGTGTATCGTCAGGGTAAGGATAGAGAGGAGGTTGCTGTGGAACTACAAACCGAACTCAATCGCATAAGTACTTGGTGTGATGAAGCTGGGGCAATGGTTAACCCAACAAAGGCAACAGTGACTTGGTTCTCTTTGAATAATCATATTGTCAAAAATCCAACACCAACTGTAATGCTGTGTTCAGAGACGGTGGAAAGAACGCAGGCAATGAATTACCTGGGAATACGGTTTGATCGAAGCCTTGCTTATAATGTGCACATAGACCAGGTGATAACAAAGGCCAAGCGGGGTTTGGCAGCGATGCGGGTGATGGCGGCAGCAAACTGTGAGCAGCGCCATCTATGTCTTCTGTACGAGGGGCTGGTCATGTCTGTTTTGGAGTATGCAATGGCAATCCTGACTCTCAGCCATACGCAGATAGAAAGGATGGAAAGGATACAGAATGAAGCAATGCGCATTATTCTTGGATGTACAAGAGATACAGCATGCAGGGCGATGCGCTACCTTTTGATTTTCCAACCATTGAAGAGAGAATACAAGTTTGCAGGGCACGCGCCTACCTCAGAATTAACGCAAACACACAACATCCACTGCATAGTGAAATTAGGACGGTGAAGGGCAGCAGGTTAAAAAGAGGACGGTCGTGGATGGGTCAAGCCGAAGACATTCTTCAACAGGTGTGTTCACTTGAGGACTTAGAACCTGGCGAGGAGTGGGTGCAAGTGCCAACAGACTTCTGCACATCCTTTTCAGTTTGCATCCAACTAGATAGAAAATGCAGACAAGAAAATCCGGCTGCTGTTGAGGCTGAAGTACAAGCGTTGATTTTCGAGAATTCGCTAGACGGTGACGCGGTCATCTACACAGATGGGTCGGTCGTCCGACATGTGAGAAGCTCATGGGCCTTTACAGCTCGAGCCGGAGGGAGAATTGTGAAGGAGGACTCTGGTGCTTTCACTGAAACCACAAGTAGCCTGACCATGGAAGTCATGGCAGTAAGTAAAGCAATAACATGGCTCGAGACACAGACATTCACTAGGGCTTGTTTCCTTAGCGACTCAATGAACATGATCAAGAGGATAGAGGAGGGGTCGATCCGAAGAGAGTGGTTGCTGCCTCTGAAGCGGTCTAGGCTGGCAAAGATTAGTTTCATCTTCCGGACTTCCGGTTTCAAGATGGCGACGGACGGTCGTGTTGTTTTGTGTTCGTTAACTTTTTCGCGACGGGGATGGATTTATTCATCTCTGGCGTGTAATTGGTGTGCCAGGATGTAAAACCAGGAGTTTCTACTCAAGATCTGCGCGGGTGCTACGGAGTTCGTGCATCGAGCGAAGCCATCCTTGAGTGAATTTTCAGCAGCGTGTGTGGTTCAAATCAGTCTGTGTTTACGTTTTTTCAACATGGCGGAACAACGTGTGTTTTCCGATGGGCCAGCAGTCAACATACCGAAGCGGCGTGGTAGCCGCGCAGGGACAAAGAAACAAGGTAAGCGCGGAGGTTTGAGGCGTTTTAGACTCAAGTGTCACCGTCTAGGACTCAGGAACATCCGTATTCTATATTGGAACTGTGCCAGTGTAAAACAACGGGGCGCTATTTTAGAAACCCTAGTTTACAGGAACGACATTGTAGCACTCCAGGAGACGAGACTGGGCGATCAGCTACTCCGAATTGCCGGCTTCAAATGTTTCTACAACAGACGACATCTGGGAACGGCGATTCTCGTTCGGGACAGCATGGTGGCGTCAGAGCTAGACATGTCCAGTTGGGACAGTGACGATATACAAATACAGGCGTTGAGAGTTCATTCCAGTATACCATTCGTGTTGGTTAATGTTTATGCCCGCAATGCGAGTATGGACGCCCAGAAGTGGCAGTGTTTAAGTGGCATATTGGGCCAAGAGAGAAATGTTATTTTCTGTGGTGACTTCAACGCTAAGGGCAGAGCATGGGGAAACACTTCCTCCAATACACAAGGGGAGGAGCTCGAGACTGCACTGGAAACCATCGACCTGGTTTGTATTAACAGTGGCTGTGTCACCAGGACAGCAAGCCGTCCAGGCGATGAGGACAGTGCTATTGATCTGGCGCTAGTTTCACCTTCACTCACTACAGTGTGTAGATGGGGTGTCCTAGGACACCATGGCAGCGACCACCACCCGTGCAGCATATTGGTGGAGAAAGGCAGAACCAGGCAGCACAAGCTAAAGGTAAAGACGTTCCAGTATGACAGTACAGGGCAAGATGTGGTGAGTAAAATAAGACGTGACAAGCGCAGAACGTTTCAGGGCAGGAAAAAAAGCTGGGAGCAGCCACCGTGGTGGAGTTTCGAGGTGGAGAAGGCTTGGGTGGATAAGCGTAGTGCTGTAAGGAGATGGCAAAATGCCAAGAAGAACAGAGCTGGTCATCCTAGTCCCTGCTTGCACTTAGAAAGAGAGATGCACACAAAAGTAAGCTATTTAAAAAAACTGGTCAAGGTGGTTAAAAGCGAAAAATGGGCAGAGGTGTGTCAAAGAGTAAGCACAGACAAGTCACTGAAATTGTTCTGGCGACTACATAAAAGCATGAGTGGTGTAGTCAAGAATAAGAGCATTTCAGACTTCCAAGGTGCTGACCTCACCTGGCAGAGGACTGACGAGGACAAGGGCAAAGCCCTCTTTGAACGCTACCTTGAGCAGGGCAACCAGACAGACATGGGAGGCCGAAATCTGGCCAAGGAGGTCACCTCAGACAGATGCAAGGCCCAGAACACTTCGGAGGAAGACACAGTGACAGTGAAAGAAATCAAGGCTGTGATTCGACGATCAAAAAACAGTGCTCCAGGTCCTGATGGCATAAGATACGATGACATAAATAGGTGTACCGACAATGAGCTAGAGAAATTAGCAGACATGTACAACAACAGTATAGGGAGTGCTAGCATCAAGGAGGAATGGTTACACAGCTATCTGATTCCCTTGCCGAAGCCTGACAAAGACCACAAAAAAATTCAGGGATATCGAATTATAACCATGCAGAATACAATAGGCAAGCTGCTGGAGAAGGTAATTGCCAGGAAAATATCAAGCCAACTAGAGAGGCAAGGTGTTTTCCCACCTACCCTGGGTGGGTACCGTCCAAAAAGAGAAACCTGGACCAATGCAGCAGTCTTTGCCCAGGATGTCTATGAAGGTTTCCACGCAGGCACTGAAACCGTTGCTGCAGCGATTGATCTTGAGGACGCATACAACAGAGTACCACTGGATTTTTTAATGTTTCAGCTTCTTGAACTAAACGTAAGTCCATTCCTCCTTAGTTGGATCGCTGCAGCCCTCTACCAACGGAAAGTAGTTTTTAGATGTGGCAGTTGGACTTCGGAACCAACAACAATATATCCTGGCCTACCACAGGGATCGCCATTATCTCCGGTACTGTTCAACGCCTACACAGTGAGAATCACCAGTGAGCAGATCACTGGACCTGGCAGGACATTGTCGTATGCCGATGATATTTTAGTGTATCGTCAGGGTAAGGATAGAGAGGAGGTTGCTGTGGAACTACAAACCGAACTCAATCGCATAAGTACTTGGTGTGATGAAGCTGGGGCAATGGTCAACCCAACAAAGGCAACAGTGACTTGGTTCTCTTTGAATAATCATATTGTCAACAATCCAACACCAACTGTAATGCTGTGTTCAGAGACGGTGGAAAGAACGCAGGCAATGAATTACCTGGGAATACGGTTTGATCGAAGCCTTGCTTATAATGTGCACATAGACCAGGTGATAACAAAGGCCAAGCGGGGTTTGGCAGCGATGCGGGTGATGGCGGCAGCAAACTGTGAGCAGCGCCATCTATGTCTTCTGTACGAGGGGCTGGTCATGTCTGTTTTGGAGTATGCAATGGCAATCCTGACTCTCAGCCATACGCAGATAGAAAGGATGGAAAGGATACAGAATGAAGCAATGCGCATTATTCTTGGATGTACAAGAGATACAGCATGCAGGGCGATGCGCTACCTTCTTGATTTTCCAACCATTGAAGAGAGAATACAAGTTTGCAGGGCACGCGCCTACCTCAGAATTAACGCAAACACACAACATCCACTGCATAGTGAAATTAGGACGGTGAAGGGCAGCAGGTTAAAAAGAGGACGGTCGTGGATGGGTCAAGCCGAAGACATTCTTCAACAGGTGTGTTCACTTGAGGACTTAGAACCTGGCGAGGAGTGGGTGCAAGTGCCAACAGACTTCTGCACATCCTTTTCAGTTTGCATCCAACTAGATAGAAAATGCAGACAAGAAAATCCGGCTGCTGTTGAGGCTGAAGTACAAGCGTTGATTTTCGAGAATTCGCTAGACGGTGACGCGGTCATCTACACAGATGGGTCGGTCGTCCGACATGTGAGAAGCTCATGGGCCTTTACAGCTCGGGCCGGAGGGAGAATTGTGAAGGAGGACTCTGGTGCTTTCACTGAAACCACAAGTAGCCTGACCATGGAAGTCATGGCAGTAAGTAAAGCAATAACATGGCTCGAGACACAGACATTCACTAGGGCTTGTTTCCTTAGCGACTCAATGAACATGATCAAGAGGATAGAGGAGGGGTCGATCCGAAGAGAGTGGTTGCTGCCTCTGAAGCGGTCTAGGCTGGCAAAGATTAGTTTCATCTTCCGGACTTCCGGTTTCAAGATGGCGACGGACGGTCGTGTTGTTTTGTGTTCGTTAACTTTTTCGCGACGGGGATGGATTTATTCATCTCTGGCGTGTAATTGGTGTGCCAGGATGTAAAACCAGGAGTTTCTACTCAAGATCTGCGCGGGTGCTACGGAGTTCGTGCATCGAGCGAAGCCATCCTTGAGTGAATTTTCAGCAGCGTGTGTGGTTCAAATCAGTCTGTGTTTACGTTTTTTCAACATGGCGGAACAACGTGTGTTTTCCGATGGGCCAGCAGTCAACATACCGAAGCGGCGTGGTAGCCGCGCAGGGACAAAGAAACAAGGTAAGCGTGGAGGTTTGAGGCGTTTTAGACTCAAGTGTCACCGTCTAGGACTCAGGAACATCCGTATTCTATATTGGAACTGTGCCAGTGTAAAACAACGGGGCGCTATTTTAGAAACCCTAGTTTACAGGAACGACATTGTAGCACTCCAGGAGACGAGACTGGGCGATCAGCTACTCCGAATTGCCGGCTTCAAATGTTTCTACAACAGACGACATCTGGGAACGGCGATTCTCGTTCGGGACAGCATGGTGGCGTCAGAGCTAGACATGTCCAGTTGGGACAGTGACGATATACAAATACAGGCGTTGAGAGTTCATTCCAGTATACCATTCGTGTTGGTTAATGTTTATGCCCGCAATGCGAGTATGGACGCCCAGAAGTGGCAGTGTTTAAGTGGCATATTGGGCCAAGAGAGAAATGCTTATTTTCTGTGGTGACTTCAACGCTAAGGGCAGAGCATGGGGAAACACTTCCTCCAATACACAAGGGGAGGAGCTCGAGACTGCACTGGAAACCATCGACCTGGTTTGTATTAACAGTGGCTGTGTCACCAGGACAGCAAGCCGTCCAGGCGATGAGGACAGTGCTATTGATCTGGCGCTAGTTTCACCTTCACTCACTACAGTGTGTAGATGGGGTGTCCTAGGACACCATGGCAGCGACCACCACCCGTGCAGCATATTGGTGGAGAAAGGCAGAACCAGGCAGCACAAGCTAAAGGTAAAGACGTTCCAGTATGACAGTACAGGGCAAGATGTGGTGAGTAAAATAAGACGTGACAAGCGCAGAACGTTCCAGGGCAGGAAAAAAAGCTGGGAGCAGCCACCGTGGTGGAGTTTCGAGGTGGAGAAGGCTTGGGTGGATAAGCGTAGTGCTGTAAGGAGATGGCAAAATGCCAAGAAGAACAGAGCTGGTCATCCTAGTCCCTGCTTGCACTTAGAAAGAGAGATGCACACAAAAGTAAGCTATTTCAAAAAACTGGTCAAGGTGGTTAAAAGCGAAAAATGGGCAGAGGTGTGTCAAAGAGTAAGCACAGACAAGTCACTGAAATTGTTCTGGCGACTACATAAAAGCATGAGTGGTGTAGTCAAGAATAAGAGCATTTCAGACTTCCAAGGAGCTGACCTCACCTGGCAGAGGACTGACGAGGACAAGGGCAAAGCCCTCTTTGAACGCTACCTTGAGCAGGGCAACCAGACAGACATGGGAGGCCGAAATCTGGCCAAGGAGGTCACCTCAGACAGATGCAAGGCCCAGAACACTTCGGAGGAAGACACAGTGACAGTGAAAGAAATCAAGGCTGTGCTTCGACGATCAAAAAACAGTGCTCCAGGTCCTGATGGCATAAGATACGACGACATAAATAGGTGTACCGACAATGAGCTAGAGAAATTAGCAGACATGTACAACAACAGTATAGGGAGTGCTAGCATCAAGGAGGAATGGTTACACAGCTATCTGATTCCCTTGCCGAAGCCTGACAAAGACCACAAAAAAATTCAGGGATATCGAATTATAACCATGCAGAATACAATAGGCAAGCTGCTGGAGAAGGTAATTGCCAGGAAAATATCAAGCCAACTAGAGAGGCAAGGTGTTTTCCCACCTACCCTGGGTGGGTACCGTCCAAAAAGAGAAACCTGGACCAATGCAGCAGTCTTTGCCCAGGATGTCTATGAAGGTTTCCACGCAGGCACTGAAACCGTTGCTGCAGCGATTGATCTTGAGGACGCATACAACAGAGTACCACTGGATTTTTTAATGTTTCAGCTTCTTGAACTAAACGTAAGTCCATTCCTCCTTAGTTGGATCGCTGCAGCCCTCTACCAACGGAGAGTAGTTTTTAGATGTGGCAGTTGGACTTCGGAACCAACAACAATATATCCTGGCCTACCACAGGGATCGCCATTATCTCCGGTACTGTTCAACGCCTACACAGTGAGAATCACCAGTGAGCAGATCACTGGACCTGGCAGGACATTGTCGTATGCCGATGATACTTTAGTGTATCGTCAGGGTAAGGATAGAGAGGAGGTTGCTGTGGAACTACAAACCGAACTCAATCGCATAAGTACTTGGTGTGATGAAGCTGGGGCAATGGTCAACCCAACAAAGGCAACAGTGACTTGGTTCTCTTTGAATAATCATATTGTCAACAATCCAACACCAACTGTAATGCTGTGTTCAGAGACGGTGGAAAGAACGCAGGCAATGAATTACCTGGGAATACGGTTTGATCGAAGCCTTGCTTATAATGTGCACATAGACCAGGTGATAACAAAGGCCAAGCGGGGTTTGGCAGCGATGCGGGTGATGGCGGCAGCAAACTGTGAGCAGCGCCATCTATGTCTTCTGTACGAGGGGCTGGTCATGTCTGTTTTGGAGTATGCAATGGCAATCCTGACTCTCAGCCATACGCAGATAGAAAGGATGGAAAGGATACAGAATGAAGCAATGCGCTACCTTCTTGATTTTCCAACCATTGAAGAGAGAATACAAGTTTGCAGGGCACGCGCCTACCTCAGAATTAACGCAAACACACAACATCCACTGCATAGTGAAATTAGGACGGTGAAGGGCAGCAGGTTAAAAAGAGGACGGTCGTGGATGGGTCAAGCCGAAGACATTCTTCAACAGGTGTGTTCACTTGAGGACTTAGAACCTGGCGAGGAGTGGGTGCAAGTGCCAACAGACTTCTGCACATCCTTTTCAGTTTGCATCCAACTAGATAGAAAATGCAGACAAGAAAATCCGGCTGCTGTTGAGGCTGAAGTACAAGCGTTGATTTTCGAGAATTCGCTAGACGGTGACGCGGTCATCTACACAGATGGGTCGGTCGTCCGACATGTGAGAAGCTCATGGGCCTTTACAGCTCGGGCCGGAGGGAGAATTGTGAAGGAGGACTCTGGTGCTTTCACTGAAACCACAAGTAGCCTGACCATGGAAGTCATGGCAGTAAGTAAAGCAATAACATGGCTCGAGACACAGACATTCACTAGGGCTTGTTTCCTTAGCGACTCAATGAACATGATCAAGAGGATAGAGGAGGGGTCGATCCGAAGAGAGTGGTTGCTGCCTCTGAAGCGGTCTAGGCTGGCAAAGATTAGTTTCATCTTCGTGCCAGGTCATGCGGGAGTACAAGGAAATGAGCGGGCTGACAAGCTCGCAGGTGAGGCTACTGTGGAGGGCGGACGCGCCATGGACCAGGCTGACATTCTGAATGCTCTACGAGAAGTAAGACTTTTGCGAGAACCAAGTGATGACTGGGAATCTACAACAATGGCCAGACTGCGGGAGCAGCAAATTAAAAGAGGGGTGGCCAAACAAGAACACTACGCAGGAAGCCAAAGAAGATTGATAAACCAACACAGAACTGGCGTCGTTAGCCGCTACACGCTGCGGGATTTGCTGAGGAGGGGATCCGAGCACTTATGGACTGAATGGTTCGATGTGCAACGAGGATGATCTGTCGACTAACTAACTAACTAAGTTTCATCTTCGTGCCAGGTCATGCGGGAGTACAAGGAAATGAGCGGGCTGACAAGCTCGCAGGTGAGGCTACTGTGGAGGGCGGACGCGCCATGGACCAGGCTGACATTCTGAATGCTCTACGAGAAGTGAGACTTTTGCGAGAACCAAGTGATGACTGGGAATCTACAACAATGGCCAGACTGCGGGAGCAGCAAATTAAAAGAGGGGTGGCCAAACAAGAACACTATGCAGGAATCCAAAGAAGATTGATAAACCAACACAGAACTGGCGTCGTTAGCCGCTATACGCTGCGGGATTTGCTGAGGAGGGGATCCGAGCACTTATGGACTGAATGGTTCGATGTGCAACGAGGATGATCTGTCGACTAACTAACTAACTAACATTCTCACTAACGAAAACCAACATTAACACAGACAAACATTAAAAGTCGCGCCAGGCAGCAGAAGAATTCGCTGACTGATCTCACTTTCTCCCGTCTATTTTCCATTCGCTCTCACTTTCACACTTCTGTCACATTTCTTTCACCGTTAATTCTGTCACACATCTTTTATCCTTCTACACTAATCCTTCCGATTATTTAAAAACCTTGGAGTGACACTGTACAGGTTTGGCTCAGTTTGAGATATTTGAGCCCAATTACTGTGCGAAAATCGCTGCACGAGTCATGTATTTACACTATATTTACATGGACGAGAAAGGGTTGATGGTGTATCCACTTGGTCTCATCATCTATTATATTATACTAACTACAACTCTAAATCCTAACATAATAATATTAATTCTATAAATATGTATTTAATGTATTAACTAAATTTTGTCATGTTAATTATATGATATGTTTATATTAATCGTTATGTTTATCTAATCTAAGGGATGTAATCTAACTATTTAAATGTAATTAATGTGACGTGAGTTATGTACCCTAATTACATGGATGATGTGAACACAAATTATGTAATTTTCTAAAACTTTACTAACTAATGTTTTTAAATGCACAAAGAAATTATATGAGTGATATTCTTAAACTAAATGGTGTAAATGATGTATGTTCACTTATCTAATCTTTTTATCCTATTATGATGTAACATGATGATATTAATAAATGGTAATGTTTGATAGGTGGTATGGTTTCATTAAGATGGAATGAACTGACCCGAAATGAAGCTAAGTGAAATATAACAACCTACATGGTACTATTCCTATCAAACTTTTAATTTAGCTTGTAATTAACTATTTTTATGTCTAAATTAATATTCTAATTTAATTCTAATGGGTTAATTACTGTACTAACTACACTATTAAAATAAATGAGAACTATTATATTTCCTAACCTACATCTACTTTATCACTATCTTAAAATATTATATTACATATCACAATACGTTTATATACATAGTATTTAGCTTCCACAGGTTAGTAGTTGCCTTCATGTTTGTACATTGGTTGTATAGGCATCATATATTTACACACTTTGCCTGGGTATCTGAAATACATTGCACAGTCATACTAGTGTTCTATCGGTAGTGCACTTGTAGAGTTCGCTGTTGTCGTAGCTCAGTCTTTTCGTGTCTGTAATTAAGCATTGTTCTGACACTGTTTTCTGCGCTTCACACAAATGATACCCCGGAATGGAGCTTCGTTGGTAATGAGCTGTCCTATTTCACACGGTGATATCTACGTTTTGCAGCACAGTTCTTCACTTGATGTATACGAACACATGATAGTTCACTGTTCTTGGTACATGATTAAGCACATAATGTCGATGTATATGTAACCTATTTTACATAGAATAATATAATATATTCATGTACTAACTATCACTCTACATTTATATGTGGGATTTCAGGTATTTCTACCCCAGATGGATCTAGCGACCACCTGTATATACGGTCATTCCGATGCACACCACTGTGTATGACCGTGATCGGGGAGTTGTCGGTCTGGACAATGCAGTGAACATCCGTCAGAACTCGATGGAGCTTTCTCACCGCATAGATGACGCAACTAGGGTTTGCAACTCTGATATGGAATATCTGGACTCAGCAGGTGTGATCTTACGGTTCACGTAGCAAATCGGGTGGAAGATGCCCTCGCAAAATTGGCCTAGTACTGCTGGCATCTGTCCTAGAATAATAAACGAGCCTAGGATTAGGCAAGCGGAGGATTGGAACATTACAAAAAAGGATTTTCATTTTTGACAATGCAGAAATTAATAATGCATCTTTGACATTTCATTTTACAAATGCTTTTAAAACATTGGAATATAGAATTATAATTTCTGAGTAATTTACTAATCCCAAAAGGTTTCTGACCTGCTTCTTTCTAGTAGACATGGTCAGATTCATAATTTTGGTACTAATTTTCTGGTCAGTCTTTAGTTGATCTTGAGAAATGACATGACCCAAAAATGAATTTCTTTTGGGCCTAATTCGACTTTGCTCGGTTTGACAGTGAGACCGAAGAGTCGCAACCTATAAAAGACATATCTTAGTTTCAGTCAGTGTGTTGTCCAGTCATCAGTCTTCTGATATATTCATGTGTATTCTATAAATTCACTAAATGTCTGTACATTGTCGGATTTGCCAGTCTCGCTAACTAGTGTAGTTGCGTTGTGTATGTCTGTCGTCTGATTACTAGGTGTGAATGCACTATGTTCGTCTGTCTCTACTTATGTGTCTTGTTGTGAAAAGTAAGGTTTCAACCTGTTGACATGGAATATCTTTAAGTGTGAGTTTATCGACATTTCATAGTCAGCATTTGAAAATTCACGTGCCACATTGAATGGTCCTTGCCATTTCGTTTGTTTGGAAGTAACGGAAGTATGTCTTGATATGGTTTGTTCTTGTACCCCTGTTTGTGTATTGGTAAATTTGACCCTCCCTCTTACCGGTCTAGAAGTCAGAGTAGAAGGTAGTACTTCAGCTGTAGGATGTCTACCCTTAAACTTATGTACTAATTGTTTACAGACATTACAAGAAAATACATTACGACAAAATAATTTAATCTCATTCCAAAACTCTGGCCAATGAACATGAGCCTGGAATCTAGGCCTGGTTTTGTCTTTTGCCAGGTGACCAGCAAGCGGTGACTTATGTGCAGGTTTTTTCACAGTTAGGCGGTGTTGTATAGGTTGCACCGTTTGCTGATTCTCATGGTTCTCAGATGTAAAATATCTCGTAAGAAAGCCATTCTTAGGTTTAAGGAACCATGAGGCATTTTTCGTCACGTTAGATCTTTCTTTCATTAATTTTAAATATGGAGACACACTAGGGTCAGCTTTCTGCTGTTCTATAAATTCATGTCTGCTGGTGTCATCTGTGCCAGTTGGAGAAAGCAACAGTAGTCTCTCATCTTGTAGTAAGTCTTGATGTTTCACACTGTCTGCTCTTGTTGTTGCATTAGCTGCATTCAATTTCTCCCATGCAACTATTTCATCACTAGTACACTGTTTCAGTTGGGGTAAGCACCCCAAAATTAAATCAGTACAAGGGTTGTCAAGTATTGCACAAGTAAAGGTACCCGAAAGAAAAGGAGTGTCAATACGGGCTTTTGCCAAAGGGTAATTTCAACGTTACCCGAAAAGGTTCGGCACTTGACAGTGTCACCCTGTGTAATCACCCGGACTCACTAGTTCTTTCCGAAGACCAATAAGGGTGCTGCCGCTGTCCAGCAAACATTGGCATGGTACATCATTGACCATTGCATTGTGGAACACCAAATTGCCTCTGGAGGCTAATGCTGCATTTACATTCTCAGATGAGAATGGTACTGTATGTCCACATTCTAGTTTTCCGTCTGCATGGAATTGGTGACATCGTTCACAGCTGTCAAAGCTTAACATATCGTTTGCACCACACACATCTTCTGCTTGGTTAGTAGGTAAGTCACTTTCAACCTCACACTCATTCTCACTACCACTATCTGAAGAGGTATCAATCAAAATAGCATTATTAGCTTTCATACATTGGCGGCCAAGGCACTTATTTGAATAATGGCCATAGCTGGAACAAAAAAAACATTTTGTTGGACGCCTGTATGCAGATCTTTTACTTTGTTGCTTCTTAATAACATTTTCAAGATGTGCCGGATATTTCGGCGATTTGTCACACATAGAATAAGTGTCATGCAAAAGTTGACAGTAAATACATTTTGACACTTTCCTATCTTTATTGTCGTGTTTCTGAAAGGGTTTTCTGTTACTCTGATAGTTTTTTGGTTGGTCTTTCACAAAGGAAACTATTTCAGAGTCATTTGAAGTTTTAAAAATATCTCTGTTAGAAGAAAAATATGCTGAGCCTTTTTTCTCAACTGCTCGATGTTCTCAATGTCTGACTGCTGCAAAAATTTCGCAAAAGGAGAAGGTATAGTGGATATAACCTTATCCATGGCTATTAAGTTTTTTAATCTATCAAAGTCTTTACCTATGTTAGCTGCTTTAAGCCACCTGTTTAGTACACTCTGTACATTTGAAACATAATCAATAAAAGTTTCACTAGGTTTAGGTTTTAGATTTGAGAACTGAACCTGATACCCAGGGGCATCAAGTAAAAAGTGCTGCATAATCCTATCATGGATGTATTGATAGTTAGATCTGAGCTCAATTGGTATAGATTCTATCACTTTAAGGGGCTCACCACTCAGATTCTTCATATAAATCATAGCCCACATCTCTATTGGAACTTGGTGATATTTAAATTGATACTCTACATTCTCTGTCCAGGCTGATATGGAGTCTTCTTTACAATAAGGTTTGATAATATTTTTGTATTTATTGAACTTATTTTCCTCTTGTTGACTTTTTAGTTTAGTGGCAGAGATATCTGCGTGTGAGTCTACATCCATGCCTTTCATCTTTAACTGTGTCTCTGATTCTACTTGAATTTGTTTTTCCTTCACTCTTGCCATTTCATCTATCTCTTTTTGTTTTAGTTCTCTTTCTTGATCTAACTGCTTCTGTTTTAATTCCTTATCCTGTTGTAACTGTTGTTGTTTAATTTCTAATTCTTTTTGTTTAATCTCCTTATCATGTTCTAACTGTTGTTGTCTAACCTCTAATTCTTTTTGTTTAATCTCCTTATCATGTTCTAACTGTTGTTGTCTAACCTCTAATTCTTTTTGTTTAATCTGTTTGTCATCTTCTAGCTGTTTTTGTTTTGTTATTTCAGCTAGTTGTGCGATCTCTTTTTGATGCTGTCTCTCTTGTTCTCTTTCTTGTGCGCGTTCGTCTCTCTCCGCATCTTTTGCCTCTTTAAATTTCCTATCAGCATATTCTTCTAGCTCTTTACCTGTATATTGCATTTCTTTGCCTGCTTTTACGAAATCAGCTAGCGTAGCCATGATGTTGAGTAATGCTTGCGTTGACCTACACTGACCTGTTTATTCACCTATTTATCTATGATGTTCTATATTTGTTCCTCGTTGAGGGCTATGAATTGTATTTTCAGTTTCTATGCTGAACAAAATTTCTATCAGAGCACAAAAACATGCTAGTGTATCACAAGCTGAAAAAGAGATGCACTATTAAATACACTGCATGTCAAAAATATAGGTATACTCAACTTAATGTTCCCGAGAATCAGGGAACGGAACTCCGTTGACACAGGTCACCTTGTTTGGTACTTTGGGATAGAGGCAAGTTTCGTGATCAGGACACTTTATTTGGTACACCGGTATACGTACTCAGCTGTTGTTCGCCCTCTGATATGCAGGGCAGCAGTACTTACTACTACTGCACGATATGATTTACCCGACAACTAAGGACAATGACTTTGACAGTGACAGACTCACGAACACCTAGAATATGTATTAATTAAATTTAATGTCAATGTCCTGTCTTCGTTCTAACAGTATTTGCCTTTCGTTACTAACCTAGTTAATTTCTGTAAGTGTTGTGCAGCCAAGTCTCATCTGCTGGCCAACAATAGTTCCCTCGTGACGGTTAAACAAAGAGAAAGTAGGACCAAAAATATGAATAAACTGTTTTTAAACTAAATAAAAATACCTTAATAATGTTTAAATAAATAAATACATTCATTTAGCAACTCAAATAAACAAATAATAAATAATATAAAGCACAGATTCAGGCGAGCCGCCGCTTGGCGATTTTGTACACACTCGATTGCTGTATGCAAATGATCCAGGACGACTGTTTGTCAATCATTCTACGTCAGAGGCGCAGCTGTGTATTTTTAGTTTTCAAAAATCGATATTGTCGGCTGGCTGTGTATCGCTCCGCCATGAATCATGTTTGGTGCTTATTCATAAATAAATTGGTAAATACATAAATAAATATGAGAAAATAAGAATATTACTACTTACAGCTTTGAAGAATACATGATTTCACTAAATAAACATTTCATAAGTACAATTAAACAATCTATTTCGTCACGATAGGCACAATTTCTAGCTCGCAAATTGCTCTCGTCTGCACAGATTACCGTCACTGACACAAATTAGATCCTAGTCCAGAGCCGTGGCTGAGTGGATTAGCTTGAACTTTCGTTCAAGGCCCACTTCTGACACCACAATTATCCTCGCCTGTCAACAACTCAACTGACAGGCATCATCGGATACTTCTCCCACACCAAACAAGAAAACTTGCAAGTCGTGTGCGAGGAAAATAAAGGGTACATTTTATTGCCGTTGGCTCGCTCAAAGCAGTTAACCGTCGCTAGTAAACACACAACATAAAGCCACAGAAATTATCTATCACTAGTTGCTAAAGCCCCGCTAACCTCCTTTTTCCCCCCATTCTAAATTAAAGGGTTAAACCCCCAAAACCCGATCGACCT
>JACEFZ010005007.1:0-64336 GCA_014155875.1 Cepaea nemoralis | reverse complement strand
TGACAGCTCCTATGCTAAGTTCGGCTTCATGTTTCCTGAATTTCTTATTCTACTAACAACGAGAGGTAAGCTGTCGGTCAGCGGGCTGCACTAGAGTCATTGCCCGGCCACTCACTACTAATTTTGAACTTACTGGTCGGTGAACTCTTTGTCGAACCAAAAATATCCCAGTTAATGCTTTCCAGTAAACTCAGGCGCCTAGAGACAATGAAAGCATACTGTCTCACATATATATAACACAGTGCTCGTTGGAATAAGCTAAAACTTGATTTATTAAATCAATACAGGACAGCACAGAAAAACACCAAGGTAGGTAACACAGAAAGTTCTAAACAGACACCACACAGATAAGTTCAGGCACATAGCCTCAAGTAGCCATAGTCACAGACCCAGCTTCAAATACTGTCCGATCTGTCCATATACGTCTCACCCTGTGTGCTGGAAGCTCCTTCCTCCCCGGTACTTGGGTGTAAGTTCCACAGGCTTCTGTAGAATCAAATCCACTGGTTGTTGAGGAATTGTTCATGGACTTAACCTATATAGGTGTCTTTCCATGTCCGGAACAAAATGGGTATGCCTGATAATCATGCGTAGACTCAACTTTGATTTTGACTGCTCTCGGGCCTATGTCAATGAAAGGACCCGAGATGCACCATTACTGCAAATTGTCATTGTTTCTTAGTATGCAGAATAATCATGCGTAGTCTCAACCAGAATTTAACTGTTCTCGGGCCTATGTCATTTCCTCAAGATATGCCCTTGCCTCTCTCTCAGAGTTAGGCACACCATGTGTGATATGGCTAATACATTGACCTGGCTTCATCAGACGTATTTGGCTCTAGCACAGAAGCTGTGTGGATACTGTCCGATTTGGTCACGTCCAACAAAAGAGGACCCTGGAGATGACAAACAATATTGAGCGACTGGGCGGATTCATGCATCACACAATCCTAAAGACCAATAGGGTCTCAGTTAATATATTTGACATATAGGATCTTGACCCAATGCAGTATATATCATACCTGAATGCATGGGCCTGACCTGTCAGGTAGCCCCTGGATTGGCTCTTTCCGGGCTTGAGTCGACCTCCAGGTGGGTGATGTCAGGTTGTCCACCCTAGGAACGTTTGTCTACAAGACACACATTCCACACTCATACCAAGCCTTTATTATTATTGGGCACATTCATTTCCATGCTTTCCTCTCACTTGCAAACCATGCCTTTCTCGCAACCAAGATCTTGTGGTGTGGTGTGCCCAGCAATCGGTGTGTTTCTCCCCCCTAAGTGGGGTTATATGGCACACCGTGTATTTCCCCATTCAAAGAAGATACTACCCCTCCGGCCACCGCTCTCGACTGAGCTGTCGCCCCAATTTACCGGCATTGCCCTGCACAAGCCATAGGGTAGATAAGTTCAGGTCTCTCAGTGAGATAGAGGAGTCCATTATCCTCCCGATATCATCCTATCGAGTGACAGACGAAAGAGATAGTCCTGTGGCTAGCATCCCCTGGCTCAAGAAGATAGATTATAGATTGGTGGACCCCATCCCAGTAGCTATCTAATGTGCCCTATATTTAAAAGAGAGATGCCACCCAAGTAACGGTAAGCCGTAGGAATCAAGATATCACTCGTCCATCAGCTGCCAAGAACAAGTGATATCATTTGGCAACACTTATTCTTCAGATGTGTTCCCTTGTCATGCCAAGATCAAGACGCGTAGCCAGATCGGCTAACGGCCACCCCCTCCCAACATGGCAAGACTGCTGTTTTGCTATATCCTCTCAGTCGTTAAGACAATAGATATTTATAGGCCAAGCTTTGCCTGGACCAACGAAAACCCAAATTTACCTTTACATCACTTCAGTAGGATGTTGCATCTCTGTCGTAATCTTTAACTCACTGGACAGGCTGCAACTATCAAACGGTAGGTGTTGGCACGGCCATCAATTGACCAGCCGCTGCACCAGTGCACATTTGACGCAAGGCGCTCCTTCGGGACTACCCGAAGGAAAGACAAATATATACTCGCTCCATGTAAAGATTGTGGTATGAAGATAACCCAAAGAACCATCTTTCATGGAGAATCGAGCGAACAAGAGAACTGAGAGCTTCCGAAAGCCGATTCCCCCTGTTTACCAAGAATAAAGAATGCATAAGGACATGGGCCACTGGCGTTTCGCTACACTGCGTTCGATGCACAGCTGCGCGCGATATGGCAGCAGACCGCTTTGCGTTGGTTTTTTACGAAATAGTATGAGTGGCGGTCGTTCAGAAAGCAATAGCAAACCACTGGCCGTAAATTTGCCAAGAGATCACATCACAACAGCAAAAAAAAAAAATGCTGGTGTTGACTGCAACGTCCTGTAAAGGCTATGCAACTAATTCCTAACGTAACACGGTACATGTAGCATTGTCTTCCTCTGGGGCGTTGGCCTTGCTATCTTTCCTTTAGTTTAACTGCTCAGAACGAGCACTATGGCGCGAGGTGTTGAACAGAAGAAACGGGAGCAGGAAGGTCGGGCTGAAGACACTAACAGACTAGCATGTGTGCTGACGGAAAGCCTCGGTGGCGTAATGGCTTCACACTCGCCTGCCGACATGAGGGACATTGGTTTGATCTCCATCTGGGCGAATTCAGATGTTTACAAATTGGCAAGGGTCCCAGCCTAAAATGGGTACCAAGAATGTCTTGGGGAGTAAAGTCGGCCGGCGAGATACCGACTACATCACCGATTGGTCTATAAAAGTGTGGGTCTACCGCAGTATGCCCTGGCAAGCGCTTGCATCTATTTGAGTAAGGTTGTTGGGAGGTTCTGCTTGCCGGCTTGTTTCAAACAAATATCCCGGCCCTGTTCCACCGTAGAATTTTCGGTCGGTTATAATATAAACTAGCCGGGCTCCGTGGCGAAGATTTTTACGGACGCTGTTCGTGATCCCGTATACCCGTGTTCGAAACACAGCTGCGCGCGATTTGACAGCAGACTGCGTTGCGTTTTTTTTGGGTAACGGAATGGTATGGGTGCCGGTCCTTCAGAAAGCAGTGGCAAACTACGTGACTACTGAACGTAACAGGCTAAGACAACAACAGCAAAAAAAAAATGCTACTGTTGACTGCAAACGTCCTGTAAAGGATATGCAACTAACTTTTTTTTTTTTTTTTTTTAACATTTGGGCCCTTATTGTTGTATCTGTTTCTTCTTGCGCGAATTGGATTGCTATTTCGCTTCCTGGAGTCAAGTTTTTTTTTGTTTTTTTTTTGGTCCTTTTGTGAGTTTCAACTTTGGTGGCTTTTCACATATCTTGTCAGAGTCGCACACTTTTGAGGCCTGGTGTAGTTGTATTCCCGCTCCATCTCTTGGTGTTGTTTTCCACCAGACAGTGTTTTACCAGTTGTCGGCTCTCCTGAGATTCCATCTTTTCCCGCGACCATGGTCTGTCTTCGAATACTGTTCTCCTAACCCGGTACCAAAGTACCATCTCCCCGGGGACAAGTGTTGCAGGCGTGTTATTGGCACGGACACCAATGGGGGTCGATATTCTCTAACATCTGGATCGATACCGTCCCTGTCAAATCCAGCAACAAGGTCTCTCACGGGGTTTTCTACAACTCCAGTTGTTTAGGGGCATGAAGGCAGCCTCACAATCTACCTCTACAATCCCAGAAACCTGTCACTGATTTCGAACCGGGGATTTGCTAAACCTCTGTTTTACTGATGCTAATTTTCATGTTATGTTTCTTTTTTTTTTTAGACCAGTGGTTCCCAAGCTTTTCAAGCAGAGGGCCATGTCTACTATTTTCGGTAGTTAAGCGGGCCACAACGTTATAAAATTATAAAGGTCGTGCAATATCACTCTTACCTTTCTTAACTTTCGTCAACAAAATTCTAAAACTTTAAAGGCAGTTAGTGTCAGTACTACACTGTGGTCATTTATTGGTTTAAAATCGAAAGTTCATTTAACACTAAATGTTTAATCAGTTTCGAAAATCGCTATTAATATAATTAATTTACAATTGTAACTGTCTTCATAACCAGTTACTTAAGTTCAGATGCCAGTTTATCAATGTCTGGGCACAAATCTGTTGTGCCCAAAGTCATAAGCGCAGCTAGGTTACTGTCGGTGACTCTGGAACGTTGCTTGTCTTTTATAACGGTCATTGCGGAAAATGGAGTGAGATAAGGATGTGTGCTCTCTCTTCTATTATTTAATATCTACACGGACAGAATATCCAATGTGTGCGTAGATTAAGGTCTGCGATCTGCTCAGACCTTAATCTGTGTCGGACGATTCCAGTAGGTTGATGATTGCTCTCGGTTGCATAAAATTCAATCCATCCTTTCTCCAATAGTTCTCTTATTCTTTCAACACATGGTCCTCACATTTTTTCCAGTAACTTTTATCAATATTTAATAGCGCAGACAGACAGACAGACAGACAGAAAGGTAGGTAGGTAGGTAGGTAGGTAGGTAGGCAGAAAGGTGGGTGGGTCGGTCGGCCGGCCAGCCGGCAGGCAGGCAGGAGATAGGTAGGTTGGTAGGTAGGTAGATAGAGAGAGATAGAGATAGATAGATAGATAGATAGATAGATAAATAGATAGATAGATAGATAGATCCCCGCCAGGAGCTGGGCGAAGCCAGGCCGAATCAGCTAGTTTATTTATATAATCACGTTTCATGAAAGAACCCCCATTTGAGACACCTCTGAACAAACCAATTTAACTTCGCGCTGTTTGTGCCAAAACGAAACCCGCCAAATAAATTCGAAAAGAGCGGGGGGGGGGGGTGTGTGTCTTGCTGAAGCTGTAATACTCTTAAAATGATGGCATGAATGCGGGAGCGGTAAATTATATACCGCATATAAACAAACATTGAAATCTGCTGTACAATCTCCAGAACAAAAATTTTTTTGTTGGGTGGACATAATGATAAGGTTATATGCTAAATCTCATCATTTTCCCTCAGTTGGTTACTGAGATAATGAATTTTATAGAGGCAAAAAAAAACTAAAACTTTTTGTTAATAGTAGAAAAGCCCGTTAGAGACACATTTTCCGGAATTGACCAGGGCGATATTGATCCAGCTGTTCGAGAATATCGACCCACTTGGTGTCCTTGCCGGTAACACTCGCCCACACTTCAGCACGGTGTTGACGCGTCTCCTTTGAAGACGCCTGAATCGCAGGGAGACTCGCGTGTGTTTATGAACCGGGTAGTGACTTCTGGTTAGGCTTCGTTCATCGTCGTGTGGGAAAACTGAGCGCCACAGGCGAGCGTATTCCTGCACAACCATATGATGCTTTGCACGAGAAGTTTTCAAATGAAAACCTTAAAAGTGTGATAGACATTACAATAACCATACCGTTGTCTTGTAACCTGTCAATATTGTTGTTAAGTGTGTCAACAGAGCCAAGTACATGACATCACGGTGCAGACGAACAAGGAGACGTCATAAGGACAGTTTAAAGATGGCCATCCCACTGTTGATGTGCACCAAAGAGGAGCAGCGTTCTGTTATCCGTTTTTTTTTTTGTTGTAACCAGTGAAGGGGTGAAACCTATAGAAATGCATCGGCGAATGAAGGTCCAGTATGGTGATGCATGCATGTCACTCCAGCAAGTGTATGAGTAGAGTAGGAAATTTCAAAACGGCGTGACTTCTGTAACAGACTGTTCACGGCCGGGTCAAGAACACCCATTAGTGACACCAGAGATTTTGTTGTCTACAGGAAACCCAGCACTTTAACGGCGCTGGATTACTTGCATCGAACGCAGTGGCTACTGTAACGACATTTTGTTTTCTTTTGCGCTCGCTCGGTTTGAACCCAAGCGTAAATTTTGCGTGTGGATTAGCTTTCCCTGTTTAGAGCGTCCCTCGCCATCAGGCGAACCCACTCCGATTTCAGAGGTACTTGCAATTTACGTCCCAAAGTCAAGGACGAAAGGTCAACATTTTAGTCTAGCTGTCCGGTATAGGGGTTGAACCGCTAACCTCGGCATCAGCACACCAGATATTTAAATTTAAGAACGCGTTTTTACCCATTCGGTCATGCGGACCTGCATATCGAGAAATGATACATGTGTTCTTTACTTTTTCAGAATATATTCACACACACACACACACACACACACACACACACACACACACACACACACACACACACACACACACATTCAATCACCTTCAGCATCCAGTGGCTTCTTGTGTGAAGAACCCTTCTTTTCTCCCCCCCCCCCCCTCCCCACCCCCCACAAGTCTTTCGAAATCTCTATCATAAGCCAGATGTCCTGCCTGGGTAATTTACCTATTACCTCTTGAATGGCGGATTCGTATCTGAGAAAACTGGCTCAGGAAGGAGTGACTAAAGGGTCTGGTCGATGTTCAAAGCGTTGAGGAAAAGCCAGAGAAGAAAAAGGATAATCAACAAGAAGGCAGAACGAGACGAAGAAGATGAGGAAGGCACAAAAATAAGATTAAGACAAAGACATAACTAGAGAAGACAAATAAGAAAGTACAGATAAATAATAATGAGAAGAAGACAGACAACTAGAGAAGGTAAAGTAGAAGAAGGCATAGAAAAATAAAAATGATAAGAAGATAGGTAGCTAGAGAAGATGAAGTAGAAGTATATCAAAACTGACCACTGATAAACGACGGTGTGAATAAGAAACTAGACAACGTTTACCTCCCCACTTTCCACGGGGAACTGTTAAATCGATGATGTACACTTGTTTAATACCCACCGGCAAATGTCTACTCGCACGTCTGTGATGACGCTACCTCGTGAAGTAGTCCACATATTCAGCCAGCTTCGACTGAATATTGGCGTAGGAAACCCCTCGGAGTTCATCCCCGTCTGGTATTTTGCAGTGTCTTCAGTCTCTCATAGGCGGCATACACGGGCCAGTGTCTGGTAAGTTCAGGGGTCGAAGGACCATCGGTGGCAGACATTTTTTGCGTTAGCCCACTATAACTCCAGGTCAGTTCACTCACGTACCACTACTGGCGAGTGGATTGGACTAATTTTTACGCGTGGATTAGCTTTCCCTATTACCAGAGTCCCTCGCCATTAGGCGAACCCACTCCGACTTCTGAGGTACTTGTAATTTACGTATGGGAATGTCTCGAGTGCTACGATGTCGGTTCTTGACTCAATTCAACCCACTGCCAACAGCTCCAGCCCAGCTCAGCCCACTGTCAACAACTCCAACTCAGTTCAACACACTGCCAACGGCTCCAGTCCAGCTCAGCCCACTGTCAACAGCTCCAACTCAGTTCAACACACTGCCAACAGCTCCAATCTAGCTCAACTCACTACCAACAGCTCCAACCCAGCTCAACTCACTGCCAACAGCTCCAACCCAGCGCAGCCCACTGTCAACAGCTCCAACTCAGTTCAACACACTGTCAACAGCTCTAACCCAGCTCAACTCACTGTCAACAGCTCCAACCCAGCTCTACCCACTGTCAAGAGCCCCAACCCAGCTCTACCCACTATCAAGCAACAGCTCCTACTCAGCTCAACTCACTGTCAACAGCTCCAACCCAGCTCTACCCACTGTCAACAACTCCAACCCAGCTCTACCCACTGTCAACAGCTCCAACCCAGCTCTACCCACTGCCAACAGCTCCAACCCAGCTCTGCCCACTGTCAACAGCTCCAACGCCAGCCCTGCCCACTGTCAACAGCTCCAACCCAGCTCCACTCACTTTCAAACAGCTCCAACCCAGCTCCACCCACTGTCTACAGCTCCAGCCCATCTCTACCCACTATCAACAGCTCTAACCCAGCTCTACCCACTGTCAACAGCTCCACCCAGCTCTGTCCACAGTCAACAGCTCCTACCCAGCTCTACTCACTGGCAACAGCTCCAACCCAGCTCTGCCCACTGTCTACAGCTCCAACCCAGCTCATCTCACTGTCAACAGCACCAATCCAGCTCTACACACTGTCCCACAGCTCCAACCAACTCTACCCACTGTCAATAGCTCCAACCAGCTCTACCCACTGTCAACAGGTCCAACCCATCTCTATCCACTGTCAACAGCTCTAACCCAGCTCTGCCCACTGTCAACAGCTCCAGCCCAGATCTACCCACTGTCAACAGCTCCAACCCAGCTCTACCCACTTTCAACATCTCCAATCCCAGTGTCCATGGGTTAACATTCTTGCTGCTTTGGGCTGTAAAGGATCACTTGCATTGCACACTGATACCCCCTAAAGTGTTGCCAGCCTCCTTCCTAGATATTGCATGGAGAATCTTATCACAGTTCACGAACCCCGTTAGTACATATTAGAAAGTGGATGTAACCTATAGTATTATGTACATCTGGAAGCGGATGTTGCCGTATACATTAAGTGGATTTAATGTCTAGATGACGTGGATATATTGTATAAATAATGTAGATATTGTCTGTAGTTGGTAGAGACTATGATATATAAATGAAGTACATAAAAAATGTATACATCAAATGGATATAACGTTTAGTTGATATTGGCTATAACAAATAAATGGAGGTGGATATACGTATAGATCAAATGGATATAGCATATAGTTTGATATTGGCTGTAGCAAATAAATGGAAGTGGGTACATATAAATCAAATGGATATAACGTATGGTTAGTATTGGCTGTAACAAATAATTGAAAGTGGATATACGTATAGATCCAATGGGTATAACAAATAATTAAATGTGGTTATGCGTATAGCAAAAGACACAGGTTATGGTCGTCAGTAGGAAGAACGAAATACCACAATGTAATATACAAGTAAATGGGAATATTCTTCAACAAGTGAATAGGTACAATTATCTAGGAACAGTCATAACATCTGATGGGAGATGCCTTGCAGAGATTAGAACAAGAATCGCCATGTCTAAGATAGCCTTTAGCAAGATGAAAAACATACTGACCAATAAAAAGATGTCAATTGAAACGAGAAAAACAGTGTTGAGGTGCTGCATAGAACCTGTACTTTTATATGGATGTGAAGAATGGAAAATGAGCAGTCAGGCTGAAAAACATCTGATGGCTGTAGAAATGTGGTTTCTGAGGAAAATGCAAAGAATACCATGGACAGCCAGAAAGATCAATGAACAGGTCCTTCAAGAAACAAACGAAGATCGTAAACTGATTAGAGACATTAGACGCAGACAGTCAAAATTGTTTGGGCATGTTATGAGAAGAAATGGATTGGAGAACTTGGTGACAACTGGTAAGATCGAAGGGAACAGACCAAGAGGAAGACCTAGAAGCAAATACCTGGATGGCTTGCCACATGGCATGGTCGAGACAGGAACACGGAGCTGATCCACGACTCTGGTGATCGAGTGAGATGGCAAAACATGACCGCCCAGGCTTTCCGGCATGGCACATGATGGATGGATGGATGCGTATAGATCAAATGAATATAACGTATGGTTGGTATTGGCTGTAACAAATAATCGGAAGTGATTATACGTATAGATGAATGGATATAACGTATTATACTATAGTTGGAAATGACTATAACAGATAATTGTAATTGGACATAACTTATAGATGAAAGATGATTAAAGTACATCTATGCCGAATGTCATTTTTGTCACCCCTGTAACCATATCTTTACTGGGATTTTTCTGCAGTTGTGAAAAAATAAATAAATAAAAACGCGTTCTTGATAATTAGATTGTGCGCGTCTGTGATATAAGGCCTTTGGGCGCGGGATCGCATTCAATGATCGTTGGTTACACGTCTGCATGCCAGCTGTGTCTACTTGTGTGCGCGCCGGAGTGTGCTGGGAATCCGTCTCACAGCTAGACGGTGGAGAGAGAAATAGGGAGGCACACGCGTGGTCCGGTGGGGGAAAGGAAACCGATCAAAGGAAGTCTACTGTGTAAATACTGTAAACATTCGGTTTAACTAACGCTGGCTGTGCCTAGGACGTCTGCGGGGCGTTGATTGCTGGCTTGGGAGTCGGGGTTGGGGGAGTAGAGAGGTTACAATGTTCGCCTCAGGGGTCACGGTTTGCCTGCTTAGGGGTTAGGGTTGGGGAATGGAGAGGTTACGATGTTCGCCTCAGGGGGCGTTGTTTGCCTGGCTGGGGAGAGCTGAAAGGTTACGATGTTCGCCTCAAGGGGCGATGTTTGCCTCAGGGGGCGTTGTTTGCTGGCTTGGGAGTCGGGGTTGGGGGAGTAGAGAGGTTACGATGTTCGCCTCAGGGTTACGGTTTGCCTGCTTAGGGGTTAGGGTTGGGGAATGGAGAGGTTACGATGTTCGCCTCAGGGGGCTTTGTTTGCCTGGCTGGGGAGAGCTGAAAGGTTACGATGTTCGCCTCAAGGGGCGATGTTTGCCTCAGGGAAGCGCTGTTTGCCCGGTTGGGAGTTGGGGCAGTACAGAGGGTACAATGTTCGCCTCAGGGGGCGTTGTTTGCCTGGTTGGGGGTTGGGAGAGGTTACGATGTTCGCCGCAGGGGTCACTGTTTGCCTGGTTGGGGGTTGGTAGGGGGAGTAGAGAGGTTACGATGTTCGCCTCAGGGGGCGCTGTTTGCCTGCTTGGGAGTTGGGTTTGAGAGAGGGGGAGGGGCGCTGAGACGTTATGATGCCAGCTTCACGCTCAGAAGGTAAAGGTTCGAATTCAGCTTAGGGCTAGGAAACATCTTACGTGATATCATACGACCCCCTGATGTCTCGGATAGTGAGATCGGATCCTACATTCTTCTTGGAAAAGGGCAAACAACTGGAGGTCTTGTGTACACGTTGTGCAAAAACTCAACGGCAGATGGATATTGTAAAAGAGTAGGCCGTACCACCGCAGCTCTGACAAAAGATGTTCATCATCATCATCATCATCATCATCATCAATTGCCATGCCGGCTGGCGTAGGCATTCATGATTCTTAGGCATTCATGACTCTCCACAGATCTCGGTCTTTGGTTTTTATGGATCAACTCTGCTGATGATAGTCCTCCACGCCACCGTCTCAATCCATCCAGCATCATTTCTCTTGGTCAGCCTCTTCCTCTCTTCCCTCGATCTTTCCAATTGTCACGATGCTCTCCAATGCTTCGCATCTCATCACATGACCAAAGAAAGCTGTTTGTCTCTTTCTTATTGTTGTATATAATGTTCTAGTTTCAACAGCCTCTTTCAGGCAATCGTTGTTAGTTACTCTGACAGTCCAAGGAATTCGCAACATTCGTCTTAGGAACCACACCTCTGTTGCTTTCAAGTCCTTCCTGATTTGTTAATGCATTATACATTCCAAGAGTCACTGCCATACAGCAAAACAGGTTCTACATAGCACTTCAGCACTCTCTTTCTTACATTCAATGATAGTGACTTATTGCATAAGATACTTTTGTGCACCTTTCATCTGATGTTATCATGAGAGAATATTATGTCCTCTGGTTTATTTATTTTGAAAAAATTCATTTTGCGGCTCGTACACTTATAGATTGATGTTGATCCTCTAGGCCAGAGGTCACCAATCTTTTCTCACAGCGGGCCAGATAACTGACAAAATGACGAGCGCGGGCCGCATACTCATTCTGTAGAATACTTGCGCCGTCTCCGTGGCGAAGATCTTACGGACGCGGTTCGTGATCTCGTATACCCGCGTTCGAAACACAGCTGCACGGGATTTGGCAGCAGATCGCTTTGCGCTGGTTTTTTACGCAATGGTATTGGTGCCGGTCGTTCAGAAAGCAAAGGCACACTACTGAACATAAACTTGCCAAGTCATCAACAATAACAAAAAATGCTTTTGTTGACTGCAGACTTCCTGTAAAGAATATGCAACAACCTTTAACAATACTTGCAAGCCAAAACGAAAGCTCTGGTAAAAAAGACGAACAACTAAGTTAATCATGGGTGAGTGGCGTGTAATGCACACACACACACGCACGCACACGCGCACACACAGACATGCGCGCGCACACACACACACACACACACACACACAAAGACAACCAACATATTTATTTACTAAAAAGTTATCAAAGAAGGCCACGTTAGAAAAAAGATAGTTATGTCAGACCTAATGTGCATATATCCGAATCTCACAAACTAAGCTCTCCCATTATTCTAAACATAATATTTACATTTAAATTGTATCACAACGTCTCGTGTTACATACGTTATATCAAGCAAGTTGGAGTACCGTCGGCGGGCCGGATGAAATGACGTCGCGGGCCGGATCCGGCCCGCGGGCCGTAGTTTGGTGACCCTGCTCTAGGCCAATGCTTCCCAAACTTTTCATTTTCGCGGACCGACATAACATTTTCCTTTTGTACCAGGGATCGATGCCTTTTAAAAACTTCTCCTTGTAATCTGGAATTTTATATGACCTCAATATACATATTAATATAAATATAAGATTTAACGTAATTGTGGGTGTTGTCCAGGTGAACTAAATACTGCTCCATAATATTATTGGATGCCGGTGATTTATTTAATGGTGGTCCCATTTTCGTGAGTAAAAATTTTATTGTAGAGATTTACAAATTTAAAATTTTTTTCAAATGTCACAACTACATTTAGGTCTTCTTGTAAAGGTGTATATACTCGTATACACCTACAGTAATGAACACCAATATAACATAAAAATAAAATATATCTTGGAAAACGATACCAAATCAGATTTTAAACAAGCTGGACAAATTACAGTATGTTGTAATAAAAATGATTTAATGATCAGCTGCTAACAGTAACTATTTAATGCGAGGGGTGGACCTGTTTATTATTTACAAGCTTATTAAATCGTGGCTCGATTGTAGACAAAGGAGAACACATTTCCGTACTGTTTCTGTATTTTTTCTTCATAATGCTCATTGACGAAAAAGAAATACTTCTTCTTCGTTCATTCAGAGTTTTTTGTTTTTCGGATGTGATTGCGTTGTGCCAGTTTACAGCAAAGCTGCGTTCCTGCGCCGTTAGGCCGACACATCCGACTTCTGCGGGCATTTGTTGACCATCCCTATTTCACATACGCCATCAGAATCGCTTAATTGGCAACGTCCATGCTTTCGTCCAGCTGCAATGAAAAGTACTTTGCAGATGTATCTAACACCTTTACTCGCTCAGACGATGGCAAAGCGCATTATAATCGTACAAAGAAAATCACGTATGTTCTGCGTCTTATGACAATCAGCAAATTATAATGTGCATCTTTCTAACTTTTCGCCACATAGGAAACAAAAAAAACGCACGTCGTCAACAAACAAATGTCGTCGACCAGGCCGGGCCGGCTTTTGGTATCGGTCTCAGCTGGTTACTATTTTTAACTTTCCCATTAAACCAATGATTCGCTTCTCCTTAAAATGGGCTATACGGCTACAGGCTCAATTTATTTTAAAATTATATCACCATAAAAACGATGTGGATATCATGTTTTGAGAAAAGGACAATCTTGTTTTTTTTAAAGTTCTAAACAATTCTCAAAGGGGAAAATATTTAACTTTTTTCTTACTTTTCCGACACCGGTCCGTGGACTTCCACTTTGCGAAGCACTGCTTTAGGCCACTACGCCATTATTATTATTATTATTATTATTATTATTATTATTATTATTATTATTATTATTATTATTATTATTATTATTATTATTATTATGGTTATTGTTATTATTATTATTATTATTATTATTTGGCGGTGGCTTCCGGGTTTGTCCGTTTTTCATTTTCTCGTGCAGCCTCGAAAATTTCACGCGCCAGCTACTTCCTGTGCCTATCTTTACATTCTCTCTCTCTCTCTCTCTCTCTCTCTCTCTCTCTCTCTCTCTCTCTCTCTCTCTCTCTCTCTCTCTCTCTCTCTGTCCCTCTCTCTCTGTCTGTCTCTCTCTCTTAAAAAAAGTCGCTTAAAAGTCGACAGGGTCGACTTCATTGCACCGGGTTTTATCCCATATGGCTCGGTCTCTTTCCGCAGCACGGAAAGCGTCGCAGAAAGCACGAACTCCGTAGCTTTTAGCGACGACCCACAGGAGTCTCCGAAACATTTAACTCGTAAACCGAAGGGTGCGGCCCGGAATCGAACCCACAACCTTCGGAGCACGAGTCAAACGGCTTGACCACTTCGCCACAGAGACTCGCCTCTCTCTCTCTCTCTCTCTCTCTCTCTCTCTCTCTCTCTCTCTCTCTCTCTCTCTCTCTCTCTCTCTCTCTCTCTGTCTGTCTCCCTCCCCCCTCCCTTTTTCCGTAATTATCTCACACGTAGGCGGTTTTCACACCGTGGAAACATTCTTTGGGTAAGACATTTATCACCCAACTTCTTCACGTCTGCAGACAGGCGCGCACAAATACTGACCCGATGATTAATGTACTAGTGAACACATGGGTCAGCCGACTAAGTACTCACTGAGATTAGGGCCAGGAATCCCTCGCTACACGGCTCGGTCTGCGGAGCATTTGTTATCTTCGGCTTAAACGTGCGTGCGGTACTACAGTCCCTGGGATTTTGTTTCTCTGTGGAGCCATGAATGAAACGATGCGTGTTTTCTGCTGCTTGACAAGAGGGTTTTTGAGGCAGTCCTGCGCTGTTTTACTTTCCAGAATAACATTAGCTGTCTGGAGGAAATCTTTGAGGCGTTTTTGTTTGCCCGTGCTGAGATGGCATTTGGGGGTATGGGGCGCGGATGAGTAGCATGATAGTTGAGGCTTGTCTGGAAGTCAGTAGGCTGATGTTATCGCGCTTATTATTGTTATTATTGTTGTTGGATGTTGGTGTGTGGGGAATTTACCTCTATATAGCCTGAGTGTTCTATCAAATGAAGAACGTTTTGTGCACTGTCCTTAAAAGTCAGGAAAAGAGTACTTGCATGTTACATAGAACCAGTTTTAGCATACGGCTGCGAGTCCTGGACAATTAGTAAACAGGCGAAAACAATCCATGGAAGCCTTGGAGATGTGGTTTAAAGAATAATGCTGAAAATTAGTTGGACAGCCGAACAGAGCAATCAGGATGTTTTAAGGAAAGCTGAGTCGCAAAGATAACTTATCACAAACATCAGAAAGAGGCAGTCCTCGTATTTTGGCCACGTTATGGGAAGACAAAAACTGGATCATGTTGTGACAACCGGAAAGATTTACGGAAAGAGAGATAGAGGAAGACAGCGTGAAAAGATTATTGACAGTCTTGTGTCTTGGCACGGAAGAGAGTCAACACAAGAATTGATCCATGACGTCGGGGATCGTAATTTGTGGAGAGGCATGATCGCTCACGCCAGCCGGCAAGGCATTGGATGATGACGATAACCCGAGTACAGCACCTTTTCACATGTGCTTTAAAGCCTTTTTACCTGCTATGTTTGTTGTTGTTCAAACTGTGTGTGAGAAGAGACGCCGTCTCCGAGTTTTGATTGAAGATTTTCTTCGTCCCTCTTTCGAAGAAATGCATCACATCTAGCTTTGCACCTCAAAGGCCCCATTGTCTGTCTTCGGCATCAATCAGTCAACCATATGCCGTCTCCACCATAAGGGTTGGCTGCAATGGATGTCCAACACTGTCTCTCGCCTTAATTGTACAGTCTGTTATAATGCTGTTCGTCCATCTCTATACATTTCGTCATATATGTGTGCAAAGTTTGCTTTCTCTAAATAGATTCCAGCCTCGGTATTTGGCCCTATCTACCCGTCGGTAAGTTTTCTTTCGTAACAATTTTACCAGGGTAACGCCCTAACGACCTAGTCTGTGCGATTTCCAACTTCCGTGAGATTTTTGACGCATACAGCTCGCACGCGGTGACTCCTGGTTTTGGCCCTCATTTGAGAAGTCTAGGTAGCTGAAATCGTTACCCAAAAGATCAGAGGAGCGTGTGATTGGCATTTGGAAACTCTCCCAGACTTATGCTGAACTCGAAACCGGTACTTTCTTAGCTTGGGGCGGGCAGCGAAACCTCTTAGTGACGGTTGGTTCTGAGACAGTGCTTCTAGCTCCAGTTAGGGCTGTTTCTTAACGTTTAGTATACAGTGCGCCATATGAAGTGGCTCAACAGTCGTCCCAAATTAACCCAACTCCAAATAGTGGCTGCAGTGGTTGAGAGTTTACCAGTTCAGATTAATTAAAGTATGTGGCTCACGTTAGGGCCGCTTCTTAGCGTTTAGTTTACAGTGCGCCATATGAAGTGGCTCAGAAATCACTCCGAGGTCAGCATGGCCGAATGAATATGAGTGTTCGCTCTTAAAACATCCGATGTGCTGATGGTGAGGTAGTGGGTTCAACCCATATATGGGTCTGTTGGACAAAAAATGTTGACCTCTCGTACTTAACTTGGTGACGTAAATTACAAGTACCTAAGAAGTCGAGTCGGTTGGCCTGATGGCGTGGGACACCGGTTACAGGGAAAGAATCCCCATACGCAAAAATCAGTCCAGCCTGAACTACGCTCGAGTTCAAAGCCAGCCAAAAAAAAAATCACACCAAATTAACGCAACTCTACATAGACTGGTCCAGTGGTTGAGACTCTGCGAGTCCAGATTAAAGTAAAGTGTGTGGCTTGTATTCCATTGCAGCATTTCTGCTAGTCCCGCCTGATAGTCTATGTGTTAACGTGGGACGGAATTATCACGCGTAAGTCGATCTCAAGCACTAAGCCTTAAGTTGCTTTTGGCAGTCATGAGTCAAAATGCACTGCTAGCTGTGTGCTTATAAACTTGTGGTTTTTGAGAGCGTACCCTAATAGTTGGAGCCGCGGTGACAGAGAAGTTAGTGCGCCTGTCTGCGAGTTAGTGGTCGGGGTTCAGTTACCAGCAGAGACAGGGTTTGAATAACGAAGACACAAACAATAGATTGAATTATTTATTGCCTGGCATATTTTGCTTCATCTCGTCACGTACATACTGCAGAAATCACACAACATAACCTAATTAGATAAATCCTTCAAGCTGAAATATACAGCACGCATAATCACGCATTAATTTGACTTGTCTACCATGGTAATTTTAAACAGACTGTCATGTCTTTCTGTTTGCACAAAATTGGCTTCTGTAAATTAATGGCGATTGCTTCTGCCACCTTTATTTAACGTGCGACCCTGGGGTCGACTCAGTCATTTTAAAGATAGGTACATGTTGTTTTTAAACTTCTCTGGAAATTGCCGTGGATTAAAAGGTGACGAAGAAGCGAACTGGCCACCCCACTACATTTGTCGTGGTCTAGAATACAGGAAAGTTTAATTCTTCTGAGGCTTGTCTGGAAGTTAGTAAGATACAGTTATCGGGCTTGGTAATGTTGTTGTTATTGTTGTTGTTGTTGTTGCTCAAACTGAGTGTAAGGAAGAGACACCGTTTCCAAATCTTGTTCGTTTCTCTATTGTTCGGAAATGCTACATTGACCCCGTCGGTTCCACAACCCATTTCCCAAATGTAACATTAACCCCGATCTGTGGCACAGGATTGTTAACTCCTCCAACCTAAACCTGTATTACTTACTCCAGCAACTTCTTGGTTGTTGTTTTTTTTTAATAATAATTATTTTTTTGGAATGCTCAATCTTTATTCAGTCGCATGCTGCAGAAACTCGTTGCTTTCATGCATCCAGTGGGTCATGTAATCGAAAGAATTAACGTAGCGGCAGTCTGGATCCAAAATAGTTCATCGTTAAGGACAAAGAAATAGATAAAAGTATGGACTGACACCCCGAGCACGGAAACAGGTCGAGACAGTAACGGCATGACACGTGATAGTGATGTTGGCGTGTAGATTCCGCTGGTTTATGTTAGGAAACTTGACACCAAACAGGAGAACTAAAATGAGGTCACGGAGCGAAGGAAAACAAAGAAGTTCCAGGATAGGCAGGTTGGGGTAAATATAGAATGCCAGTAGCGGGGCGAGCTAAAGCTACGGCGGCTGCTCTAACTCTGGGGGATCTGGTTCGAATCCTGATGCAAGAGAAGAAAGTGGTAGGGAAGTACCGGCGACAACCTCCTAGTGACGACTGGACTCATGTGGGAGAGGAGTTGAGGTTGCAGATCAAAGGAAACTAATCGGAGGAGGCGAAGAAGAAGGAAAGGAAACAGGAGGAAGAAGAAACAAGAGGAGAATGAGGAAGAAGAAAAATCAAGCTGTCAATCTTTACAAAATAATGAGCCGGTGAATCTTATAACGCCGTCCACTTCCCTATTCTTGGGGTAGTGGTCTAGCTCTCTCGGATAACGGCGAAAAACTATGAGAACCCGTTTGAACATAATACATGATCCCCCTGAAATGGAAAATAAGAAGCCAACAAATGAACACTGCTGACTGTGTTTTAATTGAGAATTATAGAACGTGCCTACAATAAGTATATTTATAGAATGCATTATCTCATCTCATCTCTTGTTCATCTTGTACCTTGGGGTATAAACAGCGGGAGAGTGCCCATTTATGGGTTTCATATATCGAGATTCCCATGAATTCTTTTATTCCCTCTGTCCATGCATCGACCCTGTTATTCTCTGTTCGTGCATGATTCTGGTATACACACATGTTGATTCACGCTGGCACTACCAAGTTCGTGTACTGCAATGAAATCGCCATTGTGTTATAGAAAAATGATGAGGACGCCGTGGACGGATAGAAAGAGCAATGAAGAGTTCTTGAAGTTAATTCACAGAAAGAAGTGGTTACTCGCATCAGTAGAGGATAGTCCACATTCTTTGAGCGTGTCACGTGAAGGGGAAGAGAGGCAGGGCAAGACCAAGAGAGAAGATGATGGGCAGTTTGACTGCGTGGCATGGAGGAGCGTGGGTATCAGAAATGAATCGCAGCCCAAGGGACATAAGGCTGTGGACAGACATGTTTCACCAACACCACACGGCATGGGCGATAAGACGTTATCTGCGTACATCATTACATCCAACCTTCTTTGTGGAGACGGCACCTGATTGATTGATACTTGTGCGGTGATCACGAGATTCGTGGATGAATTATGTGGTCTTTGGTTATGCCATCTGGCCAAAACATTCAGATATTTATCTCTCTGCCTTCTCTTTTCTCTTTTCCCTTCAGTCTTGGCAGTTGTCACAAAGTTTTCCTGTTTATGTGTTCTCATAACGTGCCCAAAGCATCTAAGCCTAATTTCTCGAATCAATCTAAGATCTTGTACTGGCAAGAGAAGGTCCACCAGAGAGACGAATGGAGACAGATTGTATTTGCAGCAAAGAACCTCAATGGCTCGGAATGCTGAAGAAGAAGAAGAAGAAGAAGAATCTAAGATGTGTTACACGCACCGGTCGATCAATCAAGTGGTATCTCCACATTGAAGATCGGCTGTTAATGTTTCTAACACCGATTCCTGCTTCTTCAGTGCACTCATCTAAGCTTCTTACAGCCAACCCCTTTCTATTGATCACACAGTAAAATGAACAGCATATTCTCCGTAATGCTCATTGGCTATGAACATGCACCTTTAAGTTTTTTAACCCGCTTTTACCCCGGGAAGGGTAACTCGTTCAACAAATGCCCGCAGAAGTCGGATGCGTCGGCCTAACGGACGCAGCTCTGCTGTAAACAGGCACAACGCAATCACGTCCGAAAAAACTCCCCGGATGAGCGCAGAAGAGGAAGAAACCCGCTTTTAAATGTAGGAGTGTCGGGAAATTATGGTTTCTTGGCTTTTATAAGAGTGGGATGCTAGCTATTTGGTTATTATAAGCGTGGGTCGTTATTTATTTAACTATTTGAAGAGTGGGTGGCTAGCTATTTGGCTGTTATAAGAGTGGGTTGTTATCTTTTTGGCTATTATAAGAGTGGGTCGCTAGCTAGTTGGCTATTGTAAAAAAAGGTCGCGGGTTGTTTCACTTTTATCAAAAGGATCGCGATTCTTCTTCTTTCGTTCGCTTGAAATATGTCTAAAACTGCAATGTTGTCTCTTGTATTCTTCTTCTTCTTTCGTTCGCTTGAAATATGTCTATAACTGCAATGCTGTCTCTTGTATGAATTGAACTGTCTTTTTCAGTTCACACAGCGGTCCGTCCATAGAGTTTATCTTCCACTGTCGTCTCTCTAGGCCAGAAGGTTTGCCTAGATAGGTTATATTTTGGGCAGTCTTGGAGTACTTGTGCTCTGCTGTCTGCGACACCAATCCACATGTGCACATGGCTGTTTCACCAATCTTGAATTTTGTATACATGTGGTTGCGTAATCTATTGTGCCCTGTTCTGAGGCGCAGAATAATGACTTGTTCTGGTCTATCCATAATGTGGTAGTCATCTTGAGCAGGTTTTGGTGGCTTTCTGACCTACTTTATCATTCTTTTCTCTTGATAGTATGTAACGGGCACATCAGGCTGTTCTTCTTTTGCTCCTTCCTTAGCCAATTGATCAGCTCTGTCGTTTCCGGATATTCCACAGTGGGATGGTTGTCCACAGTATGCTGACCTTATGCTGACTGCTAAGTTCAGAAAGTAGTGTCCTTAGTACTGGCAATTTCCCAGATAGAAGCGCCTCGAGTAGTGATTTTACATCTGTCAATAGCACCACTAGTTGTGTACCTTGGCTGGTATTTAGTAATTTCTCTGTTGCTATCTTGATTGCCTTAATTTCAGCATCATCGTTATTGCAGTACTTTCCTGTTGGTACTCTGGCTGTGTCCCTAGTATTATTTGGGTATTCAATGTACACTCCCACTACTCCATTTCGAGCAGCATTTTGTGCTGACCCATCTGTGTAGACTCGGATCCAGAGGTCCTGTAGGTATTATTCATCAAGGAAGCTGAGAGTGACTGTTCTGCGCTGTGCACTGTTCTGTTCTTCCTTGTCAAATATTCCTCTCACTTTTGTCTGGATTTGTAGTGATAATCTATGTTCATCCTTCACTCGCTCTGGAATAGTTTTCATGGGGATACCAACCGTGGGCAGATCCGTGGTTTCTCTGCAGAGTCGTTTGGCCTGGTGGAGAAAACTGCTTCTTTTCAACCGCCCCATAGCTAAGTTTTCAAATCTGTTCTTCATAGGGTGGCATGGAAAGCTGAGGAACTTTTCTGCTTGTAGTAGCGTTTTAGTATCTCTGCTCTCTCTCAGTGCTTGTGTCCTCCCCATCGTCTCCATCTCCACTGTAGGGGTTGATCTAATCCCTCCTGTTGTGACTCTTAAGTGCTTGATTTTGCACCTTGTTCAGCTCTTCCAGTGTGGTTTTTTTTAATGCTGAACACCATGCAGTTGTCCCGTATTCCAGGTGTGGTCGTATGTTCTGTTGATAAACTTTGCTAAGTATTTTCCTACTGGCTCCCCATGTGGTTCCACTTAGTTTTCTCAGGATGGCTATTTTTCTTCTGGCTTTTGCTACTGCTTTGTTGATGTGCTTTCTCCATGTCAGCCTGCCATCAAATGTTACTCCAAGGTATGTTGGTTCTTTATCTTTTCTAAGGGGTATTCCTTTTATCTATATGATCCCTGCCTTTTGTTTTGGGGAGAGGGTAAATAGAGTGGTGCTGCACTTTTCAGTGGTTATGCTGACACACCATATATTTGCCCATGCAACAAATGCACCTACAGCTCTTTGTAGCGATCTGGTGGCCACTGATGCATGTTCATTTGTGCTCCATAGAAGCAGGTCATCAGCGTACATTGTCGCTTTAATTCCATGCGGTAGATTAGCAACAAGATCATTGTGTTACAGAGCCACACACAGGTTATGATCGTGATCGTATAGCACCACACAAGTCAGTCTTCGCGTTGTTAGAAAGGTATTTTATTGATGAATCATTCTATCTCAGCACATATGATGGAGACTCCCTTCTCGGTGTTGACATCTCTTCTCGCTGGCCCCAAGTGACGTGTGTGTTTACCTAGATACCCTTCTTCATTCGTGCACACACGTTCACTATGGTTTTCCCCCTAGTCAAGGAATGCGCAGCATTCCTTAACTCTTTACTCCTAACCTCAATCTCCCACTGTTACAATACCTCCCCTTCTTCAAAGAGAATTTTTCCTTGAAAAAATCTCAACCCCAACTTTTAATTAGTTAACTTTACATCTCTATTCTACAATAACAACAAATCCATATATTTCCTAAGTCAATTCTCCTATCTCCTCATAGCCAATTGCTAACTAGAGACAATATAAATCCTATCGTCCTAAAGGAATTTTGGAAGAGACCCGAGCACGATAGCAGTGGAATATGATTGCTAAATTTAGTTTAGTTAGTTGTTAGTTATTTAGGGAAATAGAGAGAAAAAGCAGCGCTGCTTAGTTAGTTAGTCGACAGATCATCCTCGTTGCACATCGAACCATTCAGTCCATAAGTGCTCGGATCCCCTCCTCAGCAAATCCCGCAGCGTGTAGCGGCTAACGACGCCAGTTCTGTGTTGGTTTATCAATCTTCTTTGGCTTCCTGCGTAGTGTTCTTGTTTGGCCACCCCTCTTTTAATTTGCTGCTCCCGCAGTCTGGCCATTGTTGTAGATTCTCAGTCATCACTTGGTTCTCGCAAAAGTCTCACGTCTCGTAGAGCATTCAGAATGTCAGCCTGGTCCATGGCGCGTCCGCCCTCCACAGTAGCCTCACCTGCGAGCTTGTCAGCCCGCTCATTTCCTTGTACTCCCGCATGACCTGGCACGAAGATGAAACTAATCTTTGCCAGCCGAGACCGCTTCAGAGGCAGCAACCATTCTCTTCGGATCGACCCCTCCTCTATCCTCTTGATCATGTTCATTGAGTCGCTAAGGAAACAAGCCCTAGTGAATGTCTGTGTCTCGAGCCATGTTATTGCTTTACTTACTGCCATGACTTCCATGGTCAGGCTACTTGTGGTTTCAGTGAAAGCACCAGAGTCCCTCCTTCACAATTCTCCCTCCGGCCCGAGCTGTAAAGGCCCATGAGCTTCTCACATGTCGGACGACCGACCCATCTGTGTAGATGACCGCGTCACCGTCTAGCGAATTCTCGAAAATCAACGCTTGTACTTCAGCCTCCACAGCAGCCGGATTTTCTTGTCTGCAGTTTTCTATCTAGTTGGATGCAAACTGAAAAGGATGTGCAGAAGTCTGTTGGCACTTGCACCCACTCCTCGCCAGGTTCTAAGTCCTCAAGTGAACACACCTGTTGAAGAATGTCTTCGGCTTGACCCATCCACGACCGTCCTCTTTTTAACCTGCTGCCCTTCACCTTCCTAATTTCACTATGCAGTGGATGTTGTGTGTTTGCGTTAATTCTGAGGTAGGCGCGTGCCCTGCAAACTTGTATTCTCTCTTCAATGGTTGGAAAATCAAGAAGGTAGTGCATCGCCCTGCATGCTGTATCTCTTGTACATCCAAGAATAATGCGCATAGCTTCATTCTGTATCCTTTCCATCCTTTCTATCTGCTTATGGCTGAGAGTCAGGATTGCCATTGCATACTCCAAAACAGACATGACCAGCCCCTCGTACAGAAGACATAGATGGCGCTGCTCACAGTTTGCTCACAGTTAGTTTAGTTTAGTCGACGGGTCAACATCGCGGCACCCGGGTGTAACCCATAAGTGCTCCGTTCTCCTCCTAACTCAAACCTGAGTCCGGAGAATCTCAGCTCAGTGCATGAACTCCGTATCACCGGCGGGGATCCTGAAATACTTTGGGTACATTTTTAACTCGAAATTTTGCCAGGACAGCGCCGTTAGGCTACTCTTTTTCGATTTTCAACTGCCATGGGATTTTTTACGTGCGCAATAATACACACGGGCGTCCGTTATCACTACCCAGAGACCAGGGGAAATTTTTGTTACTAGAAGTCCAAGTGAAAAATTCCCGGCCCTCACCGGGACTTGGACCCGGGACCTCCAGCACTCGAGGCGGACACCATACCTCGAGGCTACTCATCCCCCCTAATTGACTAAAGCAGTAGTCAACTTGAGGTTGTAGACTATGTGCCTCGCCTGAAAATAACAAAATCAGCGGATTTCCGCCCATTTACTAGTTCCTTCCGGTGACTACTCGATTCTCTCTACCTGGTAATTTTAACTCTATAACCTGTAGCCAGTCTAAAGAGTTATCCTCGCTTGGAAGAACTCTTTTCCGTCTATTAACTCCCCCCTATTCAAATGCTCCTGCCATTATCGCGGTATTTCGTGCGTTAAATTCTCACTTGGAAAAACTTCCCGAATTTTCCTACCTCTTTTAAACGTAACTTCAAGAACCTAACTCCGCATTTGTACATGTTTATTTTCTTTCCTTCCTCCGGCGGGTGCCTTCATTAAGAGATTATGATGCTTTTGATGTGCGAATAAATTTATCTGCAAACCTTGAGTTGTCTTACCAGGGGAGATCAGTAAGCCTGATATTAATGCGCCTAATGATTATATATGTATAAAAGCCCAGAGGACGGGTGGAGTACATTGTTCAGCGCGATGTGTTCAAGGCACGTTTGAAAAGTGTGGAATCTGTAGATTGGGGCAGATTTGGTGGAAATTTTGATTTCATATATGTCGAGGCCACAAGCAACGAAAAGTTAAGGTTAGTTGCATATCATTTGCAGGACATCATATTCAAGCCCACCATTTTTTAAGCTATTTGTGATTTCTTGGCAAGTTTACGTTCAGTAGTTTCTGTACGACCGGCATTCACACCACTTTATAAAAATCAACGCAAGGCGGTCTGTTGCCAAATCTCCCTCATCTGTGTTTCGAACACGGCATGCGGGATTACGAATCACGTCCGTAACCCCATCGCCACGAAAAAGGTCGTGTTCTATTAGCAACTTTTGCATTAGTTGTTGTTATGCTTCATAAGCTGCTCCTCTATTTCTGCTCTGTGCATGACTACAAACTAAGAGTCCGGGACGCTTCTCCACGCCTTGGTTCGGGTTGGGCATATGATGTTGTCCCCATTTTTCGAAAGATGAATCAGTTCGTATGGGTGATGTGATCAATATAACAACGATCGGGTTTACCTTCCATAAAATGCCCTGGTACCTATTTTACGCTCCGTGGCGATGGCTTTGCGGACGTGATTCGTAATGCCGCTTACCCGCGTTCGAAACACAACTGTGACCGATTGGGCAGCAGACCGTGTCGCGCTGGTTTTAACATGTTGGTATGGGAGCCAGTCGTTCAGAAAGCAACAGCAAACTACTGAACGTAAACAATATAAATTAACACAAAGTAATGCAGCTTTACATAACAGAATTACGACACATACAGGACGTTGCGGCGACTAGCCTTCATCAGCAAACAATACATACACAAAACACAACATATAGTCACGGAGAAGACCCTCCAGTGACTACATTAAGGCGTAACGATGGGATGAGAAGATTTAAAAAATGGGGGTAAATGAGAGCGATGGAGAGAAAATGAAAATTTGAGAAAAAAGTGTTCCTACTTACCTGAGAGTCCCAAAATGTCTCACATTTTGCAATGATATCAATGAGCGCAGTAATATCCGGCTTACTGGTCTCCCCAGGGAAGGCAACTCAAGGTTTGCAGATAAATTTATTCGCACATCAAAGGCATCGTAATCTCTTAAAAGGAACCCGCTGGAGAAAGGAAAGAAGAAAAAACATGTACAAATGTGGAGTTATGTTCTTGAAGTTACGTATCAGCATTTTTTAATACGCCTCAGGTGGTATCCGAATCCGTGACCTTTGAGCCGACAGGTCAGTGTCCACCAACTACCATGCCGTGACTCCCTGTAGAGTTCCGACTGCTTAAAATCGCTTTAAGTGGATGTTTGTAAAATTTGAGCATTTTATTATAGCTATTTCAAATAGCCAAACAGAGAGTGTTAAGGGTAAAATGCGCCGAATCACTGGGGGAAATGGGAGGGGGGGGGGGGTGTCCTGTCTGACGATCAGAAACCCCATGCCGTGCTTGCTCCACGGCGGAATTTTTACCACTAAGAGCGATAAATTGAAATGAGTTGTCTCATTGATTGTTTGGTTTGCTAAGTTGTTGACCTTGATGGTTGGTTCGTTTCTTGGTTGGTTGACTGGTTTATTTAATTGGTTGGCTGGTTTTATTTATTTACATGGTTGGTTTATTCAGCTGGTTGGATAGTTTATTGTGTGGGTTGATTTGTTTATTTTATTGGTTTATCTGGTTTATTTATGCAGTCCTTTGGTTTATTTAGGCGGTTTATTGGTTTATTTCGTTGGTTGGTTGGTTTATTTAGCCTGTAATTAGTTGATTTTGTTGGTTAGTTGGTTTATTTTGTTGGCTGGGTGGTTTATTTACTTAGTCGATTGGTTTATTTTGTTGGCTGGCTAGTTTATTTTGTAGGTTAGCTGCATTATTTATTTAGTCGATTGATTTATTTTGTTGGTTGGCTGGTTTATTTTGCTGGTTGACTGGTTATTTGCTTAGTCAATTCGTTTATTTTGTTGGTTGGTTATTTTATTTGTTTGATTAGTTATTTTGTTGGTTGATTGGTTTAATTTATTGGTTCGCTGTTTTATTTACTTAGTCGATTAGTTTATTTTGTTGATTGATTAGTTGCCTTATTTTGCTGATGGTTGGTTTATTTTGTTGGTTGGTTGACTGGTTCATTTTGTTGGTTGGTAGGTTTATTGAGCCGGTTAATTGGTTTATTTTGGTTTATTGATTTATTTTGTTGGTTGATTGGTTTTCTCTAGCTGCTTTATTTCGTAGGTTGATTTATTTTGTTGGTTGGTGTATTTTGTTGGTTGGTTTATTGTGTTGTTTAGCTTATTTAGTTAGTTTATATGTATATATTTATGTGTGTGAGAGTGTGTCTGAGTGGGAGTGAGAGCCAGCTCCTTGATACAGACAGAATTACACGATTGTAATAATACGCCATCTTTATGTTTCTTTCACAGGCAATCAGCGAATATGAAGGTACAAGACAACTCAACAGAACACCTGCCCAGTAAGATCTAATAGCCGTGAACCCAGTCGCCACATTTTTTTTATATTAAGACAATTTTTGGGGCCATGCATAAGACATACGTAATATAAAAAAAAATATTTTGGCAGTTCCTTCAAGGAAATCTTCACCAAAAACATCGCATGCGCCATCCTACCCTGGCTAAGATGCCGATAGGCCAAAGCGCTTAGACAATCCGCGTTGGATTCGGAAGTGCGGAGGAAATCAGGCCAAGTGACCCAGAGAGTCGGGCGTTCTTCCAGACGACGTTGTCGGCACTGACCTTCATTGATTTGTGGATTCCAAGACAAGCAGGCCCGCGTAATATATTCACTTGGGTACATTGTGGTTGTCCCTGCGCTGGTTCCAAGTTGGACGCACTTCTTTCTTCTGTAGACTGGTCGGGTTTTTCAAGAGTTGGATTTCATAACAAGTTTTCCAACATAATTTATTATTATTTTGTCACATTTGACTAAAGTTATTCGGTGTTAAACTGATGAGGGGAAAAAGACACAGTTAACAACAAAATTTAGCTTATTCCTATAAACGAATGTGTTGTGTTACACAAGTTGTATGTTTGTTTACAACCACAAAATTTTATATGCATTTATAAATTATATTGATAATAAAAATACAGGTTCATAGTCTATTTACTTTAAACTGGTCAGTGAAGTTAACGATATCTGACCTCAGTATTTGTGATAGATTACACATTAATAAACACGGATTGGCTTTCGAAGAGTGACAGAGAAATCATTACCATATGAAGCATGTGTTTATCTGACAGATTAAACATCTGGTCAATTTGATAGCATCGGTATTTCTCAACATTTTTCAATATCTGCATGCATTCGTGGCTTCATATCTGGCCAACATACTACATAAGCTGAAAACAACATTGCAGCGATTTGCCAGAAAGTCCTTGGTGGGATGAATATATTTGTAGTAACCCAGGATACGGTAATATTTAAAATAATGACCCAGTAAACAAATTTGAACTTTGTGAAAGATTGTACAAGTGTTTGGCAAGCGGATATTTTGATATAGACAATTTTGGCCTAACGGTTGCTGGAAAAATCGCACAAATGATGTCACAGATTGTAGCGAGAAGTTCTTCCTTTGGGCCCGAAATGGGTCGCAGGATTATGAAACAAATGAGACAGATTCGGTCGCTTTCGTTTCGAAGATCTGGTAAGTAATTTAATTGTCAATAGTGTTCTGAACAGGTCTGTTGTTTGGTTGGTTGGTTGGTTCTTAGGTGGATAAGTTGGTTGTTGCTAGGTTTGTTGCTAGGTTGATTATCTGAATGGTTGGTTGTCTGGCTAGATGGTTGGTTGGTTGGTTGAATGGCCGATTGAGTGTTTGGTTGATTAACTGGTTTGGTGGTTGGTTGATAGGCTTGCTGACTGATTGATTGGGGTAATGGTTGGTTGGTCGTTTACTTGGTTGGCTAGTTGGCTGATTGGTTGGATATCTGGTTAGCTGGTTTGTTTGCCGGCTGGTTGGCTGGTTGATTGGTTGGATGATTGGTTGTTTGATTTGTTGGTATGTTGCTAACTGGCTGACTGGTTGGTTGGTTGGTTGGTTTGACTGTTGGTTGGTTGGTTTGACTGGCTGGTTGGTTGGTTTGATTGACTGGTTGGTTGGTTGGTTTGACTGGTTGGTTGACTGGTTGGTTGGTTTACTGGTTGGTTGGCTGATTGACTGGTTGGTTGGATGGTTGGTTGGTTGGTTGGTTGGTTGGTTGGTTGGAAGCCTCTGAAAGAATGTGACCTATAACTCTGGAATCCGACGCGTTGACTTCCAGATCGACTGAACCTTAAAATGTGTCCGGTATAGAAACTTTCCTCCAAACCCGGGACCGAAATAGCATTTCGACAATGGCTGTGTTGCAGCGTTGTCCTCACCCTCCCCAAACACAGTTATCAGCGAGATCCGCAAAGCCATAACATTAGCTCAGTTGTTCTCAACCGGTGGGGAATTTCCCCCCCCCCCCACGTGTGGGAATTTTTAGAGTTTCGGGGTGGGGGGGGGGGGGGGAATTAAGATTATTTCAAGATCGCATTATTACAAGAACCAGTCACTTGATATTGTTTTTTTCCTCTAAATTTTACAGTTCTGTACTTCTCGCCCTAATGAAATTCGTTTTGTAACGTAAGTAGACCCGAAAGTCACATTTTATGTAAATGTCTAGACTTGTTCTAGTATGTGTTATTAAATTTAGCTTCCATTTATATGTATACTGTGTAAGGGTGGGGGGAGGGGGAGAGAGAGAGAGATTTATAGGGAGGAGATTTGAAAGGGGGGGGGGTGACATTCTGAACATATGGTAAAGGGGGGAATGGGCCAAAAAAGGTTGAGAATCACTGCATTAGCTTCACTTGGAATGTTGGCCATACTGGCAACTCAGTCTACGGTGGATAGACAATACCACCAGGATGTGCTCAAAGCTCTTGACCAGTGTTTGTCGATGGGCTTGCTCCTTGTAACTCAGCGACCAGAACGTTCTCTTGTAACACCTTATAGTATTGTCATCATCCTCTCCTTCTTCTTCGTCTTCAGCGTTCAGCGTTGGTTATGCGTCTGTTCCGGCTTGGGCTATGTATGAACAGAGGACTTCCGGTCCCCAACATGGCGGTTAGGCATTGAACCGTTACTCCTCTGGTGGGTTTATGCTTGTGGCTACTGTTTGCATTCGCATTTTCTCATGTTGGACTGGTAGTACATGGTTCCGTCGCCCTGCTACTCAGTGAGTGCGTGGCGCGACACTGTGACCTTTGAGTTCGTGTGGAATGCTTTTACATCTGTTTGCTGTTGTTTGCACAGTGAACAGCATGTTCGGAACAATGGCCGGCTGTCGCTGAATTGATTGGTTTGCCTTTTCGGTTCACGAGTGCATTTTTCAGGAAACTCCTGGGAGTCGTCGCTGGAGCTATGGAATTCGTACTTTGTGCGGCGCTTTCGGCGGGTCGCCCTCCGGAAAGAGACCGAGACATTGGGATAAAACCAGCGTCAATGAAGTCTTTCTAGTGACTGCCGATTCCATCGACGATGAACTGTATTTTTCGTGGAGGACTTTTGTGTTGACATTCTTGCGGCGGCATTATGCACAGTGTACCTGTGCGGGCTGTTGGCTTACCGAGACTCCTGTCTGTTCCACTTTTCACATTGGGCAGTGATGAGCATTTTGTGTGATGTTCACTGGCACAGGAATGGAGCATTATGGGGACGACCCGTTGCAGTGAAGTTGGAACCCCGTCCACCTAAGTAACTAAAGGTCTTCACCGGGCCTCCACAATGTTTCTTGTAAGAAATCAAGTTTTTTTAGCGGCCGTTCGCTTTGAACTCAATCATAGTCCATACACACTACTTCTGGCAGCAATGAACTTAATTTTGGGTGTGAATTAGCTTTCCCTCAGTCAAGTTTCCTTTGCCATCAGACGAACCCAACTCCCACTTCAGAGGTACTTGTAATTTACGTTCCCAAGACAAGGACGACAAATCAACATTTTAGTGCAAATGATCGGTGTAGGGGTTGAAACCGCTACCTCTCCATCAGCACACCAGATTTTAAGAACGAACGCTCTTATCCATTCGGCACGCTGACCTCATATCCAAACGAAGCCATTACACTGGGGACGTTTGCACACATTCTCAGTCTTTCGCTTCAAAAGCCACAACAGAGTTCCCCGTGCTGATTAAGACCTCTTCAGAAGCCACTGAAGAGTCCCCATAATGATTGTTCCAGTAGCCTGGTTTTTCCCTCTAAACTTAGACTCCCTTCAGAACCAGTCTTTCCAGATAAAGATACTCAGTTTTTTTAGCTGCACTCTTTATCCGATTCCATCACCTCTATCATAAAGCAGCTCTCCACGCAGAGGGACAGCAACAGCGGTTAATCTGTCCTACTGTTTGCTGCCCCGCACACCAGCGGGTTCTTGGCAGACAATCCGTGACCTGCTCGTAAAATCCGTCAGGTCCAGCGATGCTCGCTACTCCGGAGCATTCCAGTTTCTACTTATTCGATTCGATGCTATCATTACCCCTACCTCGTTCAACTTCAAGGAGAAGTTATATTAGTGTCCATTCCTGGCTCAGATTAATAATCCTGTGGCTGAGTCAGTCGGAAATAGCAGCTTCCCACGGTTTTACCCTCACTAGATTATTAATTTGAAGGTGATTGTGTTGTCCATAGGGGGGTAATGTTTCTACTTTCAGAAGCATATTTCACGAGTCCGTTACTAACACAGTATTTTTCTAGTAATCACATATTGAAAGTAATGCACACATACGCATTGTGAAATCCTCAAATAAGAAATTGCCAGATAACACTTGGACTTAAAACTCCGTGTAATACAACAATGTGTCCTGGAGAAAAGATCCAGCGAATGCTCACAACCCGCGACCTCTAAATTGATGCATGCCATTCAGCACGAAGTATGTCAGTCTTCATCACCTTTGCCAGCAAGCTTTGCGAATCAGTTACAATCACAACATGCGTACACAATTTGTTCCCCAATCAGCGGAAACCTGCAGTAACTGTTTTTGTTTTAATCCCGAGAATGCACGATACAAACAAACACATCTACATACCTGGCTAGTGTCTCAATTTTTGTACACAGGACACACAATACAAACAAACACATCTACATACCTGACTAGAGTCTTAAACTTCACACATAGGACACACAATAAAAACAAACACATCTACATACTTGGCTAGTGTCTCAATTTTTGTACACAGGACACACAATTAAAAAAAAACATACACATCTACATACCTGACTAGAGTCTTAAACCTCACACATAGAACACACAATAAAAACAAACACATCTACATACTTGGCTAGTATCTCAGTCCTCCTAAGCAAAATAATTAACCCAGAAGGAAATCGGCGGAACAATGTAATAATCTAATGAAAACTAAGACAAATATTAATTAAATAAATAAGAATAGAACACAACACAACTGTCCCATGTTTCAGTAGTCACTATCTTTGTCAAGAGCAAAACCAATCTAGGTATCAGAAAATTAATACGAAATGTTACCTGCGAGATGAGATGATTGATAAGAGCTGCCAACTTAAGTATTCGAGACCTAGTAAGAAATAATGTTACAAGACAGACAGTGGGATCAACACCTTGTGTCGCAGATATTGAAAAAAAGATGATCAAATGGTTCGGCTATCTTGTTAGAATGCAACACCATCAACTACCAGCATTGATGCTACATAAAAGAAAATCTGATACGAGAGAAGGGGGACGCCCGAGAAGAAACTGGATTAACGACATTAAATCATACAGAAAGATACTATCCAGTGCACCCTTCGGGAGTGTAACGTCAACTATTCGTCCTCACGACGCTTCACGGCAAAAGTGGACGATGGTGATGATGATGATGATTAATATGAAATTAAAACACAACAAATGTAAACAGAATATTTGGTGAAGGACGAGTGCGTGAGAAACGTGGACAACAATATGTGGAGAAGTGTGCAATCTGGGTCATGTTCGGACGATGCAGATGTTAAAGATGAACTATTACTATTATATGGACCAGTATTATACCAGCGTTTGTGTACTAACTGATTCAAAGAGCATGCTCCAAAAAATCGAGGCGGATTCTGTACTAGACGGTGGACTGAATTGCTGCGGTGGTCTGTTGTCCGTAGAGTCACCTTCGTCTTCGTTCCGGGACATACGAGAGTTGAGGGAAATGAAAGAGCTGTTAACATGCTGACTCTGCATCCCCCGCGGATGGCCAGCCCATGGATCATGCCGATGTTATCAATGCTCTAAGTGAGATGTCGAGAGCGGAGGCCTTTAACGTCATTGAATCCACATAGTTGCCCAGAATGAGAGACTCTGAGGTAAGAATTGGCACGGCCAGGCACAAGAGTTGCCGGTCTCTCTGGCTGTGGGGTTACAACACTTTCTCTCTGTAATCCCGTTTATCACGCAGAGTCTCGTAGCGGAGCGAGAGCTGAGGCGGTTCGATCCCCGCTCGTGACTTGCGGGATACTGAGCCGGCCGCTCAGAAAGCAATGGCAAACTACTGAGCGTGATCTTGCCAAGAGATCAACATACAGCTGAAAGATGCTGGTGTTGACAGCTAAGGCCTGTAAAGGATATGCTAAAAAAAAAAAATAAGGCACAAGAGTTACATCGGGAGAACGAGGGGCCTTGTCAAACAACACAGAACTGGCACTATCAGCCGCCGGTCGCTGATGCATGTGTTGGGGGAGGAATTGAGGCTCTATGGACTTGCTCGGAGTGCAAGGATGATACCCCAAAAGATAAATGATAGACATGAGATGACAAAAGGAGGGAGGGTTTGCCAAAATTAACTGGAGACAAGAAGACCTAAGTTAAAGATAGATACCCCAGAAGAGAACTACAAGGAAAGATAAAGGAACAGATTAGCAACAACAAAAGAAGAAAGAAAAGCTTACTTTATAGGTGATTAACATCGCAAAGTCGTTAGTCGTTAGTAATTAGCCGCGGTTCCAAATTCATTACAAAGGGTCACCCAATAATGTCCCATTCCTGTGCCAGTGAATATCACAAAATGCTCTTCACTGTTCCATGTGAAAAGTGGAACCGACAAGCAGTCCCGACAAACCAACTGCATGCACAAGCATACATGCATAAGGCCGCTGCCAGAATACCAACACAACAGAACGCCACGAAAATTAGAATTCATTGTAAAAACTAATAATGTAAGTCATTTATTGAAAAGCTGTAAATATACAGACAGAACTGGCGATGGATCATCATCATAATATGCCATGCCAAAAAGTGTGGGTGGATATGTTTCGGCATCGTACACGATCACTAGACTCTTTGATTAGGTTTGAGATTATGTCCTGATTACTCCACATGGTCAGACCACCCAGTTATTTATCTCTTTGCTTGCCCTTTGATCTTTTCCCATCAGATTTGCTAGTAGACACTAATTGTTCAAGATTATTTCTCCTCAAAATGTGGCCGCAACTTCGTGGCTGTCTACTTTTAATTTCTCTAATCACAATTTAGATCATATTTGTTTTTTAAAGAATTGTCTCGTTCGTTTTTCTGTCCGTCCAAAGTATTCTTTGCATTTCCCCCATAAATCAACAAGGAAGGCACAATAAAACAAAAAACAAACATCACAGTTGTCTGAAAGACATAATTATATCATCTATACAAAATGAAATAGCAACAGATCTTGTTAGAAAAGCTAAACATCTATTAATGAAATAACAACAAATACTAAACTTGTCAATTATAACTCAGAAAGATTGTTCGGGGTTTTGTGGGTATAAATACAAAGCAGGAGTGTTTCTACCATTTTCTTTCTCTGGAGTTTCTTCTTCTTCTTCTTCAGCCTCCACCACTCCTCCTCCTTACCCTTCTTCTTTTTCGCCCCCTCTTCCATGTCAAAATATCAAGCCAATAATCATCAATATAAGAAATATTAATAAATACAGCAATAATAACCGACACATGAGATATCAATAAATACATAGCAATAATCATCAATATAAAAAATATCAATAAAAACAAAAGTAATAATCATTGATAGAAGAGATTTCAATTTTTTTTTTTGCGCTTCGCTTTGAACTCAAGCGTAGGCCATACACACTATTTATAGTAGTGATGGACTGAATTTTGCGCGTGGATTAGCTTTCTTTATTAAAAGTGTCCCTCGCAATTAGGCGAACCCACTCCGACTTCAGAGGTACTTGTAATTTACGTCCCCAAGTCAAGGACGATAGGTCAACATTTTAGTCCAGCTGTCCGGTGTAGGAGTTGAACCGCTTACCTCGGCATCAGCACAACGGATGTTTAAGAACACGCGTTCTTACCCACTCGGCCATGTGGACCTGCAGAGATATAAATAATTCCATCCATCCATCATGTGCCATGCCGATAAACGTGGGCGGTCATGTTCTGCCATCTCACTCGATCACCAGAGTCGTGGATCAGCTCCATGCTCCTGTCTCGACCGTGCCATGTGGCCAAGCCATCCAGGTATGTACTTCTCGGTCTTCCCCTTTGTCTCTTTCTTCGATCTTGCCAGTTGTCACCAAGTTCTCCAAGTCATTTCTTCTCATAACTTGTCCAACTAATTTTGACTGTCTGTATAAATAATTACAATAACAATAATCATCAATATAAGAAATGTCAATAAATACACAGCAATAATCATCGATAGAAGAGATATAAATAAATACATAGCAATAATCATCAATATAAGGAAAATCAATAATTACAATAGGAATGATCATCAATATAAGACAACCAATAAATACAAAAGCAAAAATCATCAATATGAGAAATATCAATAAATACAATAGCAATAATCAACATTAAAAGAAATATCAATAAATACATTAAAACAATAGTCACCACACAAATGGGAAACAACTGTCTGGACAAAAGAGAGGCAAACATTTGCACGGTTGTCCTCTGGTCGTCTGCCGATATCCGGCAAAGATGGAGGCCGACAGGCAGAGACGGAGCAGCTCTTGAGGTGTGACTCATTTGATGATTCACACGCGACGGAAACAATCTGTTTATAGTGTTTTTTCCTGAAATTTCAAGTGTACATCTTCAGCGGTAAGTTGCTATTCTTGGTTTAGTTTCTGTTGCAGTGAATTTATGTTGACGTCGTGTTTTGTTGTAGTAAATCACTAGTCTAAGCAACAGCAACAGCGAAGAGTTGATCACTGCAGCCAGTCCGTTTGTGTTGTCGGAGCTCGCATTTTTGAGCTGGCCTACGTTTTGCAATTATATAATAATATAATTCTGGTTTGTTTTTTTATTTCAATCAGTGTTTGTTTCGTTTTTGTTATTTGGGTATCTGTTGCAATCTGGCTTATTTTGAGCACCTGTGCATTGCATTTACTTAAACGCCCCCCCCCCCCCCCCCACCCCAATAAATAAGATAAGATGCACTTCATAATTTATTTACAAACAAAACCCTTATTTTGTAGTAAACATAACTAAAGTAGAATAATCCATGCAATAACAGCTTTCAGAAAATGAAAAGTATCTTATGAAATAAGTCACTTTAACTGAGTATCATACAGACAGGGAGTATGGAAATCATAAATGTTACAGAATCGGTTCTACTGTATCAACTTGATAATCAATGGGAGTGAGTGAGTCGTGGATCAAGAACACATAAATTAGGAAGGACTTAAAGACAGCGGAGATATGGCGTCTAAGATGTATTTTGCAAATACCTTGGGCTGCCTGAATAACTACCAAGAATAATGAAAGTAGATTATTATAAACAAATTTAAGAAGGAGATAAACACTTTTTTTTGGGGTAATGTTATTGAGAACAATTTTGTCTTGAAGCATGATTATCTTAGAGAAAAAGCACTGATGGTTTCCCCTTACCGTCCGCCGGTTTGTGTATGATTGACTCTGCTAGTCTTTGTCTAAAATGACAGACCCTGCAACTGCAAGGCAGCTCTGGACAATTAATAAACAGGTGGGGGAAAAACCTAGAAGCCTTGGAGATGTGTGTCCGGGAATTATGAAACTGCATGCCTCAATATTTCCTAAGCCACAGCACCGATCTACTCAAAGCTCATATATCCTCTTTATTTTAATTCCTCTTTTGAGAGGGAGTTAGTCACACAAAGTTATTTACTTATTTAGCTCAGGGGTCCGCATTTATATAAGCTTAACTTCCTCCAGACGGTTGATTGCCATCCAAGGTGACAGTCTCATTTTACCCGTTGGTTGGTTGCCATCCAAGGTGACAGTCTCATTTTACCCATTGGTTGGTTGCCATCCAAGGTGACAGTCTCATTTTACATACTGGTTGGTTGCCATCCAGTCTCAATTTACCCATTGGTTGGTTGCCATCCAAGGTGACAGTCTCAGTCTCATTTTACCCACTTGTTGGTTGCCATCCAAGGTGACAGTCTCATTTTACCCATTCGTTGGTTGCCATCCAAGGTGACAGTCTCATTTTACCCATTGGTTGGTTGCCATCCAAGGTGACAGTCTCATTTTACATACTGGTTGGTTGCCATCCAGTCTCAATTTACCCATTGGTTGGTTGCCATCCAAGGTGACAGTCTCAGTCTCATTTTACCCACTTGTTGGTTGCCATCCAAGGTGACAGTCTCATTTTACCCATTCGTTGGTTGCCATCCAAGGTGACAGTCTCATTTTACTCATTGGTTGGTTGCCATCCAAGGTGACAGTCTCATTTTACATACTGGTTGGTTGCCATCCAGTCTCAATTTACCCATTGGATGGTTGCCATCCAAGGTGACAGTCTCAGTTTACCCACTGGTTGGTTGCCATCCAAGGTGACAGTCTCATTTAACCCTTTGGTTGGTTTTCTTTCCTAACAATTTTGTCTAGGCAGAGTTTTTATGTCCTACTAGTTGAGATGTCCAACTGCTATGGGCTGCTTAACAAGTACAGTTTGCACATAGATAATCATGTTTGTCACTCTTGTATGAGGAAGTTAGGAATGCAATCTCACTGTCCAAGAGATCAGGAGGGCTGATTTTATTAGATACTAAATGAAGGTGAGTACCGTAAGCTTAGCCACTCTCACACATGGTTTATACACATGCACGCGCATGCACGCGCATGCACGCACACACAGACAGACGGACAGAGAAAGAGAGATTGGACTTGAAAGGTATCATTTTATGTAACTGAACATTTTTCTGAATATCCCAATACCACACTTCCCCTGATGTAAGGGCAGTAAGAGCTCCTAGACTTCTTGGATAAGGATGAAAACATAGTAGAACCTAAGTGTACACTGCATATGTTAAACATCTCATAACAGTTTGAAATATAAGTTAGTTAGTCAACAAGTCATCCTCTATGCACACCAAACCACTCAGTTCATAAGTACTTGGATCCCCTCATCAGTAAATCTCACAGCATGTAGCGGCTAATGACACCAGTTCTGTGTTGGTTTATTAATCTTCTTTGGTTTCCTGCATAGTGTTCTTGTTTTGCCACACCTCTTTAACTTGCTGTTCTCGCAGTCTGACCATGGTATGTAGACTCATAGTTCATCACTTGGTTCTCGCAACCGACTTACTTCTCAAAGAGCATTCAGAATATCAGCCTGTTCCATGGCTCGTCTGCCCCCCCCCCCCCCCCCCCCCCCCCAAATAACCCTACCTGCAAGCCTGTCATTCTGCTAATTTCCTTGTACATCCACAAAAATGAACCTAATTTTTGCCAGCTGTGACTGCTCCAGAGACAATACCACTGTCTTCGTACTGACCCCATCTCTATCTTCCTGAGCATACTCATTGAGTCACTAAGGAAACATGCCAGAGTGAAGGCCTGTGTCTCGGGCCATGTTATTGCTTTGCTTACTGCCATGACCTTCATAGTCAAGCTATGTGGTCAAAGGAAAAGCACCAGAATCTACCTTCACAATTCTCCCTCCAGCCTGAGCCGTAAAGGCCCAAGAACTTCTCACACGCCGAATGACCGACCCATCTGTGTAAATGACAGCACCACTCTCTAAAGAATTCATGAAGATCAAAGTCTGTACTTCTGTCTACACAGCAGCCAGATTTTCTTGTCTGGATTTTCTGTCTAGTTGGATGCAAACTGAAAAGGACATACAGAACTCTGTTGGCACTTGAACCCACTACAAAAACATGCTGTAGTTTTACATATAAAGAACAGCCTAACAGGCCTCTATTCAGGCTACATTTTAAAATGGGAGGCGTTATTCGCATTGGAATTGCGGATAATACTGAGCGTTGTTCGCAATTGCGGCTGGTCACGGCTGGTCTTCCGAATAACGGTCCCAAATTATTTATTATAAAAAGTATCCCTTACAGGGCCTAATTAGGTGATTATGCTAGTTGTGATATGCTGATTCAGGGGCAATATTTCATTTGGCAAATAAAATTCACGTTAAACAAAGACATCTATTGGATTCATCGATTCCGACACTCAAACACTCCGTCGCTAACTGGGATATAATCTACTTATCTTGTTGTCTTACAATTCTAGTGCTCCATTTTAATGTATATTGACATTTGTTCACCTACAGAGATAATGATAAAACTAGGTCACATACGGCCAAACTGGTTAAAGTCAAGCTGCACTGTGTGTGGTTTCATTAATTTAGTCAAGTAGTCAGTTTTTGTTAATCTGGTAGTGTACATTGTGTGCTCATTTCTTCATTTATCCTTTGTTTTAAACATTACAGTAATTTTCTTTTATTATCAATTATGAAAACATGTCTTAATATCAGTAATGCAGAAAATGTTGAATAATGAGTGTGGTATAATCAGTGTGGCCGTGCGTATAAGGTTTGACGCACATATGCTTAAACTCCATGTGCATTAATTGAGGAATTCAGTATACACTCTGGTCAGTTGGCGTCTCATTTGGAATGCAATGGCAAACTACTGAACGTAAAATTGTCCAACGTGGGTTTGGTTACAATGTCCTGCACAGGACATGCAACTTTTTATAGTTTAATGTTTAGTATCGCAGAATTTAATATTTGGTCTCGAATGGTTTCATGTTTATTGTCGCAGAAGTTGAATATTTGGTCTTGTATGGTTTAATTTTTAGTGTGGCAGATATTGCATATTTAGTTTGGTATAATTAGCATGGTATGAATTGTAAAGTTAAATACGTTAGGAGACTGAGAGAAAATATCCTAGACAGTTTGACATGGTATGGAGGAACATCTATATAAGAAAAAATTGGCAGTTAATGAGGCAGAAGTCTGAACAGATGTGATAACTAATGCTGCACAGCATGGACTATTAAGTTAGTTAATCTTCAGATTATGCTCACTGCACATTAAACCATTCTGTACATAGGTGCACAGATCCCCTCCTCAGTATCTCATCAAACCATTCTGTCCATAGTTGCAAGGATCCCCTCCTCCCTCAGTATCTCATTGAATCATTCTGTCCATAGTTGCATGGATTCCCTCCTCAATATCTCATTGAATCATTCTGTCCATAGGTGCATGGATTCCCTCCTCAAGTATCTCATCAAACCATTATGTCCATAGTTGCAAGGATCCCCTCCTCCCTCAGTATCTCATTGAACCATTCTGTCCATAGTTGCAAGATCCCCTCCTCCGTTCCTCATCGAAACATTCTGTCCATAAGTGCATGGATCCCCTCCTCAATATCTCATCGAATCATTCTGTCCATAGGTGCATGGATTCCCTCCTCAATATCTCATTGAATCATTCTGTCCATAGGTGCATGGATTCCCTCCTCAATATCTCATCGAATCATTCTGTCCATAGGTGCATGGATTCCCTCCTCAATATCTCATTGAATCATTCTGTCCATAGGTGCATGGATTCCCTCCTCAATATCTCATTGAATCGTTCTGTCCATAGGTACATGGATTCCCTTCTCAGTATCTCCATTGAATCATTCTGTCCATAGGTGCATGGATCCCTTTCTCAGTATCTCATCTAATCATTCTGTCCATAGGTGCACGGATCCCCTCCTCATCTCATCAAACCATTGGTGCTCTGATTTGATATCTCTGTCAGCGTGTAGCGGTCAGTGAAAACTTTTCTGCGTTGGTTGCCTGTTTTTCTTTGCCCCCTGGCCAGCGCTGTTCCTGGCTTCAACCCTTTTGATGTGATGTTCTTGTGGTCTGGACAAGGGTGTGGGTTCATGGTCATCACTTGATTTGTGTAATCACCATGCCTCTCTGACTGGCATTCACATAGACTATAAGAAGAGGAAGTTACAAATGTTGTTTGGTCAAATAAAGCATTTCTGCCTGGTTTGTTTTAATATTTTGCAAAACAAAAGTGGAAAAAGTTTTAATATTTAGCTTTGTAGAAGAAGAAAGTGGAATGTTTAGTATGACAAAAGTTGAACATAATAGCGTGTCTAAAGTTGAATATTTAGTCTTGCAAAGTTTAACATTTAACATGACAATAGTTAAATATTTAGTCTTGCAAAGATGGACATTTCGTGTGACAAAAGGTGAATATTCAATCTTGCAGAGATGAACATTTAGCGTGGCAAAAGTTGAATATTTAGTCTGGTAAATTATAACATTAGCATGACAAAAGTTCAATATTTAATCTGGTAGCATGATAAAAGTTGAACAGTTTAACTTTCAGCATGACAAAAGTTGAATAGTTTAACATTCAGCATGACAAAAGTTGAATTGTTAAACACACACAGATCAGACTTTTGTCTGGTAAAGTAGAATCTTTAGCCTTGGGGGCAGAGTTGCACTGTAAATGCCGAAGCTTATCTTTTGTTCATGTGTATAAGAAATGCAATGCAGAGTGTACCTGGGTGACTCAGAGATAATAGCACAGATAACCAGCAGCACTTGGGACTGCCTGCTGATCATAGATAGCCGGGTTATTTCTGAACCCATCTGACAGTTAATGGGGATCTGTCAGCAGCCGAGGGGTTTGATGTTGAGGTAAAGATGCATTAGCCAGGGTGGGTTTCAGGGGTGGGCAGTGGAGGTTAAGTAGTGCTTGTTTACAGGAGGCTCTGGTGGAGGAGGCGTGCAGTGGGGAGTGCATGTTGCGTATGGAGGATTGTTACATTTGGGGGGGGGGGGGGGGGTGTTACATATCAGGAGATGTTACATGTGGGAGAATATTACATATGGGGAATTTTACATGTGGGAGAATGTTACGTGTTGGAGAATGGTACATGTGGGAGAATATTATATATGAGGAATGTTTCATAAGTGGGAATGTTACATATGGGTAATGTTGCATATGGGGAATGTTACATATGGGTAATGTCACATATGTGGGGGAATGTTACATATGGCGTTACATATTGAATGTATAACCAGGTGACAGGTTGAATCTTTCAAGAAACAAATGAAAACCAAAAACTTATCTGATAAGGTCTCCATTAACTATCAGGTGGGTTCAAGTGAATGTTATGCATGGAGGATTGTTACATATGGGAGAATGTTACACATGGTATTACACATTGGATGAATGGCCAGACGACAGGTTGTCTGTTTAGCTCATTCTGGGTGGTCTGAGCTCATTTATTGTTTGTCTCTTGAGCTCATTCATTGGCTGACCCCCACTTATTGTTTGTCTTTCTAGCTCATTCATTGGCTGAATAGCCTGACCCCATTTATTGTTTATCTCATTCATTAGCCAATCCCCACTTTTTGTTTTCTTTCTAGCTAATTCATTGGCTGATTGGCCTGACCCCAATTATTGTTAATCTCATTCATTGGCTGAATGGCCTGACCCCAGTTATGTCATTCATTGGCTGAATGACCTGATCCCAGTTATTATTTATCTCATTTGAGTTAATGAGTTAACTGAGAGTTGAGGAAGGAGGCAGAGAACTGGACGTCTAAACATGTAACCCAGTATATGAAGTTAATAAATACACCATCCCTATAACAAATGTTGCATGTCCTTTGTTGGATGTTGCAATAAATCCCAGGTGATTTTCAAGGCAGTTTTTATGTTGAGTAGCTTGCCATTGCTTTCTGAAAGAGAAGTCAGAATTAAAGTCCAACTGACTGGTGTGTGGAATGAACCCGCTGCCTTGCCATCTGCTCACAGGGAGTGTAAGTGTGCTAAAACCCTGGCCACGCTGATTATGATTATATGCATACCATCGTCCAGTGCCGCCAGCATGGACAATCATCCCCCTCCACAAATTGCTATCTCCGACGGTATGGATCAGTTCGTTTGTGGACTCCCTTCCGGGACAATCATCCCCCTCCACAAATTGCTATCTCCGACGGTATGGATCAGTTCGTTTGTGGACTCCCTTCCGTGCCATGACACAAGACTGTCAAGAATTTTCTCACGCTGTCTTCCTCTATCTGTCTTTCCACAAATCTTTCCAGTTGTCACAACATGTTGCAGTTTTTATCTTCTCATAACGTGGCCAAAATATTATGACTGCTTCTATCTGATGTTTGTAATAAGTTGTCTTTGAAACTCAGCTTCCCTTAAAATGTCCTGATTGCTCATTTTAGTTGCTCAATTAATTTTTAGCATTCTTCTATAAAACCACATCTTCAAGGCTTCCAGGGATTTTTTCGCCTGTTTACTTATTGTCCAGGATTTGCAGCCGTATATTAAAATTGGTTCTATGTAACATGCAAAAACTCTTTTTCTAACGTTCAAGGATGGGGACTTATTGCACAAAATGTTCTTAATTATATATATGGTACCCTTATATGTGATTGAGTATTGTGATTTTATGCACCATTTATGTTACATGTTGCTGCTCCTCTCATGCGCATGTTGTATACCTTTTCTGCACAGATTCATGAGTGTTTGTGTTAGTACTAACCATGCATGATGGCAGTTGTGGCTGTGTGGGTGTAGGATCTCCATCAGTGTTAGCCCTATCATGTTGCTTAGTATTCTGAGTGATTGGAGTAATAAACACCGTTGAGCATCCATTGAACACGTCCCTGGGTATTCCCATTTGGATTTGTAATTTCAAGGAGTTATTTGGAGAGTGGGATTAATATACGAGTCATGAAGCGAATAAGCAGAACTTCGTTCAGATTGTCATCAAAGGATCCCGACAAGGACAAAGGTATGTGGCTTTTCGTTGCCTTTAACGTTTTTTTAATGTCTCTCAGGTTGTCTTTTTTAAAGATAGCATACCGTTCAACCATATGGGTTATAATTAAATATGAAATATCTAATAGCAGTGGAAATGTGGTTTCTGAGGAAAATTGCAAAGAATACCACTGACAGATAAGTCATAACATGAGAAATTCCTCCAAGAAAGAAATTAAAATGGTAAATTGATTAAAGATATTAACATAAACATTCAAGAAGTTTTGGGCATGTTATGAGGAGAAATAAACTTTAAAACCTATTTACCTCCTGACAAACTTTATGGGGGAAAAGGTAAGGAAAGTCCTTGGCTACATACCATAAATGGGCCAAGTAGACTGACCCGATTCAGGGCATTTGAGATCACGTGAGATGGCGAACCACGAGAGTTTATATATATAGGCACGCACATCAGAATGATTGTAAAATGTCTATTAGTTTATAATTGTTTCTATTATTTTGTAATTGTTTCTATTATTTTGTAATTGTTTCTATTATTTTCTAATAATTTCTATTATTTTGTAGTAGTTTCTATTATTTTATAAAAATAGTCTATTAGTTTGTAACATTTACTGTTATTTTGTAATAGTTTCTATTATTTTGTGTCTATTATTTTGTAATATTTTCTGTTATTTTGTAATAGTTTCTGTTATTTTGTAAGAGATACAGAAAAATATATACAGCAGCTTGTGAGAAAAAAGCTTCAGACTGTAACACATTAGAACATAAAGATGCACTGTACAGAACATCCTTGAACACATTGAAAGGAACCTGTGCCAACCAGCGGAGGAGGAAAAAAAACCTGCTGAAAGCATCTCAAGATTATACGGCTGAAGGATTTCTGCCCAAAGAGCACAGCAACCCTTAGTCAGATAGAACTGAGGGCAGTGGTTCTGCACTGGCGTAAAAAGGGGGCATACATTGAGATATGTGGAGAAAAAGAACATACATTAGCTTAACATATTACTGTCGAAGAAATAAATATGAACAATAGAAGTGTACATTTTCATTGATATATAACCAAGTGGATAATTTTAAATACCTAGGGGCAATTATAACAGATGAAAGTTGCACAACAGAGATTAAGAGCAGAATACAGCAAGCAAAAGCTGCATTTCAGAAAATGAAGGGGATCTTATGCAATAAGTTAATATCATTGAATGTATGAGAGTGCTGAAGTGCTATATGGAACCTGTTTTTCTGTATGGCAGTGAATCTTGGAATGTAAATGAACAAATTAGGAAAACACTTGGAAGCAACAGGAGACAAATTCCTGGGACAAATTCCTTGGACTGCCAGAGTTACTAAAGATGACTGCCTGAAAGAGGCTAATGAAACTAGAACATATTCAACAATAAGAATGAGACAAACAGCTTTCTTTGGTCATGTGCTGAGGAGACAGGCATTGGAGAACATTGTGATGACTGGAAAGATCAAGGGGGAGAGGGGCAGGGCAGACACAGAGAAATTATGCTGGATAAACTGAGACAGTGACATGGGGGAATATCATCAGCAGAGTTGATCCAGAACACCAAAGACCGAGATTTGTGGAGAGCCATGAACACATCTGCCAGCTGCAAGGCACTTGATGATGATGGTGATATATCATGCAAGAAAGAAAAGAACCGGAACTGATGCTTAGTTATCTGGAATAGAGTATCATTGAGAATGAGAATACAATTTCATATTTTTATATTTTTAAAAAGGTAAATGGAAAGTAAGAATGCATTTTCATATTAGAAAATAATACAGAAAGTAAGAACATGTTTTCGTATTAAACAAAAAGTAAAATAAGAATATATGTTCAACAGACAAAGGCCGTAAAAATGCATGTTCATGTTTTAACAACGGACAGAAAGTAAAAATGCATGTTCATATTTTAAAAACAGACATTATGTAAAAATGCATGTTTACCTTATTTTAAAAGGTCATAAAAGGTACAAATGCTTGTTCATATTTAAATAAATACAACATAGGAAGAAGCTTGTGTGTAACAACTAAGAAAAACAAGAGCTACTGTGGACAGGATGCTAGAATATCTTTCAGATGATCAAATAAATACAGTCAGTTTGTTTTTGTTGTTTTTGTTTTTTATGTTCACTCTCTTTGAACTCGAGTATAGTCCATACACGTGCTACTACTTCTAGTGCACTGGGCTGATTTTTATGTGTGAATTAGCTTTTCCTTTTACCGGTGTCACTCGCCATCAAGCGAGCCCACTCCGACTTCTGAGGTGCTTGTAATTTATGTCTCCAAGTCAGGGGTGAGAAGTCAACATTTAGTTCAACTGACCCGTGTAGGGGTTGAACCCGCTACCTCAGTATCAGCACCTAGAAAGTTTAGGAGTAAGCAGTCCTATCCATTTGGCCATGCTAACTCCCAATACAGTCAATATAATGTAATCTCATTTACACGCTGTGTATACCCGGATATTGTGGAATGTTCCAAATCTTAAAGAGTTTATTGTGAAAGAGTTAAAAACCATCATAATCAACAGAGTTGCTTGTTTTCCAAATGATACAACAATCATGTTAATATGCTGTATATATAGTGAAATTTTGTATATAAATATAGTGAAATATTGCATATAAATACAAAGAATTCATATAACTATGGTGAAATAGCGTGTATAAATATAGTGAAATAACCTGTATAAATATGGTAAAATGTCGTGTATAAGAATAGTGAAATACTCCATATAAATTCGGTGAAATATCACATGTAAATATTGTGAAATAATCTGTATAAATATGGTAATATGTCAAGTATAAAATATTGTATATGATTATACTGAAATACTATATATAAATATAGTGAACTCCTGTGTATGAATATAGTGAAATACTGTGTATGGATATAGTGACTTGTACTTGTGTTCATGCACAGTGATTTTGTGTGCACAGTTTATCTGTGCATTCTGTTTGTGTGTAGGCCTTGAGCAACCCTGTTCTGTCCTGAGCTCAACTAATACAACGTATAGGTACTTCAGCTCAGGGCAAGCCAAATGTACTCCCTCGCCTTGATTCCATAGGTTTTGGAACAAGGCATTATGTGACCTTTACAGTTTGTGTGTTTCATATACCTGCAGCCACTCTTATTGTTTCCTCATCCATTTGTAGATTGTTCTCCTCGCTGTCCATGGTCATACACAATCGTGGATGGCACCCCATAGTTTTGGTCTTTACACACTCATAGATGGGACCCCACACTTCCCATTCATATACAGATTCTGCAAACCTTCTTTCCCCACCCCCTACCCTATCCACAAATGTCCATTATTGCACATAGTCAGTCTGCTGCTTCAGTTTCCATCCCCACACGTATAATCATGATACTGCTGTATTTTCCATCCCTACATATATAGTTATGATACTGTTGTAGTTTCTCTCTCTCTCTCTCTCTCTCTCTCTCTCTCTCTCTCTCTCTCTCTCTCTCTCTCTCTCTCTCTCTCTCTCTCTCTCTCTCTCTCTCTCTCTCTCTCTCTCTCTCTCCATGCGCGCGCGCACACACAACACACACACACACACACACTTTCTTTTTGGTAAGTAGACCTACATAGGTAACAGGAGGCTCTGATGGGGGATGATGCTCTAGTTTCCACCCTCACACATATAATCATGATGCTGCTGTAGTTTTTATCCTCATTGAATACATTTATGATACTGTTGTAGTTTCTGTTCCCACACACTCACAGTCATGTTACTGCTCCACATTCTCCAACCCCACACACATAATTATAATACTGCTCAAGAGTTTCCACAATTCCTCCCCCCACCCTTCCACATATGTACACACTCACTACACAATCATGAAACTGCACTCCAAGTACTCATCCTCACACCCAAAAAAAACTGGTTTGCACGTGTATATATATTTAATGTGTTCTGTCTCGCACACCTGGCATTTTGGCATGCGAGTTTATGTATTGTATTCTAATACTAGATCACTGGCGTCTGTATCTTGCATGTTTAAGCATGTGGGAGTTTGATTTGATTATATAAGGTGTATTTTTAATGACTGTGGGGCTTTTGACAATATTACTGTTACAAGTTTTGTATTTACCCTCTGTGAACTCATGCAACATAAAAGGTAAATACAAAATTTGGAACGGCAATATTTTCAAAACCCCCACAGTCATTAAAAATACACCTTATATTACATTGACTAGTCGATTTTTTTTTTTTAATGTTGTATATCCTTTTGGTCACTTGAAACGTCATGCACGTTTGGAGAGAACAACAATGGAGGGGTAAATACCCGGGAACAAAGGAAGAGGAAGGCCAAAGAGAAGATGGGTGCAGGATGTGACAGGTGATCTTCAGATGAGTGTATCTGACGCAGGACATCTTGCTTATAACCAAAACGTTTTCTGGACGGTTATGGGAGCGAGGTTCTGCAAAGGACATGCTACTTTTTTTTTTCGTTCACTCACTTTTGAACTCGAGCATAGTCCAACCACATTACTTCTAGTAGCGTTGGACTGAATTTTGCGTGTGGATTAGCTTTCCCTATTAACAGTGTCCCTCGCCATCAGGCAAACCCACTCTGACTTCAGAGGTACTTGTAATTTACGTCCCCAAGTCAAGGACGATAGGTCAACATTTTAGTCCAACTATCCGGTGTAGAGGTTGAACCCCTTACCTCGGCATCAACACACCGGATGTTTAAGAACACGCGTTCTTATCCATTCGGTCATGCTGACCTACGGACATGACGCTGAATGAATGAATGATCTCCAGTTAGGTGTATCCGACGCGGGGCATCTTGATAATGACCGAGAAGTTTTGTGGACGGTTGTTATGGGAGCAAGGTTCTCCAAAGGACATGCTACAGAATGAATGAATGAATGAATGAAATGAATTAATTAATTAATTATATTAATTAAATAATTAATTGCATAGAGCATTGGTTCTCAACCTTTTTTTGGCCCATGCATCCCTTCACCATATGTTCAGAATGTCATTTCCCCCCTTTCGTATTTCCTCCCTATAACCCCCTCCCCCCCCCCCCTTCTTTTTTTTTTTACACAGCGTGAAATGGAAGCTAAATTTAATAACACATACTAGAACAAGTATAGATGTCTACATAAAACGTGATTTGCGAGTCTTACTTACGTTATAAAACGAATTTCAGAAGGGCGAGATGTTAGTTTGTTTGTTAGTTAGTCAGTCAGTCAGTCAGTTAGTTAGTTAGTTAGTTAGTTAGTTAGTTAGTTAGTTAGTTAGTTAGTTAGTTAGTTAGTTAGTTAGTTAGTTAGTTAGTTAGTTAGTTAGGCAGGCAGGCAGGCAGGTAGGTAGTTAGTACTTCTCGTAGAGCATTCAGAATATCTGCCTGGTCCATGGCTCATCCGCCTTCCACAATAGCCCTACCTGCAAGCCTGTCAGCCTGCTCATTTCCTTGTACATCCGCATGCCCTGGCACGAAAATGAAACTAATCTTTGCCAACCGAGACCGCTCCAGAGACAGCAACCACTCTCTTCTGATCCACTCCATCTCTATCTTCCTGAGCATACTCACTGAGTCACTAAGGACACATGCCCGATTGAATGTCTTTGGTGAGGTCTCGGAGGATTGACGCTGAGCCGCCAGCGTCTGCAGCCTACCTTGTGCCAGACGTATTGGTTACCCATTCCTCTGGAATACACAAGACTAGGCCGAGAGAGGGGACATGTCGTTTGGGCGCCACATGATTCTCTGATGCTCTGCCCAGGCATTGTGATGGAATATTGGCCACATTCCAACTCACACACGTTGGTCTGTCAAGACTGCAAGGTGCCACTCACTACCATGACTTCCATAGTCAGGCTACTTATGGTCAAAGCAAAAGTACCAGACTCTTTCTTCACAATTTTCCCTCCGGCCTGAGCCTTACAGACCTATGAACTTCTCACTCCTCGAACGACCGACCCATTCGTGTAAATGACAGCATAGGGCGAGAAGTACAGAGCCGTAAAATATGGAGGGGAAAACGATATCAAGTAATCTGTTCTGATATTAACGTGATCTAATTCCCCCCCCCCCCCCTGGAAACCTTAAAATCTCTTTCTTCTTTCTCTCTCCCCCCCCCCCCCCCCCACCCCCACCCCCCGGGTGTTACGGACGCGATTCGTAATTTTTTTATATCCGGGTTGGAAACACAGCGGTGCTGGGGTTTTTTTTTTTTTGTCGAAAAAGGTATAGGTGCCGGTCGTTCAAACATCAATGGCAAACCACTGAACGTAAAACTTGCTCAGGAATCACAAACAGCCAAAATGCTGGGGCTGACTGCTACGTCCTGTGAAGTACATGCAACTAAAAAAAAGAATCCCTACATACAATCACAGTATTTGCCCACGGTCTCCATTACACACACAAGCACGATATTTCCCCACAATGAAAGCTGTAGGGAACTGTGTTATCGATACAATACTAACTCCCCTACTGACGTGTCCTGAACTGTGCATGTAATATTTGTGCACAGGCTTTCCTTGAGATATGAGACTGGAACTGGAGGCGGCCACTGCAGTTTTACTGTGGCTTTCTGATACTCCGTGTAATAAGACAATTACTAAATTCAAAACAATGTCCCTTAGTGGATTTAAACACAGACGCCCCAAACAATATGTTGCATGATTTATTGCCCGGCATATTTCGCTACATATCGTGAGTTATGTATCATATGGAGTTAATAAATGCATATTTTAGCTGAAACAATTAAAACTAGTCACGGGTATTGTTCGCATATGGAACATCTGTTATCCCCACGGTAATTTCACATTTACAACAAACTCTTTCTGTTTGCACAAAACCAGCTGGAACCACCTAATTGCTAACGCCTTGACTATATTTGTGTAATCGTTTATTGTTCGTCGAATATAGTATTATCATCAAGTGCCATGCCAGCTGGCGTAGTCGTTCATGACTCTGCACAGATTATGCCATTTTATTAGGTTGATTTATTTGATGTTGAGAAATCGACGATGACGGCATTTTATAGCCTTTCGACTGCACAGGGATTCCCGAAGACCAATGAACTATCTCTTCCACCCACACTGGTTACTCGTTACATTGGTTCGGCTGCTCGATTTGCTAATTTACTAAAGCTGACTTCCAGTCAGTGCTCTGGAAAGTTTAGTCCAAAATGTTTCTAGCAGGAATGATCGGAGTACACATACTCATCATACACACGCACGCACTCATGCGCGCGCGCGCGCGCGCGCGAGAGAGAGAGAGAGAGAGAGAGAGAGAGAATAAACACGATGCAATGAAGTCAATCATCTCGGCTCTAACATAAGGCAAGAGTCAAAAGTCGATTCCGGGAAGGTTAACCCGGTCAACAAATACCCACAGAAGTCGGATGTGTCGGCCTAACAGCGCAAGAACGCAGCTCTGCTGTAAACAGGCACAACACAATCATGTCCGAAAAAAAAACTCCGGATGAACGCAGAAGAAGACAAAAGGTCCGGTTAATTGGCCTCCAGGAAAAACACCAAGGCCGAGCAAGGGCGTGAACACGATGCTGTCTTTAAATGATCGACTCATGCACGATGAAGCACGCATAGAGACTAACCACCTGCGCCCACGGCTAATGAAGTCTTGGCTGCAAACTGCTACTAAAAGCGACATGTAGATGAGTGAAAAGTAAAGTGCTAATTTTACATTTGGAGATGTGATACTAACCTCATATTTGTATAAACCAATCGGTACTGGGGTAGGGAAGTGGGTGGGGAGGGGGTGGTCAATATCACGCCGATCGCCTTTACTCTCCAATAATTTCCTGGTACCCATTTTAGGCTGGGTCGACTTGGAAACGCAGGTTGATTTAACAACCGTCACCGTTATGGATTTGAACTCTTGACCAGTGCCCTGCGCTACCGAAGCTCTCGGTTGATGAGTATATGTGTGAATAATCAACTGGCCACAGAAACAGTAATTGTGTATATACCGAACAACTGTCTGAAAGAGGCTAAGAAAACTACGACAGTATATACAACAATAAGAATGAGTCAAACAACTCGTTTTGGTCATGTGATGAGAAGAGGGGCATTGGAGAACATCGTGACAACTGGAAAGATCGAGGGGAAGAGAGGCAGGGATATACCAAGAGAAATGATAATGTGTGGACTAAGACAGTGGCATGGGGGAATATCATCAGCCGAGTTGATCCAGAACACCAAAGACCGAGATCTGTGGAGAGACATGAACGCCTACGCCAACTTGTAAGGCACGTGATGATAATGTTTATATACCCTAAGAACCTGTAAGTTTGTACGAATGTGAAACTTGGACAATGAACAGACATAATGAAAAACAGTGGAAATGTGGTTTCTGGGGAGGAAAACCAATGAGAAAGTCCTACACGAAGCAAATGAGAAACGTAAACTGACTAGAGAAGTTAAACGTAGACAGTCAAAAATGTATGGACACGTTATAAGAAAGGGGGGGGGGGGGGAATAAGAGAACTTCGTGACAGCTGACAAGATCGGGGGGAAAGAACAAGATGAGGGTAGAGAAGTACATGTACATATCTGGACTGCTTGGTCACGTGACATGGTCGTGACAAAAACACAGAGATGATCCACGACTTTGCTGATCGTGTGAGATGACGAACCACGAACTCTTATCGGCATGGCATATGATGATGACGATGATATATTCTTCGACATATTCTGTAGTACCATTATATCAACCTCTGTAATTAAGCTGGAACCATACATAAGGAACCGTCTCAGCTATAACCAAGGCTGAGAGGCCGGTTGAACGAGGTTTTCCCTATATCGCATCGGACATCTTTGAAGGACTTAGCTCAAGTGTACACGCCCCAAGTATTGCAACCCACATGTGTTCAAGGTTTCCCTCATGGAACAACGGTAAAGTTAGGCGGGCCTGTTTAAACCCGTTGACGCCTTTGAAATAGGGCTGGAAATTGTGTACCCCTTTTCAAACTAGTTTTGATTGCATGATATCCAGTGCACACTGTTGCATTGAATCCGTTTACAGTAAATATTCAACAATTCGACCTGCTTCTGTGGTTTATGGGTTCGGATTCTCAGGCAGTTCATTGCAAGTTCAAATTTAAATCTTTGGTTAGCCTGTATCCGGTATTCTGAGCGAATGCATTTTACCAAATCTTTTGTTTCGCGTCGTTCTTGGTAAATATCCTGTTGGTAATCACGTGACACCAAAATGTTAAATGGGAATAGAAGGGAGAATTCTTAACCAAGTGGATAATGTTAAATACCTAGGGACATTTATAACATCAGTTGGAAGGTGCAAAACAGGGATTAAGAACAGAATAGGGCAAACAAAAGCTGCATTTTAGAAAATGAAAAATATCTTATGCAATAAGTCACTATCATTGAATGTAAGAGAGTGCTGCAGTGCTATATAGAACAAGCTTTGTTGTATGGCAGTGAATCTTGGAATGTATATGAACAAATTAGAAATAAATTGGAGGCAACAGAGATGTGGTTCCTAAGACTAATGTTGCGAATCCCTTAGACGGCCAGAATAACTAACGACGACTACCTGAATTAGGCTAATGAAACTAGAACATTATATACAACTATCTGCTTTCTGTTAGAGCCGAATATTGGGCGGCGCTCACCAAACCCGACATCCCACATCGTACCAACGGCTTCGGGCGGAGGAGCGCAACTGGGAGGGTACATGCTTTACCCTTAGGCGAGGAAATGCAACCTACAGACTGAATGTGGCTGGACAGATCAGGCCCCAATCCTTAGTCGGCAACTGGTCTAGGATGGAAGCTCCGACAGGCGGACAGAGTATTGCTTTGCTGATCCGGTAGCTTCTACAGCTTGTCTTTCTCCAGACGTGTTGGTGTTACCTTTCCTCTGGAATAAACTAGGCAGGCCGAGAGAGGGGGATAATGCTGCATAGGCAACACATGGTCTCTAATTTTAGCCCAGACTTTGTGCTTTGGAAAGGTATAACTCCATTTTACAAATTATCGTGTGCTAAGATGGCAAGGTGCCAGTTAATACTGTTTAGGAGTTATTTTTCTTCGATGTTCAGATGTTCCAGAACTTTTCGTCTACTTGCCCCATCTCCACCGTGTTCTAAGAATGTTTCTGGTGCATTTAAGTTTTAACTGAACATGGTAAACATATCCAAAGCTTCCATCGGCGTTCGTCAGTCACTGGTTGAGAACCATTGCCAGAAGCAGTAGAAGTTACGCATACTGTCTGCCTTAAGAAAGGTTACCAGTGTGTAGGCATTGTAAATCTTAAACCAACGAGTAGGGGAAAGTAATGTGTTTAAACCTTGACCTTAAGACGCCCGTTGCTCTGTGTAGAGTTTGGCGAGGTCACAGTTGAGTCTGGGTGTTTGGAACGTACACTTTCAGTTAAGGTGTTGTTTACATAATGAGAAGGCAGGTCAGCATGGTCGAATGGGTAAGAACTCGTGTTATTACACATCCGGTGTGCTGATGTAGAAGTAAGCGGTGCAACCCTTCACCGGACAGCTGGACTAAAATGTAGACCTGTCGTCCTTGACTTGGGGACGTAAATTACAAGTACCTCTGAAGTCGGAGTGGGTTCGCCTAATGGCGAGGGACACTGTTAATAAGGAAAGCTAATCCGCACGCAAAATTCAGTCCATCACTACTATAAATGATGTGTATGGAGTACGCTTGAGTTTAAAGCAAGCGAGCGCAAAACGAATATAACGATAAGAATACGCCTGTGAGCCGCACCAGTTTGAGGACAGACTGGCGATTTTAACAAGCTGAGCTGACTGCTGCTATCTTTGTATTTATTCATAATGACGTCAGATGATAATAGTAGTAGTAGTAGTAGTAGTAGTAGTAGTAGTAGTAGTAGTAGTAGTAGTAGTAGTTGTAGTAGTAGTAGTAGTAGTAGTAGTAGTAGTAGTAGTAGTAGTAGTTGTAGTAGTAGTAGTTGTAGTAGTAGTAGTAGTAGTAGTAGTTGTAGTAGTAGTAGTTGTAGTAGTAGTAGTAGTAGTAGTAGTAGTAGTAGTAGTAGTAGTAGTAGTAGTTGTAGTAGTAGTAGTAGTAGTAGTAGTAGTAGTAGTAGTAGTAGAAGAAGAAGAAAGAGGTGAAGAAAAAGAAGAAATAATAATAAAGCTGTGGTCTGTGAAATGTATGCAATATCGTGTTTCCCCGAGATTTGGACCTACCCCTTAAATAAACCCTAGCACGATTTTTCAAGATGCTTTTATTATAAGACTTACCCCTAAAATAAGCCCCAGCTAAGATCGACAGCTAGAATGAGAGACTTGTTGGAGAGAAATTAACGTGGAAACTGTGAGACCTAGTTTGCAGGATGTTGTGACTTTAGTGAAGAATTCATGGGATACAGTCATGCATAACAGCTGTGTTATTAATGCACTACGAGGAAGCTACATAGACAAGAAATGCTCATTTAAGGAAAGCTATTTTACTGGACATCAGAGACTTGTGCTTATGGCTCTACAGGAAATTGAGTCGCAAGAAATTCAGGCCGGAAGTCGGGATTTGGAGAGTAATGACGATGTTCTGGAAGAAGATGACATGACTCTATTTTAATAAATGCAGAATTTTGTACATGTATAAATGTAAATTTTGGTATCTGAAGAAAAATTAAAACAATAAGACAACCGCCGAAAATAAGACGTAGTGCATATTTGGAAGCAAACATTAATATGACCCGGTCTTATTTTCGGAAAAACGCTGTACTCGCCTTAGTCTTATCATTATGGATTTGCCATCACGACTTTGAACGTTGGCTGTGATGATCCTCCGGGGTCTTCTGTGTATTCGTGTTCTTCCAGTCCGTCTCTTGGCGGTGTTCATCTACCGTGTCTCCCCGAAAATAAAACCGGGGGTCTTATATTAATTTTAACTTCAAAAATGCACTAGGGCTTAATTTTGGGGGATGACTTCAGATACAAAATTTGCATTTATTCATGTACACAGTTCTACATTTATTCAAATACAGTCATGTCATCCTATTCTGGAACATCTCATAACTCTCCAAATCCTGACTTACGTTTGATGAAGTATCTTTTGAGATCCTATGCTCATAAACACTGCAGTTTCATCCATGGCAACCATGTTGGAGAGTTGGTATTTAGAAAAGTCGATGTCATCAATAAAATATTTGAATGCAAATTCATGTTTAATAACTTCATTCTAGCTGACGATCTTAACTAGGGCTTATTTTAGGGGTAGATCTGGTATTAAAAGCATCCTGAAAAATCGTGCTAGGGCTTATTTTAATTCAAGGCTCGCTCCGTGACGAAGGTGTTACGGACGCGGATGGTGATCCCGCATACCTGCGTGTAACAAGCTACGTGGAGGGTCCCAAATAGCCCTGTCACAATATTTCAAAATTGTTCTCTTTATAGCCCTGGCTGGGATAGGTCTTTACCTGCCAACCCTCCTCCGTTTTCCCCGGACTCACTGTCACTCTTTCTTTCGACCTAGGGACCTATTTCCTGTCGTGTTCCTCTGGCTGATCCATATGTGATAGCACGAAGATGAGAGATGAGAGAGAGAGAAGTGGAGGAGAGAATAAAGAATTGAGAGATAAAGATTGTCCGTCTTCCGGTTGTAGAGATAACCACTGATTTGTGATTACCCTTGGTTTTATCTACCAACCTCACAAGTATACAGGTACGCAGGTCACGAATACAACACTATCCCTAACCGACAAGCACAGTACAGGCACTAAGAAGAATAAGCTAACACTGAATCAAGTTTATTTGCTTCTTCAAAAGAAATTACAAAGTATACAAAGTATCGTGCTGTAAACAATTCAAACAATTATGGAAGAATGCAGTCAGGTAGCTAGCATCAAGATAATACCATCAAACTAAGGAATTGCACGCAATTAAACCAATAACTAGTCACATATCAATCAGGGAAATATAATAATAAAGTACGCAAATCTGACAAGAAAGTATATAAATCTACTAAAGATGCACACAACCAACTTCCACCGTCAAATGACCGCCCACTAGTTTACCCAGGCAATCGATCAAGCGACAACGTAGGAGTCCTGTCCCGTGGATAATTGCTCGCCTGCCTACGGGTGCTTTTGTCTGATCACCGCCCGTCTCAGAATGATTTCGCCACTTTCCAATAAAGTCAGGCTCCTTCCAACTTTGTTCGACGCAGTCCTCTGGATGATCCCATCAAACGTGTGTCCTCTTAGCCCACTCTAGTCTTGTGTGACTTTCCTTAATGGTTGCAATTGCCAGTAGCAATCAATAGTTTCTTTAGGGCGGTTCTTTTTCCAACACTTAAGTCCGTGCTTTCTTTGGTCCTCGGGTTTATCTGCCCGACCAGAGTTGCCACAGTCTTATTGGTCTCAACAGCCTTTCGAGTATCTGCACTCGGCTGTCTAGAACTCGCTTATCTCCTCAAATGCTTCTCTGTCCCGCGTATATATATACCGCTTAATTTGGCGGTTCTTTCTGGCATCACGTGACATAGCTCCTCCTTGCCGCGAAGGGCTACCCAATCAGATTTTTAGCTGTACCACATAATTAATTCTACTTAATCCGCTTTATTCTAGATCCCTTGACACCACTAGGTTATAGCTTGAGGTCGAAGACCTTACCTTTTCTGCCTTCGCCTGGTTTGGTTCATTGGGCGTGTCCGTTCCCATATATCTAGTCCTAATCCGTTGTATTTCTTGCTCATTTGACAGCTCCTATGCTAAGTTCGGCTTCATGTTTCCTGAATTTCTTATTCTACTAACAACGAGAGGTAAGCTGTCGGTCAGCGGGCTGCACTAGAGTCATTGCCCGGCCACTCACTACTAATTTTGAACTTACTGGTCGGTGAACTCTTTGTCGAACCAAAAATATCCCAGTTAATGCTTTCCAGTAAACTCAGGCGCCTAGAGACAATGAAAGCATACTGTCTCATACCCACCTACCAAAAGTTGATGGGTCCCACCATCAATATAGCGTCATTCCTCCTTGAGATCGAAGCCCTGGCTCCGCATCTGACATTCCTCATAAACAATATTGGATGCCTAAGGGGAAAACTCTTTTTGGAACTTCCACCCCAAATAATAATAATAATAAAAAATACTGGTTGCCTCCCCTGCTCTCCCAGTGCATAAGGCAGTTAAATCTTGTTCGTCTTCTGGCGTGCCTCGTAACAACATAGTAATCAAATAATATCATCAATAAAACAGTCCAATCCCTTTCACGCAGGGGATTTCCCCAGACAACAAAATCATTAATCAATGGTTGCACATAGGAACATCAAAAATGAAAACAATATCAGCAACATCAACTCCTTACAGCGCTACTTCCCACTGTAGAAAAAAAATCAAGGTACACAACCATGCTAGCGCCTGAAAAACATTATAACAAGTAAGCCCCCTATTCATGGGGAACACTTCGTTTTTTAGACAGCCGCAGAGACAATTCGAACTACATTCCACATGAAGCAACCACGTCATACCTTGCTAACTATTAAAACTATCTCCTACCCACACGTCGAAGTTCTATCACTCCCTTTTACGACGTCCGATCCTCTCAGACCTCCGTCTACTCAGGTCCCCAGACTCGAACGCGTACCATTCTGGTTTGCCTGGAATGTCTTGGTAAACTTCGACAGCCGCTGGGACATCCGGTTGTGCTGGTAGTCCCAACGTCGTCCCTATGTCCTCTTCTTCTGCTCCGTCCTCGCAACGCCGCATTTCGTGGCCGGCTATCCTAATTAGCGATCCATCTCCTCCAACCTTTTTGATCGCATATGGTCCTCCCGACATGGTGGGTGCCCTAGCAACTATGTACATGTCTTCCGACCACATGTCTTGTATTTTCGCCCTCTCCTTATAGTGGATTCTTTTTCTGACAAGTTCGCCAACTTGCAATGGAATAGAGTTTGCCATTTTGTCACTCCTATCTTTCCTAATGGCGGCATGCTTCTTCAGCTGTTCACTAGCCCGGACGTGCGCGTCACGCAAACGTGAAAGATGCCCTTCCAAATACTCACTTGCATTGGTGTCCCTGTCTTTGGTGCCTGTATTTAAAATGAAGTCCACTGGCAGCCGAGGCTCTTGTCCGAAAATTAGGTAGTGAGGTGAAAATCCTGTCGAGGCGTGAGGCGTCGAGTTATACACCTGCACCACTTCGGCTAAGTGATCAGACCATCTCCTCTTCTCCTTGGCCTCGAGGGGTCTGAGTAAATCATGCATAGTTTTGTTAAATCGCTCCACTTGGCCATTGCAGCGAGGGTTGTACGGAGTGGTGCGACTCTTTTCTATGCCATATGTCTTGCATAACTCAGCAATCACCGAGGATTCGAAGTTCCTACCTTGGTCAGAGTGCAGTCTCCTTGGCACACCCATATATAAAAACCACTTCTCTACTAAAACCTTCGCCACAGTTGCTGCTTTTTGGTCTCTGGTTGGGACAGCAATAGTAAATTTAGAGAAGACATCTGTGATGACCAACACATTCTCAAATCCCCTTGAGTCCCTCTCCAGTAGCGTAAAGTCCATCGCTACTACTTCAAACGGTCTCGAAGCTAACAAACTACCTGCCGGTCCCTTAATCTTGACCGGCGGTGGCTTCGCTACATTGCACCTGTGGCAACTTCTACAGAATTTATCTACATCTGCAGTAATCCCTACCCAGAAACACCTGCTCTTCAAAATATTTATCATCCTATCTCTCCCCTGATGCCCTACGCTATGAACTGACTCCAGTATCCTTAAGCCGCAGTATCTCCGGTATCACTAATTGCAGCAACTCTGTCCTACCTGTCCCCTTGATTTTCCTATACAGCAACCCATCCTAATACACATAACTTCTTACGCTGCCTCATCCACTTCTTCGTCTGATGGGGCAACCTTTTCATAGATTCATTTGACAACACAAGTTTACGCGATACAACATCAAATACTGCATTAATATTTACATCATTTTGCTGCAATCTCACCATATCCTCCGTTGAGTAAGACGGCAAGGTATGTGTGGGAAGGACATTAAAAACATTCTGCTGTCCTAGCAGCAGCTTCCACCACACCAACCCCACCAATCATATTTACATCAAGGCATAATTTTGAACATTCATCAACATTATTTACATCAAGGCATTCTAAAAACACATCAGCATTTTCTACATTAAAATCTGCCGTTGGACGGCTACCGACAGTACCAGCTAGTCCTAGGGCTGGCGGAATGCATGTTGCTGCAACACTGCAAATGGCGATGTCGCCCTCTTCTTCGTCGTTTTCCCCCGGTTCTTCCAGCGGGAATCGAGACAAGTAATCAGCGTTACCGTTAATCCGCCCAGGCCTGTGTTTTATCACATAATCGAACATAGACATTTGGGCGATCCACCTTTGCTCAATGGCACCCAGCTTCGCTTTATGCCACATCGTTAAATTCATGTTGTCCGTATAAATTTCAACCTTCCCACCTAATAGAAGGCCACGGAACTTTTCCGTTAATGCCCATTTTAAACATAAAAGTTCCAACTTGGAACTACTTTTTGCATTCCTCTCCGACGGGCGGAGAGTACGACTAGCATACGCTAACACTCTCTTTGTACCATTCTGGATTTGGGACAAAACAACACCCAGACCAGTGTATGAGGCGTCACACTCTAAAATATAGGGAAGGGTGAAGTCTGGGAAGCCTAGTAATGATGTCGACGTTAGGGCTTCTTTAAGTTTGTTAAAGGCCTCATCGCATTCTGTAGACCATAGCTGCCCGATGGGACTCTTCTTCCTTTTTCTCGGATCTGTGTGCTGCTGGTTTAGCTGAGCTACTAATTCATGGAGTGGCCTAGCTAGTGTGGCAAATTTGGCTACAAACCGGCGATAGTAACTGGCCAGGCCTAGAAATGAACGTAACTCAGTCTGCGTTCTAGGTATGGGAGCTTTTTGGATCGCCAGCACCTTATCTTCTAACGCTCCTATGCCTTCTGCAGACACAGTATGGCCTAGGAATTGCACCTTTTTCTTGCAGAAATTGCATTTAGCTGGGTTTAGTTTCAATCCCAACACCTGTATCCTATCAAATATGGCCTCTAGTTTTACTAAATGTTCACTAAAATCTCTGGAGTACACAAGAATGTCATCTAGGTAAACTAAAAGTAACTTAAACATATAATCATGAAGCGACGACTGCATTAGACGTTGGAATGTACTAGCTGAATTTGCCAGTCCCATTGGAAGTCGTGAATATTCATATAACCCAAAGGGTGTAGTGAACGCTGTCTTTTCCTGGTCTGCTGGATTCATCGCCACCTGGTAATAACCGCTAGCTAAATCAAGAGAAGAAAAAAATTTCGCGCCCCCTAACGCATCTAAATAGTCATCTACCCTTGGAAGTGGATATGCGTCCTTTTTAGTTTTTATGTTCAGGGCCCTGTAGTCGACGCACATTCTCAATTTGCCATCCTTTTTTCGGACCAGGACTATCGGAGACGCCCAAGGACTACAGCTCTCCTTTATAATCTGCTTATCTAACAATCCCTGTAAATGATCTTTCACTTCTTGATACAGGGCAGGAGGAATCCTCCTGTACGGCTGTTTTATGGGGACTTCATCCGTCAAAAGTATGTTATGGGTTACCCTGTCAGTAAACCCAATGTCGGTGTCATCTTTCGCGAATAGGCAGTCGTATTTTGCTAACAGTCCCTCAAGTTGCATCCTTTCCTCATCGCTTCCCTCAAATTCAGTCAAGTCAAAAAGGGGCTTGTCTGGTCTCTGCTCCCCACTGTCTGGTTTAGCAGACAACTCTATTTGTTGCGTTCCTACCACTCTAAAATGTCTAGTCAGGTCAATTGTGGCATCAGATATCTCCCCCACCTGAGTACCTCTCGCTAAAAACACATCTTCGTCACCCATGTTAACTATCTGTATTTGGCACACTCCCCCCTCTAACCTAGTAAAGCAGTAAGGCAGAATTAAACCCTTGTGGTCAAGATCTCTGCCTGGTTCGAACACGACCGTTCTGTCTGTTAACCCCGCGCGACCCCTAACTAGCAGGACAGCCAGCGAGCGGGCAGGTATGTGAGTCCTGGCCTCTCCTGTCACCCACACTTTCTTCCGATCTAGGTCAACACTTGCATTGTTGTCTGCTGGCCTGTTGAACTGAAAAAACCTGCTAACATTTGGCAACTCTGCGAGTACATTCATCCCTAATATACAGGGCGTTTTGTTCTCGGTGCCCCTCAAATCTTTTAAAACAAAAATTCCACATCTATCAACACTATCAGTCCCTATTTGCTACACTGGTACTGATGTACCCTAAATATGGTATTGAAACGCCATTTGCTGATGTTAATCTAATGTACTTATCTACATCTAACCTATAATGTCTGAAAAGTCTATTGAAACACTCCTCTGAAATCGTGGAAACTTGTGAGCCAGTGTCCAGAACACATCTTACGTTTCTACCGTCAATGCTTATCATTGTCTCTGGGCGTTCGCCTAGCATTTTTATTGGTGAGTCCTTGAACCTTCCCGCCGCGGCCTGACTCGTAGCTGTACGGGATTCTAGTTTAAATGTGCCCTACAAAATCTGGCAATATGTCCTACCCGGCCACAAAGATCACAACGAATCTGTTTTTGCTGTCTCTGGGACCTTGGCTGGGGCTGTCCCCGGCCGTTCACAAGATGCGACAATTGCATTTTTAACTGCGCCATCTCCCGCTTAAGTTCATCTACCTCGCCCGACTGTTCATGTGACCCCCTACTGTCATTTTCTGCTGGATTGCCCTTCTGTTCGTTGTTTCGGCCATGCCCAGTGCTCTGCTGCCTGTGGTCGCTGTTACGATTCACAACCATGGCTTCAACGTTGTACACCTCGGTCTGCGGAGTGTGTTTAGCGCTGGCCCATCGCACTGCACAATCACGAGCAGCTAGAAACGACATGGAAGGCTCGTCAATGAGCCTTTCTTTTATCATCTGCCGAGGTAAATCGTCTCTCAACTGCGCGACAAACTGGTCTCTGAGCATTGACTCGTGAAAAGGTGAGACGTTCTGTCTCTCTTGTGCGCAGACCACCTCCTCGAATTCCCGGTGCAATTTATGTGAGAAGTCGACGATCGACTCCCGGCTACCTTGTCTGGTGGAGAAAAATGTCGCCGTTAGTTCTTGGAGGGTTCGTTTGTCGCCGTAGATGGTCGCTAATACCTCCAACATCTTTTCGGGGTCCTTCTCAGAGGTGTGCAGCTTTAACTCTCTGTGTACGTGCGGTGAAATGGTGTCGATGATAAGGTCAACTTTGTCAGCTGTCCCCATCATGCCCGCTCTGAACGCTGAACGGATTTCCCGTAGATACTCATTAACAGTGGGGCCGTGTGGGCCCCCGAAAGTATTGATGTTCTTTCGAGTGGGCATTATTACATATCTCACTTGTTCACATGGCGATGCTGTGGGGTGAGAATCAACATTGCCCTGCACAGAGGCCGACGCCCCTTCGCTGCTTTCGACTAATGCTGCAGAGCGTGTATTTCTGGTAGTCATGTTTGTAATCGTCGTTGAGATCTTTTAGAAAAAACTTACTAGACTCGCTTCCGGACAGGACTGACTCTGCTGCTTCGGCTTCTTCTGGGTTTATTTTTTCTCTTGCGGTGTAGTGGGTTTGCCGGGTGTGCTTAAACCAAGAGTCCCTAACCGAGTAGACTTACTAGAAACTCCTACTGACAGTTTTGACAGCCTACTGAATAACTGTAAGATTAGTAGACCTAATAGAACAAAGCACTTACAACTGCCAAACTAACAACAATAAACTAGCAACTAAATACAACAACTTGTATGTGAGTCTGTCTCCAACCCTAACTTTGAGGCAGGCAGACAAAAGCTACTTTGGAAGAATCCTGTTCCGCAGCGCCAATTTTGTGATAGCACGAAGATGAGAGATGAGAGAGAGAGAAGTGGAGGAGAGAATAAGAATTGAAAGATAAAGATTGTCCGTCTTCCGGTTGTAGAGATAACCACTGATTTGTGATTACCCTTGGTTTTATCTACCAACCTCACAAGTATACAGGTACGCAGGTCACGAATACAACACTATCCCTAACCGACAAGCACAGTACAGGCACTAAGAAGAATAAGCTAACGCTAAATCAAGTTTATTTGCTTCTCAAAAGAAATTACAAAGTATACAAAGTATCGTGTGAAAACAATTCAAACAATTATGGAAGAATGCAGTCAGGTAGCTAGCATCAAGATAATACCATCAAACTAAGGAATTGCACGCAATTAAACCAATAACTAGTCACATATCAATCAGGGAAATATAATAATAAAGTACGCAAATCTGACAAGAAAGTATATAAATCTACTAAAGATGCACACAACCAACTTCCACCGTCAAATGACCGCCCACTAGTTTACCCAGGCAATCGATCAAGCGACAACGTAGGAGTCCTGTCCCGTGGATAATTGCTCGCCTGCCTACGGGTGCTTTTGTCTGATCACCGCCCGTCTCAGAATGATTTCGCCACTTTCCAATAAAGTCAGGCTCCTTCCAACTTTGTTCGACGCAGTCCTCTGGATGATCCCATCAAACGTGTGTCCTCTTAGCCCACTCTAGTCTTGTGTGACTTTCCTTAATGGTTGCAATTGCCAGTAGCAATCAATAGTTTCTTTAGGGCGGTTCTTTTTCCAACACTTAAGTCCGTGCTTTCTTCAGTCCTCGGATTTATCTGCCCGACCAGAGTTGCCACAGTCTTATTGGTCTCAACAGCCTTTCGAGTATCTGCACTCGGCTGTCTAGAACTGGCTTATCTCCTCAAATGCTTCTCTGTCCCGCGTATATATATACCGCTTAATTTGGCGGTTCTTTCTGGCATCACGTGACATAGCTCCTCCTTGCCGCGAAGGGCTACCCAATCAGATTTTTTAGCTGTACCACATAATTAATTCTACTTAATCCGCTTTATTCTAGATCCCTTGACACCACTAGGTTATAGCTTGAGGTCGAAGACCTTACCTTTTCTGCCTTCGCCTGGTTTGGTTCATTGGGCGTGTCCGTTCCCATATATCTAGTCTAATCCGTTGTATTTCTTGCTCATTATCCGTTGTATTTCTTGCTCATT
>JACEFZ010005006.1:67500-92423 GCA_014155875.1 Cepaea nemoralis | reverse complement strand
CAAAATAACTAAAACCCCCCAATCGGGGAGTCTTTAAAAAACCAAGCGTAATTCAAACAAAACGCTTTCCCCCCCTAATTATTAAATTCATCATTTATCCCCAACATTTTCAAAATAATTTACATAATGAATCATGTTCAAACAAAATCAAATAACTTATCATAATTAAACATTATTAGTCACTTTTTTGGACTAATTTCTTTTCCCTAAAAAGAACACAAGTCATTACTATTCTTCTTCTTCTTCAGCTTTCCGAGCCATTGAGGTTCTTTGCTGCAAATACAATCCGTCTCCATTCGTCTCTCTGGTGGACCTTCTCTTGCCATCGTTGATTCCAAGTGCTTGTAGGTCTGTACATGTATTATATTTCAAAATAATTTACATAATGAATCATGTTCAAACAAAATCAAATAACTTATCATAATTAAACATTATTAGTCACTTTTTTGGACTAATTTCTTTTCCCTAAAAAGAACACAAGTCATTACTATTCTTCTTCTTCTTCAGCTTTCCGAGCCATTGAGGTTCTTTGCTGCAAATACAATCCGTCTCCATTCGTCTCTCTGGTGGACCTTCTCTTGCCAGTCGTTGATTCCAAGTGCTTGTAGGTCTGTACATGTATTATCTCTCCACCGTCTTCTTGGTCTACCTCGGGGTCTACGGTCATTTATTTCCTGAGTGTAAGCGAGTTTTGTTTCCCTATTATCTTCCATTCTTTCTATATGCCCCAGCCATTGTAGTCTATTAGCCTTCATGATACCAGGGACTTAAACAGATCATAAATGTCTTTGTTACCTCTTCTTTTCCACTCTCCACTTTGTGTATCCCTAATGGGTCCAACCAAAGATGCGTCTTAAAATTTTGTCCTCAAAGGTTTGTAACAAGGCTTCGTCTCCTTTCGTTGTACTCCAGGTTTCAGAGCCATACAGCACAACTGGTCTGATCAGTGTTTTGTATATTGTGATTTTGGTGTTACGAGATAGCGCCTTTGATTTTAGTAGATGTTGTAGTGCATAGTATATCTTATTTCCAGAGTTGATTCTAGTTTGTATTCTTCCCTTATGATGTTGGAGCAGCTGAAGATTGTACCCAGGTATTTGTATGTTTCCGTTCTTTTAATGGTCATATTATCTATTTGTATGTGGCCAGAGTTTTTAGCCATTCCTTATCTTGAAATTACCATATATTCTGTCTTATCTTGGTTGATAACCCAGCCCCATCTGTTGGGCTTTTTCCTTTAAGTGAGTCAATATTTCCAATGTCTTTTGTTCACTTTGCCCCATAATATCTATATCATCTGCATAACCAAGCAGCTTGGATGTTCCTCCATATCACATTCCTCCTTTATCTTCCTTACAACTTTCTCTAGAGCCAGATTGAGAGTAGCGGCGATAGTGCATCACCTTGTTTCAAGCAGATGTTATATGGAAGGGGTCTGATTTCCTGCCTTTATATGTTACTATATTATAAATATCTTCATGCATAGTCTGGTCATGTTGATTAACTTCCTTGGTATTCAAATTCCTGCATAGCATTCTGTAGACTATTCCTATGGACACTATCATAAGCCTTTTTAAAATCCACAAAAATGTTATGGAGATTTCTTTTATATTCCCAATGTTTCTCGGCTATTTGTCGTAAGATAAATATCTGATCTATTGTTGATCTGTTTTGTCTAAAATCCGCCTGGTAGCCACCTAATATGTCTTCTGAATATGGTTTTAGTCTATTTAGTAATACTGCAGATAGTATCTTATAGCTTGTGGACAGTGTCAGAATCTCAAGCCGAGATGCAGGAACATCGTTACGCCCGCCAGGCGAATAGTCCCCAACCGGGATGCAGGGACGTCGTTTACGCCAGCCAGGCGAGTATTAGTTACCTGCCCGCAGGTTGCTGGCTGACGCGATAGCCAGCGGTCTGGCAAGGACAAAGCAAGGCGCACGCGGTCCTCGTGACGTCAATCACAGAGGCAAGCGCTTTGCGAGAAACAGACAGACAGCTGGGGTACTCGGACCAGACAGGACGCATGGGGAGAGAAAGGCTTGTGTAGTTCTGTGCCCGAAAGTCGAGTGCTTGTACATCTTGTGAGATAGACTGTAAGCTGTTGGTTGTCTGTAAGTGTATTGATATATAATATATGTATTGTAATGATCATCACATGCCAAACTAGATCGTATTACATGTGATCTGTAAATAAATCCATTGAACTTCGTGTCGTTGTGTCTCAAGTCCAATCATGTTGTACTTGTACTTGTCTCACATGTGTTAGGTATAACGAGCCAGGTTTAAGACCCTGACATGTGTGAACGTGGGTTGCTCGTCCGTGTTTGAACCATAGTTGTGTACGTGGTGGCATCGTCCGGCTTTAAATGAACGTGGTGGCATCGTCCGGCTTTAAATGAACGTGATAGCATCGTCCAGCTTTAAATGAACGTGGTTTAATTAATTAAGATTTAAACCTAGATTTGTGAACGTGAAGACTTTTGTCCAGCTTTAATGTACATTTAAATGTGATCGTGAAGGCTCATCCTCATATATAGTATTACATTTTGTTTGAATATGGAGGCTAGATGTGAACGTAAAGTACATACATTTGTTTGATCTTGTAAACGTGTAAACATCAGTGATTGTTAACTTGTCGCCATTTTGACCTTGTGAATTGTCGCCATTGTAACCTTGTCGACCATCTTGTAAACTTGATGTTTATGTCCTTACTGAATGTCATCTTGATGTAAGTGATGTGTCATCAATGTTTTAGAGTGTTGAGATATATTTAGATTGTCTTTGTGAAGTTGATTGTGGAAAGCAGAAAGTTTCAGAAAGAAAGTGACTTGTGGTTTTGAAAAAAACTTTCTTGACTGACGACATTACGACCTACAATTACACTCAACGCCATACAAACCTAATCAAAACTTAGTGACAAGCATACACACCACATCAGATAGACGCTAATTTATTTCCTCCAATAACAAAGCAGGTTTTCTGTGCCATCTGAAACCCTTGCCCGTAGGGTCATTTGTGTTTTGAAGTAGCGACCCTACAGTTCCTAGCCCTGATTTGAACCGTTCTCCACCGCATCCAGTACACTTGAGTATATTTTCTTTTCTATATACTTTCGGATGCAAATTTGGGCACAAATTGTAAGTTGAACACAATTGTAAATTTTTCACTTTACTAACAACTTGTAACAAATTGTGTGTGCCTGAATACTCATTTGCATTTAAATTTCCATCATGGTCTTCATTAAATGACTTCATCGAGATGGGTTTAAAGCTGAAGTTAACTGGTGACGAGTTGACAAAGTGGAGGTGAAAGGAAAATAACTCTGAACACCTCCTAGTACAGGAAAAAGCTAACGAACGCGAGGAAAGAGCGGCTGAAAGAGCATTAAAGCAGGCAGAGACTGGAAAGAGCTGCCAAGCAAGTAGAGGCAGAAACAGCCTTAAAGCAGTCAGAGGCAGCAATAGCATTGAACAAACAGAGCTAGAACTATCTGCAAAGACAAAGAAGCAGAATTAGAATTAAAGAAGGCTGAAATCCTCAGCTCAGAGTAAAAGAGAAGAGCTTGATTTACAACTAAAAATTAAACAACTTGAGACTGAGACTGCTATAAACAAAGAGTCTAAGAAATCTGAGAGACTGGAGAAAGAAAACAAGTACAAAAAGTATCAAGGTATTGTAAGAAATTATACCTCGGGTGACTGCATTGCAGCCTTCACCCAAAATTTTGAAACTTTAATGGACCATTACCAGGTCCCACTTTCTGAATGGAATATTATTTATATGAGGAGTTTGTCAGGGGAGCCTCTGAAAGTCATAGAGACTATACCCAAAGACCTCAGAAAAGACTACCATTATCTAAAATCAAAGATTATGGCACATTTTATGCTACACGAGGCAGGTTACAGAGAACAATTTAGCAAGTTGAGCCCCAAACCGACTCAAACGTTCTCTGACTACCTCTGCTTAGTCCGAGACATATTTACCAAATGGACTTCAGCAGCTAAAATAGATAAAGATTATCAAATATTAGAAGATCTTATCATCAGGGATAAAGTCATCTCATCCATTCCATCAGCATTTTCAAAATTTTTGCAAGAGAATGAATGTACGAATGTAGATCAGATTGAGAGACGTGGTTCGGCTTATTATACAGCCAATAAACATTGTTTTGCTAGTGAAGCTACTGATACAAACTTTGTAGCATCGGCTAACTATGAAAAACCCCGATCAGAACCCTATAATAGGCAAAAACCATATAAGCCTACATCTGAGAAATACAATCATTGTAGATATTGTAAAATTTCACACCACCAAGGTGAGATGTGTGACAAGAACCCCGCATATCTTACATATCTACAGAACATCGTAAATCGCCAAGATAAAGAACGTAAATCCTTCAGAAATTTACGTAAATGTTTCCTCTGTAAGGCGTACGGGCATTATCGTCATGATTGTAAAGGAAGGCAAATGACCAACAAAGCAAATGCCGCCTTATTTGATAGTGCATCATCAGATGAAGACACAATCAGAGAAACACCCTGTGAACTCAGCACAGGCTTTTGACATGTTTAACGCAAATAAATGTACTGTTTGTAATACCTTTTATGAAGATGGTATTTTGACATGCGGCCACTCCATTCCTATTGCCAATGAAGAAGCTAATTTGGTAATAGATTCCAAAGGCAGAATAAACATCCATCAAGGATATGTGAATGGCAAGCCTGCTACAGTCCTTCGGGACACCGGAAGTTCACTTATTGGACTAAAGAGAAAGTTCATAATGCCTACAGACTATACAGGCAGGCACGTAACATGCAGAACATTCCCTGGAAATATTGAAAAGTACCCACTAGCATGGGCATATATTCAAACAGCTTTCCTCACTGGGAAAGTAAAATGCGCAGCATTAACTAACCCTGTGTGTGATATTATCATTGGAAATTTACCAGAGGTGAATGATATGCCTCATGATATAACATCTGTTTGCATTGATGAGAACATAACATCAACACCATCACATTTCATCATTGATAATGTTGTACCACCAAATGAATGTATGGTAGCTAATGTAGCACTAAGATCTCATGACATCATTGATCAAACTGTCTCATCACCATCTGATATCATTGAATGTGTGAACGCAGTAACCAGATCTACTGCTAGAGTGCAAGATGAAATTAATCAAACTGAGGCTATAGAAATGCTTAGCCCAGTGTTACTACCTCCTAAAACCATGAAGGAGACGTTTGTAACAGCCCAAAAGGCTGATCCGTCATTGTCTAAATATTTTAATCTGATCGGCCAAAAGCCAAAGGTAACCAAAAATGCAAGATGGCATTTTGCTTTGAAAAATTGCATCCTCACCAGGTACTATACCAGAGGTGACAGCACAACAGAGCAAACTGTTTTGCCGATTGAGTATCGTAAGCAAGCCTTACATCTTGCCCATGATATACCTCTTGCAGGGCATATGGCATACTCTAAGACCAGATCAAGATTACTTACACAGTTTTATTGGCCCAAATTCTGCAATGACATTAAACAATATTGTAGAAGTTGTGACATCTGCCAAAAACTAGTGAAGAACGGTAAACACCCACAGGCAAAGTTACAGATTACTGACTTAGCCAGTCGACCTTTTGAGAAAATATATGTCGACATAGTGGGCCCTATGAATCAGATAACAACCAGAGGGAATAAATATATTATTACCATTATTGATCTATGTAGCCGCTGGCCTGAAGCGATTCCGCTAAAGAACATAACTGCCAATGATATAATGGAAGTTTTCTTCCATATATTTTCACGGATAGGATTTCCAGACACTATCCTATCAGATAGGGGAAGCCAGTTCATTGCCGCATCTACTCAAGCTTTCACCAAAATGTTAGGGGTGAAACAATGTTTCAAGTCTCCATATCACCCTCACTCAACCGAAACCATAGAAAAGTTTAACGGTGATTTAAAGCATATGCTTGCTAAAATCACGCAAGAACACCCCAACAACTGGGACATATACTTGCCTGCTATACTTTTTGCTTATCGCGAAGTGCCACATTCTAGTACTGGATTCTCTCCTTTTGAACTTATCTATGGTGCCAAACCACGTGGCCCATTGAGCATCTATCATCAAATGTTAACTGAAGCCACTCCTTTACTTAAACCCATATCATCATACGTATACGTTACATCATTGCGTGAAAGAATCATCAAATCTTGTATAATTGCAAAAGATGCACTAAAATTATCTGGTGCTACATATAGACAATATGCAGACAAAGGTAACAGGACAATAACGTTGACACCTGGACAGGACGTACTTCTTCTCTTACCTAGTGACAGACACTTATTGACTGAGTCTTGGCAAGGACCATTTAAAGTATTAAGACAGATTTCAGCTGTAGACTATGAGATTCAAATAAAAGACAAACACAAAATATTCCACATCAATATGCTAAGACCATATTACAACAGAGACAACGAACAAGACGATACAACAGCCTGTACAGTGATAATAGACCATGAAGATGACGAAGATAGCGACGAAATTCCAACACCTGCATTAGACACGACAAACTGCTTGAAAGAAATTAAAATCAACCCAAAGTTAACTCAAGCAGAAACTGACAGCTGCAAATATCTCATACAACATTACAACACCATCTTCTCCAACAACCCAGGACAAACAGAATTAGTACAACATCACATCACACTCACGTCAAACACACCCATAAGATGCAGACCATACACCATTCCAGTGCATTACAAAGAAAACTTACATCAGGAAATCATTAGCTTAGAGAAAAACAACATCATTAGACGATCCCAATCACATTTCTCATCTACAATGGTCATGGTACGCAAAAAGGACAACACGATAAGACTCTGTGTCGACTATAGGAAATTAAATAAAATAACTCTTCTAGATCTAGAACCAATGTCCAACTCTGAAGATCTACTGACAGAACTGACAGACTCTAGGTTCTTTACGAAGGTAGACATGACGAAAGGTTACTGGCAAATAACGGTAGACGAACAGAGCAGACATCTGACAGCATTTGCCACACCTTGGGGACTGTACGAATGGTGCAAACTTCCATTTGGGCTTGTCAATGCCCCAGCGACATTCGTACGTATGACACGACTTTTACTAGTGGACATACCAAACATTATCCGTTACATGGACGACATTTGTGTTCACACAAAGACAATGACAGACCACATAAAGACATTACAGCAGACATTTGAACGTATCAGACAGCACGGACTAACGGTAAAGCCTGCAAAAGTAGACATAGCCTATCAAGAAATATCCTTCTTGGGGTACAAGATATCTAATGGCTTTGTCACGACAGACGATAACATCGTGTCCAAAATACTGAAACTCTCACTTCCGACTACGAAAAAGCAAGTCAGAAGTGTGTTAGGACTACTAAATTATTATAGGCAGTTCATACCAGATTTTGCTGAACTGACTGAAATATTTACTAACCTACTAACGAAAGATAAACCTGAAAAGATTGTAAACAATGAATGCCTAAAATTTGCATTCCAGAAAGTGTTATCTTATTTTTCTGAGAATAGTTTAAAGAATCCCATTCTCAAATTGCAAAATTTACATATTCCTTTCAGATTACGCACAGATGCGAGCTCCGTGGCGATAGGGGCAGTTCTGTTACAGGAACATGATAACATTCTACATCCTGTATACTACGTCTCCAGAAAATTAAAACCAAGAGAACACGCTTGGTCGACACCACAGTTGGAAGCCCTCGCTTTAGTGGTGGGTATAACTAAATTGTCCCGATTCCTCCTGGGACGTCATTTTATTGTGGAGTCTGACAATAGTCCATTGAAATTTATCACTTCAGGAGTGCCTACCAACCAAATGATAGCGCGCTGGTCTCTTAAACTTCAAGATTACAGCTTTGAAGTTCGACATATCGCTGGCAGAACCAACACGATAGCCGATCTTTTGTCCCGTTGTCCGACCTACCCAGTAAGCACTAATGTCTGAGTGCAGCGTGTTAAATACACTCAGACCAACACAGCCATCAGTGAAATTTTCTTTTCCACGAAAGCTGTGTATGTCTACTATGTGATGTGATAGGGTTCATTCCCAATATATATAGTTTTTCTTATTTTATTATTACTGTAATAAGTGTCGTGAATAATTGTGCAGTGTGTGGTAGAAAGCGAACAATATTAATTGTACATATTACGAAACAAGAACAGTGCCACATTCGCTCTGAACTTACCGCAAGCGAATTATCCAATTTATCAGTGGTATCTGCGATTGGAACATATCCAGTGGTATTTTAATCCGTGTATGAAAGAATGACATGAACGTTGACATTTACACCACTGCAGTCAATCGAAATCCAGAAGTTTTCCAGCGAAACAACGAACACATGAACTAATCAGAACAGTTACATTCCGAATTACTACATCAGACCGGAACAAGTGTGTTCTAGAATTTTCAACATCAGCTGCTTGTGTGTACTTCCGGATAATTTATAAATTTAGTTCAAAATTAGCAGACGACAAACAAAACCTTAAAAAGTTATGACGCTTTTAAAATATTTATGAATCACCAATTTCGAATACACGAATTGTGTATTAATATTTTTTCAACTAGTGTAATCTTAGAATCATATCTTGATTAACTTAGTCATACTATCGACATTTTTTCGCTAGTATGGAAAAGCATCAAGATATGACGCTGAGAAATAGAAGAATAATTGTATTATATTAAATTTGATAACTTTTGAAATTATGTCCCTTTCATTTAATTGTTATTACATGATTACACCAAGGGCAGTAAATTGAAATGTATTTGAATATGTGTTGTATATAAATAGCCATGTTGTTGCCAGATTGTTACACTCCAAGAAGTCGTCAACTGGGCATGGTATAGGGTTACCGACGTTGTAGACCGACAGAAGAGCTCCTGGCCAAATAAGGTCAGAGCTCGAGCGTTGAATGCGGCTTATATAAAAGCCGTATTACAGTCTTACCAGATGTTTTTTTGGTTACAAAAAGCATATTATTACTTTTTTTTTAGAGGTTGCGAGGTAGTTGCTTTGGAAGCTGGTGCTACCGATCTGACTGGGTCAATATTGCAACTCAGGTGATCATCCATCGAGGGGATGAAACTTTGCAAGTGGTAAAGAATGAACACCACATGTCTTAAAATACAACTTGCGTTTCTTATGTATTTCTATGCCAATATATGTATTCTTATGTATTTCTATACCAATGTATATAACAACAGAAAGGTCGATTCTGACATGGTTAAAATATTAACCCGATATGTATATAGAGAGTATACATGAAAGATGAGATCTTTCATGAAGAAGCCCGGGGGGGGGGGGGAGCGTGTCAGAATCTCAAGCCGAGATGCAGGAACATCGTTACGCCCGCCAGGCGAATAGTCCCCAACCGGGATGCAGGGACGTCGTTACGCCAGCCAGGCGAGTATTAGTTACCAGCCCGCAGGTTGCTGGCTGACGCGATAGCCAGCGGTCAGGCAAGGACAAAGCAAGGCGCACGCGGTCCTCGTGACATCAATCCACAGAGGGCAAGCGCTTTGCGAGAAACAGACAGACAGCTGGGGTACTCGGACCAGACAGGACGCATGGGGAGAGAAAGGCTTGTGTAGTTCTGTGCCCGAAAGTCGAGTGCTTGTACATCTTGTGAGATAGACTGTAAGCTGTGGCAAGGACAAAGCAAGGCGCACGCGGTCCTCGTGACATCAATCCACAGAGGGCAAGCGCTTTGCGAGAAACAGACAGACAGCTGGGGTACTCGGACCAGACAGGACGCATGGGGAGAGAAAGGCTTGTGTAGTTCTGTGCCCGAAAGTCGAGTGCTTGTACATCTTGTGAGATAGACTGTAAGCTGTGGGTTGTCTGTAAGTGTATTGATATATAATATATGTATTGTAATGATCATCACATGCCAAACTAGATCGTATTGCATGTGATCTGTAAATAAATCCATTGAACTTCGTGTCGTTGTGTCTCAAGTCCAATCATGTTGTACTTGTACTTGTCTCACATGTGTTAGGTATAACGAGCCAGGTTTAAGACCCTGACACAGTAGTGATATTCCTCTATAATTTCCACATTGGAACTTGTCTCCTTTCTTAAAGATAGGTATCAATAATGACTCTTTCCAGTCATGGGGTAATTCTTCTGTCCTCCAGATTTGTATTATTAGTTCGTATAGCTTTAGATGTAATGCATGGCCACCTGCCTTTATAAATTCAGCAGCAATTCCATCAGTCCCAGTTGCCTTATTGTTTTTAAGTCGTGTGATTACATATAGGATTTCTTCAAATGTAGGTTCTTCAATTTGTGGTTCGCATGTTAGAACCTCTTCCTGTGGGAAAATGTTACTTGGAGCTTCACAATTTAGTAATTCAATAAAATATTCATTCCATGTGTTGCACATTTCCTCATTGGTATTTATCAAATTCCCATTTTTGTCTTTTAAACCATATGTGTTTGGTTGGTGCCCTCGTTTCATTGACTTCAGTTCTTTAAAAAATTTTCTGGATTGATTTTTCTGGTGATTAGTTTCCATATCTTTGATTATATTACTCATATATTCTCGCTTCTGCTGTCTGACTATTTTTGTAGCCTCTTTACATTCATTTCTATAATGCTCTTCCTTTTGGATGTTATTGATGTCATTTAACCATACATGTCTGGCATTCTTCTTCCTAATGACTGCTTCTTCAAATTTTTGATTGAACCATCTGTTCTTTCTATGCGTGGTTAACACACCGAGACATTCTTCTGCGGTAGATTGAATTGTATTCTTGATGTTCAACCAAGTTTGGTCAACGCTTTCCTCCGAAGGGTTTTGCAGAGTTTCAAGTTTACATTTTATTTCATCTGTAAATTTCTCTTTGACTGTAATGTCTTGTAGTTTTTCTCTGTTATATGTTGGGTGTAATCTTTGTAATTTAGTATAGAAAGCTCTCTTAAGTTTTATTTTAAATTTTGCTCCAACGAGGAAGTGGTCACTGTGGCACTCAGCTCCTCTATAACTTCTGACTTGCTGTATGTTTGATGCATTTCTGTTGTTAATTAAAATGTGATCTATTTGATTATAGGTTCTCTTGTCACATGATTTCCAAGTTTGTTTGTGTATATCCTTTCTTTGTAGTCTGGTACTGCTAATCTGCAGTCCTTTGGCTTCTGCCAGGTTGATGACTCTCCATCCATTATCATTTGAAGTTGTATGTAGGCTTTCCATACCGACCACTTTTTTATTAGTTTGCTCTCTACCTATTTTTGTATTGAAGTCTCCCAGCACAATCAGGATGTCCTGTTTGGGGGTTTTCTCTATGACATCTTCCAGATCATTATAAAAGTCTTCTTTAATATCATCTTCTTTCTCTTCAGTAGGTGCATGTACATTAATCATCGTTATATTTTTCCATTTACCTTTTATTCGTAATTTACTAATCCTGTCATTAAAAGCTTTAAAGTTTAAAACGTTCCTCCATAAGTCTTTTTTGATGACAAATCCTGTTCCTAATTCATGTTTATTTTGGGTGTTTCCTCCATATATTATAACCATTCCATTTTGCTCTAAAGTACCCTCTCCTGGCCACCTTATTTCTTGAATTGCTGTTATATCCATTTGATATTCAACCAGGTCCCGGGTTAGTTCTTCGGCCGCTCCAGCTCGATATAGTGTCCGTACATGCCATGTTCCAAATCTCAAAAGTCCTTTAACGTTCCAAGGTCGTTGTCCAGATAAGTCAGTCCGATATCGAGGCTCATGTATTTGTTTCGTAACAAAGAAAGGTTTTTACAAAGTCATTACTATGCCTTCTATTAATCTATAACTATTTCACCATTCATCTGTAAACTACAGGTACCGTGTTACATCAATTACAATTATATAGAATGTGCTTTATGTGCTTTCTTCTAATTATCTTAATATCAAACCATCAACAATTTATTTAATCTAGATTTTTCTCCTGCTATCTGCAGAATTTCTCGTCAAGCCACCTCTCCATTTCTTCAATAATGCTAGATTTTTCTCTATAAGTGCCATCTCTATATCAACGTCCTCGTTTTCATGGTGAGAGTTTATAATATCTTCACTCATTTTACTCTTTCCATCAAGTTCTGATTCTTCATCCATTTCCTGCTCATCTATATCTGGGGGGCTGCGTGGTCTCGAGGTATGGTTATCAGTTATCAGTTATCAGTTATCAGTTGGGGTATCTTCGTTGCACTCCGGACATGTCCATAGGTGCTCAGATCCTCCCCCCCAGCATATGCATCAGCGTCCGGTGGCTAATAGTGCCAGTTCTGTGTTGGTTGACGAGGCGCTTTGTTTTCCCGATGTACCTCTCGCGTCTGGCTGTGCCGATTCTTACTCCCAGGTCTTTCATCCTGGACAGCGATGTGGAATCATTGACGTCAAAGTCCTCTGTTCTCGCCATATCTTTAAGGACGTTAATAACATCGGCACGATCCATGGGCTGGCCATCTGCAGGGGGTGCAGAGCCAGCCAGTTTGTCAGCTCGTTCATTTCCCTCGACTCCCACATGTCCCGGGACGAAGATGAAGGTGACTTTACGGACAACAGACTTCCGCAGCGATTCAGTCCACTGTCTACGTACCGATCCAGCTTCGACCTTCTGAATCATGCTCATTGAATCACTTAGTACACACACGTTGGTATAGTGCTGTGACTCTAGCCATATGAAAGCCTGTGTAACTGCCATCACCTCCATCGTCATGCTGCTCGTAGTCATAGAGTGGGCACCACTGGATTCTTGAACGGTTCGGCCCGCTGAACGGGCTGTAAATGCCCACGCACTTCTCTGCTGCTTTACCACAGATCCATCTGTATAGATGAGCACTTCGGGGCTATCTGAGTGTTCATAGATGAGCGCGTTAACCTCTGCATTGACAGCGGCAGGGTTCTGCTCTCTGCACCGTCTGTCGAGTGTGATAATGCAGGAGAAAGTGCACTTAAAAGCTGGAGGCACCGGCACCCATTCCTTGCCGGGGTTGATACTGGTAAGACTGCAGACCTGTCTGACGACATCTTCCGCCCGACCCATCCATGATTTGCCCCTCTTTAGCCTGTCACCCTTTTCTCTGAATATAGCGTCATGCAGAGGGTGCTGTTCATCTGCACTTATTTTTAAGTATGCACGAGCTCTCCAGATCTTGATCCTGTGTTCCATTGTCGTTCCATTGTCGAGGTATGGTGTCCGCCTCGAGTGCTGGAGGTCCCGGGTTCAAGCCCCGGTGATGCCGGGATTTTTTCTCGTGGACTTCTAGTAATAAATTTCCCCTGGCCTCTGGGTAGTGAGATAGGACGCCCGTGTGTATTGTTGCGCACGTAAAAAAATCCCTTGGCAGTTGGAAATCGAAAAAGAGTAGCCTAAGGGCGCTGCCCGGGCAAACTTTCGAGTTAAAAATCTACCCAAAGTATTTCAGGATCCTCGGCGGTGCTACGGAGTTCGTGCACTGATCTGAGTTTCTCTAGACTCAGGTTTGAGTTAGGAGGAGAACGGAGCACTTATGGGTTGCACCCGTGTGCCGTGATGTTGATGCATCGACTAAACAAACTAAACAATTACTGGCCTCTATTTTTTTCCGTTCGATATCTAACCTAATCTGTTTATCCTGATTCCTTAATAATCTTTCCAAAACTGGGATATCCTCGTCGCTTGATGAACCTTCGCTAATTCTTTTTTGTCTTTTAATTTCTCTCTCTCTTTGTCTATTTAATCTTCTCTTCACTGCTTGTCTGGTATTCTTATACGGAGCGTTTACTTCCTCCAAAGACTCAACGCTATCAGGTCTATAGGTATCATACATCTCATTTTCTTCTCCCATAAAAGTTTTCAGTATTGTCTCCGACTGTTCGCTTATCTCATTGTGCAATGGTGGTGTTAATGTTTGTTCTGGTACAAGGACTTTTTGAGATTCCGGAGGTATCACATATTTAGCTCGTCTGACGAGTTGTCCATCTGAATAAAACCCTTCTCAGCAATTATCTTCAACTTTATTTTCTTCGTCATCTCGTCTCAGGTGTTCCACATGTGTCCGTGCCAGGTGCCCCGTGATTTGGTTCTTAATCTTATATGAAACTGGGCCTATTTTTTCTAGAATATAATACCCTGGAACCCAATAACTATCAAATTTGGAATTTCTTTTATGTTTTTTATAGTAAACTCTATCACCTACTTTAAATTCTTGTAGTTGTGTGTTTTTATCTGCGTACTTTTTCTGTCTTTCTCTAGCTTTGATTACATTACTTCTCAACCTTACATGTGCTTTATGCATTTCTTGCAAAATCATTTCTTGAAACTCCTCCCCCATGTATTTTCGTCGAGGTTTAAGCAAATTGTCAATCGGCAGTATAGATTCTCGTCCGTATAACAAATAGAACGGTGAAAAACCTGTACTCTCATTTTGGTGTGTTCGTATCGCTCCCAATGCAGGTTCTAAGTAGAGCTCCCAGTCTCCATCATGTTCCTCTACGTTTTTTGCTATTATGTTATATAGTGTTCGATGTTGTCTCTCATTTTTCGCATTTGAGGATGGCCTATAATAAGAAGTTTTTATGTGGACAATATTCAGATTTTGTAGTAATTTCTCAAACTTCTTGTTCACGAATTCTTTTCCATTATCTGTAAGGATTGTCTGTGAGAAACTAAATCTCGCCTTATATAACAGGGCTGGTGGCGAATGTGAGGTGGTGCGAATAGATCAACTCGAAGGCATGGTAATAGTTGAGTTCTCTTTTATTTTCTCATGCGGTAGATGTTATACATTAGCGACCAGATGTTAACATTACGTCTTGACTGCAAGTTAATCAGTTGGTAACTAACTTTGTGACCACTCTGTCGTCACCGCCTAGCTACCTAGTTACCTCCCAGCGGGGGTGCTCACCCGTGCATTGCTGATTACTAGACCCCTTTCGCTTGCACACCCATCTAGATCCCCTATCAGAGAGACTGTTATAATTTAACATATTATTGCTGCAGAGAATGACATATTTTTAGGCTAAACTGCCCTTCCCCGCAGGGAAGGTTAACACGTCTGTCTTCTTTGTTCACCTGAACCAAAATGGCTATTCTTTTACCTTTGTTTAAAATGTAGCCGGTCTGGACAGGTACGTGAACCAAACTAAGGCCAAAATTTAAACTAATGCCAAATAAATTAAGCTGCCCTACGGGTTACTTTGGCTCTGTTTTCTTTCCCCAAAAGTAAAGTACTTAAAAAGTAATTATTAGGGATTGGTATTTTTAAAGCGGCACTAGAAGGATGTTAGTAGAGACGTTTTTGTATACCACACCCCCAAGGAGGAGTTCTTTCACCAACATTATTCATAGCATATATAAATAACATCACGGACAATTTTCCAGCCAGAGTACACACATCCTCCTTTGCAGATGACCTAGCCATATGGACATCTGAATAATATACAAGTACAGCTAACAGCAGAATACAGCAAGCCTTATTAGCGCTAGAGGACTGGTCAAAATCATGGCTAGTGAAGATAAGTGAGGAGAAAACAACATGCACAGTGTTCTTCGTCTCAAATAAAACTCAGCACCCTAAGCTGGTATTCAGTGGAAAAATATTGCGCCATGAATAAAATCCAAAACATCTAGGAGTTACCTTCGATCGTCGCTTGACATGGAAGACACAGGTTGAGAAAAGTCGAACAAGAGCAAGGCAAACAATGACAATCATGAAAAATCTTGCTGGTAGTACGTGGGGAGCAGATGAGAAAGTTCTCAAGAAGTTATACACTGGACGGGTGAGGCCAGTACTGGAATATGGCATCGCAGCTTGGGCAACAGTAGCTAAGTCAAACTTTAACAAAATAAATAGAATTTAAAATCAAGGAATGCGGATCATAACTGTAAGCCTGAAGACAACGCCTATTAACGAACTAGAAAAGATCACTTGATTACAACCAATGCAGGATAGAAGAGATAGTAGCGCCTAACAACAGGCAGAAAAATTTAGAAGATTGACAGACCATCCCATGTATAAAAGGTGTAATATTTTTGGAAAGGGAAGACTGAAGCGTAGCAACTTTGTAGAAACCACAAGGTTAGGACAGATCCTATATATAATATGTCAACAGTCAAACCCATTTACAATGCACATAAGTTCCCAGCTTGGAGACAGCACCATCTGCCCGAGGTGATAAAAACATTCCTGGTATTGAGAAAAAAAAACATTCAGAATGAAACAAAAAGAAGAAAAATAGCCCTAAACTACATAAAAGAACATTACCCAAGTAGCAATTGGACACATGCATATACAGACGGATCAGCCAAAAATTCAATAGAAAATGGAGGAGGCGGAATTCTCCTCAATTTAAAAATGGAGTGGGAAAAAAAAACAAAGTCAGTGACAACTGGACAATTTTCGTGTAACTTCAAAGCAGAGGTGGAGGCTTTGAAAACTGCAGCAGGGATGCTCTTGATGGAGGAAAATAAAGAGAAGCAAATAGCTATCTTCACAGATGCAAAGTCAGCTGTCTCAATATTGAAGAGCAAAAACAGCACAGAACTAGCAGACCTAAGAGCAGCACTCCATGGACTATGCCAGAAATCCGAAAACGTTGTAATACAGTGGATCCCATCACATTGCAGTATACCTGGAAATGAAAAGGCTGACAGACTAGCAAAAGATGGCGGACGACTACCACAGCCTTACATAGACATAGCCTATAATGAGGCAATGAGGTTTGTAAAGCACTTACAGAGCCAACTGGATATCAGAGCATCCAGGCCACCAGAAAAATGATACATATTGCAAACTCGACTGAAGTGAACAAGTCGCAATCTTCAGACTCCACACAGGCCATAACAGGCTGAAATACCACTTGTTCAATAAACTAAAGATAGGAGATACCGATCAATGTATTTGTGGAACAGGTTAAATGACAGCTAAATATATGCTGCAGGAGTGCTCAGTATATGCAGAACAGAGAAAGATATTATGGCCCACACCTGCTTCATTTGAGGAAAGCTCTATGGAGATATCAACAAGCTCAAGTTGACCGCAGCTTACTTTAACTACATTCAGGTTGACATCTAAAGGTGCATGAAGAAGTATTTAGACTGCCACACTTCATACCACAGGTATTGATTGATTGATTGATTGATTGATTGATTTAGGAACCGACATCACAGCATTCGGGACATTCCCATAAGCGCTCCGTCCCCATCCTCAGCAACCAGCGAAGAGTTCCAACACTAATAGTTCCAGTAGCAATCTGATTATATGTCCGTCTCGCCTTTCCTCTGAGCGTCGAGCGCCGGCCAGATCCCTTCGTCACTCCTCGCTGCCTCATTCTAACCAGACCATAGTGATCCATTTACTCCTCCGAGGTGTACACGTGCTCCCACAAGGCCGCAACCACATCTGCCTTGTCATGCATCAATACTCCACCAAGTTTTACCGAGCCAGCCAATCTGTCCGCCTGTTCATTCCCCAGCACACCGGCATGCCCAGGAGAAAAGATCCAGGTGATGCTTGCTACCCGTGACCTCCGAAGCGAAGCAAGCCACTCTGCACGAAGCTTGCCTGTTCTCACCCTTCTCAGCATGCTTTCTGAGTCAGTTACAATCACAATGTGTGTATGTATACCACTGGTATGTTGGTAGCAAAAGCGTCCCAGAGGCATGAAATGGAATATTGCTTGGCTAGCAAATCCATTACATGGAAAGTCCGAATCAAATACTCATTGTGTGGGTGTCATCAAAGTTGGGAAAAGTGTCCTAGTGGCAAGAAATGAAATATTGCTTCGAAAGCACATGTATTACGTGGAAGGCCCGAACTGTAAGCTCACTGTGTGGATGTCATCCGCAGACTGCATTCTACTGGTTCCCAGAGGAACAGCCTGTGGTGAACGGAAGGCCCGATATACGGAAGTGAGACTAAGCAGCCATGTGCAAGACGTGACGATTCCTTGGGTGAGTACAGTACCAGAGCGCTATGTTTCGGCTCTGCAATTATGGAAGCCTACTTGAATGACGGGGAATGCCCATGGTCTGCCCCTGCCTTTCCTAGAGGGCTAACCGGGATGTCTTTGGCTGTTCTAAATGGGCCAGCTGTGATATGGGGATAACACCACAACAGTGAGAGTCAAACGTTCTACGAAACCCCCGGGAAGGTTAACCCGGTCAACAAATGCCCGCAGAAGTCGGATGTGTCGGCCTAACGGCGCAAGAACGCAGCTCTGATGTAAACAGACACAACGCATTCAAGTCAGACAAAACTCTCCCGATGAACGCAGCAGAAGAAGAAGTTCTATAAATTGCCATTTCTTTCTGAACGGCGGTACTCATACCATTGTACCTCCCCCGATGTGTCTCCACCTTGACGTGGTGGGGGAGCTTGCGTGTCCCATAGACCCCCATTTGCTTGCCGATGGGTGAAAAATTACATATCGGACAGCTTATGGGATAGGGACCAGACTAAGAGAGACACAACCTGCTGCTCTGCAGGCATAGACTGAGGATAGCAGTCTAAATTTAAATGAGGTGCACAAAGGTAGAATTTCTTGGTCCGGACAAAACTCTTAAGGCTCCCTGTCGAGGGCTGTGGCTGAACGCCTCTAAGCCACAAACCCTCGGATCTTAGAGCCAGGCTGATACCCGTCTACCGGAAAATAGAAACATGATACTGAGCAAGCTACATGCTCAGGTCTGATTCATGTTCGAAGGCTCCCAGCTGGGGGATATGAGAGTTTCCCGGATGAAGGGGCCTGGCCGTTTCCCGTTCACTGCTGCACGAAGGTAAGGTGCTGAGCCGGCAGCACATGTAGCCTACCTCGTGAGCGAGTACAAAAAAGTCAGAAAAGTGCCCCAGTCGAAGGGTTACGGAAACTGTCTGTATCTAACTCATAGAGAGTGTAGACAAAAGTGGAAGAATGTCTCATCAACGCGAAATGGAACGCACGGCGAGCGAACCTATTGCGTGGTCTGAAGTCACAAGCAAAAGCTTACCGAGTGGATGTCACTCGCAGTCTGACCGCTCCTGGTGTGTGATTGAGCGATCAGTGGCAAGTGGGATGCCCAACACATGGAAGTGAGGAACTAAAGCAGCCATGAGCAGGACGTGGAAACTCCTTGGGTGAGCCCAGTCTCAGAGCAATATGTGCCGGCTCTGCAATTATGGAAGCCTCCTTGGATAGCGAGATAATGCCCATGGTCTGCCCCTGCCTTCCCTTGAGGGCAGACCACGATATCGTTGATCGTTCTATCTTGACCAGCTGAGATGTGGGTGACATTACAACAGTCTAACTGTCTCGAAACCAGAGGAAGGCTAACCTCACTAAAAAATGCCCGCCGGAAGTCGGAAGTGTCGTCCTACGGGTGGCAAACTAAAAATTGACACTACGCATTTACGTCCGAGTGAAATGTCTCGTCCGAATGTCTCCCGTGCTAGGAACAGCTCTGACTACCTAGTTTCCGAATGCCGCTCTTGTTCGGAACAGCTCTGACTAGGTAGTTTTCCGAATGTCCGCCGTGCCTGGAACAGCTCTGATGGGTACAGGGACAATCACATGTCCGAAAACTCGCTTAGTGGAAACCAACCGCAGAGCTGACTGGTTTGTGCAGGAACGGCCCAGGGCGAGCGAAATGCCCAATATATTGAAGTGAGGAATTAAAACAGCCATGAGCAGGACGTGACGATTCCCTCGGTAAACCCAGCACCAGAGCGTTATGTGCCGGCTCTGCAATTATGGAAGCCACCCAGGATGGCGGAAAATGCTATGGACTGTCCCTGCCTTCACTTGAGGGATGACCGTGTAGTCTTCGACTGTTCCAACTAGACCAGCTGAGATGTGGACGGTACCACAAAAGTGAGAGTCTCCCAGGATTGCTAACCTGGTCAAAAATGCACGCTAAAAGTCGGATGTGTTGGCCTGAGGGTTTCGACCCGAGGGTGCCTAACCAGACACACCGCAATCACATCTGAAAAAATCACTCCGGATGAACGCAAAGAAGAAGAAGATACCATTGTACAACAACCAACGCAAGGAGGTCTGCTGCCAAATCGACAGCAGCTGCGTTTCGAACGCGGTATGAGGGGAGTTTTCGAATTGCGTGCGTAACCATTTCGCCAGAGCTCTGGCTAAACACCGTAGATAAATAAAATGTTATGCCTCGAACCACAGCATAGGGCGTAACTGACAACAGAGAAGCCGTTAAGAGCCAACTGAAAAAGCCCAGGAGTAGCAAGTCTCGGCTGATACAAAGAGCAAGTAAATACAAGCGAGGTTGTAAGCGAAACCTAAGGATGGGCGAGAATCAATAACCTCAATTTCTATCAGTATCTTTAAACTATTGAAGAAACGTGTGCTGTTGGAATAGAATTCTGTCTCCCACGCTTTCTGTCTCTCTGTTTTCTATGTAGTGCTCATATTTCTCCCCTGTCCACCCCCACATTGTCCTTTTCTTCATCCCCCCTCTCTCCTTCCCTCTCTTCCTCCTCTCTCTCTCTCTCTCTCTCTCTCTCTCTCTCTCTCTCTCTCTCTCTCTCTCTCTCTCTCTCTCTCTCTCTCTCTCTCTCTCTCTCTCACATCTCTCCCTCAACAAAATGCTGGCAGACGAGAACGCTATATTCCAACGGGGCCAATTTCCGCCCTTTTGCTAAACTCGGCATTAAGCTGATAATGAAAGGGGCGATGGGGACATTTAATGGTGCTAAGACTTCAATTATCTCCCTGTCATCTCCCTTGCGCCCACATGATCCTACCCAGAACTCCCCACTGATGTCAGCTACTCAGATTGTGTCACTCGGCGGCCATATTGTATCAGACACACTCTGCCCCAGGAAGTACATCAGCCAACGATTTCAGCCCTCAGTAGAGCGCATGGGCGGCACTCGGGTAATTCCTCGTTTCAATTACTGAATTTGTTGATTTACGAGATAGTTGGGCGGGATTTCAACGGTTGAAGCTCGCAATCGTAATTGAAAATCTCGTCACTAAATGCCAATTGCCTCATTGATTAGTTTGGATGGCTTAACGACATGCAAATAAGCCAAAGAGGCAAGTATTCTTTTTTAAAGAAAGGAGTTCCTGATTCGTGGCTCCTAGCGTGACGTCATATTGTTGCTGGGAGCAGCTTCGATATTTCCAAAATGGAAAAAAAAAGACGGCACAAAACGTTTGTTGAAAGATTCTGCCGCTTGGATGGAGGCAATAACAAATATGGTTCAACGCCCTTTCATTAGTCAGTTTCAAGAGAAAAGAATTAAGAAAAGCAGAACACGAATAACTTAACTCTAGGCAGATATTATTTGATGCAACGTAAACTCAGACAATACTATAATAACGTGTTTTAATTATTTTGAAACATAAGGGTCACATGTTTTCTTCATATAAAAAAAAATTAATTGCTTATTATTTTTTTTTAAATTCGCATATCCTTTTACAGGACATCGCTGTCAATAGCAGCATCTTTCAGTTGTCTGTTGATTTCTTGGCAAGATTACGCTCAGTAGTTTGTCATTGCTTTCTGAGTGGCCGGCTCAGTTATCCCGCAAGTCACCAGCGGGGGACGAACCGCTCCCAGTTCTCGCCCGCTACGAGACCCTGCGTGATAAACGGGATTACGGAGAAAGTGGTGTAAACCCTCGGCCAGAGAGACCGGCAACTGCATATGCTACTGAATGTAAACTTGCAAAGAGATCACAACAGCAAAACATGCTGGTGTTGACTGCGACGTTCTGTCAAGGCTATGCAAGTAACTTCTTAACTAATTGCATATGCTTTACAGGCCGTCGCAGTCAACCCTAATATGTTTGTCTGTTTGTGAATTCCTGGCAAGTTTACGATAAGAAATCTAACCATTGATTTCTGAACGACCGGCATTCACAGAGTTGTATGAAAACCAAAGCAAGGCAGACTTCTGCCAAATAACCCGCAGCTGTGTTTCGAAGCAGAATGCAGTATTACGAATTGCGTTCGTAACCCCTTCGCCACAAAAATAAAATAGGGTTATGTATGTATGTATGTATGTATGTATGTATGTATGTATGTATGTATGTATGTATGTATGTATGTATGTATGTATGTATGTATGTATGTATGTATGTATGTATGTATGTATGTATGTATGTATGTATGTATGTATGTATGTATGTATGTATGTATGTATGTATGTATGTATGTATGTATGTATGTATGTATGTATGTATGTATGTATGTATGTATGTATGTATGTATGTATGTATGTATGTATGTATGTATGTATGTATGTATGTATGTATGTATGTATGTATGTATGTATGTATGTATGTATGTATGTATGTATGTATGTATGTATGTATGTATGTATGTATGTATGTATGTATGTATGTATGTATGTATGTATGTATGTATGTATGTATGTATGTATGTATGTATGTATGTGTGTGTGTGTCTGTCTGTCTGTCTGTCTGTCTGTCTGTCTGTCTGTCTGTCTGTCTGTCTGTCTGGGTGGATGGATGGATGGATGGATGCTCGCATTCATGCGGGTTGGTGGGTGGGAGGGTGGGTGATTGGGTGGGTACGTGCGTGCGTGCGTGCGGGCGGGCGTTCGTCCGTGCGTGCGTGCATGAATGTTGCCTGGCTGCCTGCCTGCCTGCCTGCCTGCCTGCCTGTCTGTCTGTCTGTCTGTCTGTCTGTCTGTCTGTCTGTCTGTCTGTCTGTCTGTATGTCTGTCTGTCTGTCTGTCTGCACTTAGCATTGAATCAGATCTGTGTTCTTGCCCCGATTACGCCATGATTGCCAAGCCATTCATCTATTACCCCTTTGCCATACTGTTTTTCCTTTACTGTTTCTAGTTGTTACTAAGATTTCATGTTTATTTCTAATCATAATATGCCCACAATAATCTTAACTATCTTTATCTAATTGCTCCAACCAATTTACGGTTGTCATCTTATTCTTGAAGGACTATCTCGATAGTGTTTCTGTTCATCGATGGTATCCTTTGATCTCTCCTCAGAAGCCATATTTCCAATTCCAATGCATGGTTTTTTCCCCCCCCCCCCCCCCCAACTTTTCTGCTTATTCTCCATGTTTCACATGCATAAAAAATTATATAATATTTAAGTTATTAAATAATCTTTTTCTGACAACAATTGATAGCTTATTATTAGTTGTCATATTTCTCAAAGTCTTGCAAATGTCTGCCGTTGCTCTGATGATGTCTGTCCTAATCTCTACAAGACATCTTCGATTAGATTGTATGGCTGTCCCAAGATAGCTGTACCGATTCACCTGTTTGTATGCTAAGTTGTGATATTGGAAGTTCATGATTTAATGTTATACACGTGAGCGTTGAATCGTAGACTGGATTACAATGAGTTAACATAGTTAATTTTTCGGCAAGGGAGATCATGGAGAACGTTTGCCTACCCCAAGCTTCCCGAAGGTACAGTTTGGGGTGCACGTGAAGCCTATTGTACGGTCAAGATGTATCGATCCCATTGGGTGAGCCCAGTATAAGAACGTTATATGTCGACCTACACTTATGGAAGCCTCCTTGGATGGCGAGGAATGTCCATGGTCTACCGCTGTCTTGCTTTGAGGACCGACAGGCAGGCATATGGCTGTTCCCAACGGGCCAGTGGTGTATCAACAGTGGATAGAGGGACGAAGATGACATTAATACCTACTGATCGCAGTCGGATGTGTCGGTCAAAAGGTGCAAATATCATAGCTCTGCTGTAAACTGACACGTCGCAATTACGTCCAAAGCACACCCCAAAAATATCGGACGAACGAAGAAGTAGGAGAATAAGATTATCAGGATAGATCCATTATAACTGTGATAGGGCAGAATAAAAGTGTCACAGCCAGATGCTGTTGTGTCATGTTAATCTGCCCCGCTGTTTATTATGTAAAAACAAATGGCCCAGGACGCGACCTATCCTAGACTATATAGAAAGTACACATCACCATTGTTGAAGATTTAATTACTGCTACACCTGTGTCAGCTCTGGGAATTACCTCTTTTGTTTAACATGCTGGATAAATAACAATTACAGATGTCAATGATATAAAAAGATGTTATTTGAGATATATCAATGGTTGATAGCGAACAATAAACACTTATATTAATTTAATTATCTTATATGTAATAGTCCGTCCTGTCTCACGATCTTATAATTATTATTTTTTATGAATTTCCGCGTATTTTGTGTAAACGTATAAGGGTATTCGGTACACTGTATTGCACGGATGAAGGGTTGTTGTTTTTAAACTAATTCCATGTTCACCAGAATTTACATTTGTATTCACAAGATTATGTAATTGTCAGTGCGTGTGTGTTTCACTAGTGCGTGAGCAGTAAAAGTATACGATTCGACCAGCTGCTTAGGGAAGAGGTGACTGAGTAATAACGTGTTTGTAGGACTGCAAACTACGCCTCTGCCCATATCAAGCGTGTTTGGTTGTAATATATGGGCTTGTGTTGTGTTGGTGCAGTAGATGTTTAAAGTCGGTTGCATATCCTTTACAGGACGTCGCAGTCAACCTCAGCATTTTAAAACTGTTTGTTATTTCTTGGCAAGTTTACGCTGAATAGTTTCCATTGCTTTCTGAACTACCGACACTCATACTATTGTGTAAAAACCAACGTAAGGCTGTCTGCGGGATTTACAAATTGCGTTTGTAACAACTTCGCCGCAGCCCCGGTTCAGTAGGTGTACAGTGTATAATACAGAATAACAAGCCCTGTAGCAGAACACCTGCTGTGGATATACGACGTCCTAGGACCACACACATTTTAGGCTTTTAGGACATGACGATCCCTTGGGTGAGCCCAGTACCAGAGCGCTGTGTGTCGGCTCTGCAATTATTGAAGTCTCCTTGGATAGCGGGGAATATCCATTGTCTGCCCCTGCCT
>JACEFZ010005006.1:0-65000 GCA_014155875.1 Cepaea nemoralis | reverse complement strand
CACGACAATCGTCAGTGTCTAAATTGTGTGTAAAGTGTAGGAGTTTGTTCTTATTAGTTTCAGTAATCATGTGAGGCATCATGTATTTGTCTATATGTGAGGATGTATGTATGGGTGTGTATGTGAGGGATATGTGTGTGTGTGTGTGGGGGGGGGGGGGATGTGTGTGTGCCTATGTAAGAGAGAGAGAGAGCGCGAGAGCGAGAGAGAGAGAGAGAGAGAGAGAGAGAGAGAGAGAGAGAGAGAGAGAGAGAGAGAATTCAGTGCTCGCATGTCCTGTAACATGCCATTCCATATTCTTTGTGTATTTTCATCTTTCACATTATCATTTTGTATGTATGACACTTGATTTTATCATGTATAATATAACATTACTGTAATGTGAGTGAGAGCGCTAGTGAGAGAGAGAGAAAGAGAGAGAGAGAGAGAGAGAGAGAGAGAGAGAGAGAGAGAGAGAGAGAGGGGGGGGGGAGAGAGTTGAATTGCATCACTAATTTTTAAGTTACACAATGTATATGTACAATTTTTCTCCATTTTTTTTACAATTTTGCGACAATGCTCACGACAATCGTCACTGTATGTGTGTGTAAAGTGTGGGAGTTTGATCATAATAGTAGGTTGGGGGATCGGGGGATGTGTGTGTGGGTGGATTCGTGATGTGTGTGGGTGGGCGGGGTGGGTTTGTGTGGGTGGGTGATTTGTGTGTAGGTGCGTGCGAGATGTATGGGTGTATGGGGAGATGTGTTTGTGAGTGGGGATGTGTGTTTGTCTAGGTGGTTGTGGGTGAGTGGGTGGAGGAGGATATGTTGGTGGATGATTGATGGTGGGTTATGGGATGGGTGGGGGTATATGTGTGGGTGGGGAGATGTGGGTGTGGGGAGATGTGTGCAGGTGGGGGTGGTTGTGGGTTTTGAGGATGTGTATGTGGGTGTGGGATGTTTGGGTGGATGGGTGGGGAGTGTGTGTGGGTGAGAGATGTGTGGGTGAATGTGTGTGGGGATGTGTGTGGGTTGGGGGAGGGGTGCGTGATGAGTGTGGGTGATGGATTTGGAGATGTGTGTGTGGGTGGGGGATATGTCTGGCTGGGTGGGGGTGTGTGTGGCTGGATGGAGTATGTATGTGTGGGTAGTGAGGGTGACTGTAGTTGGGGGATGTGTGGATGGGTAGGAGATGTGTGCATAGATGTGTGTGTGGGTGAGGGATGTGTCTTTGGGATGTATGTGGGTGTGGTATTGTGTGGGAGGGGAGCTGGGTGTGGATAAATGATGTTTGTGTGGGTAAGTGAAGGTGTGGTTAGGTTTGTGGGTGGGTGAATGATGTGTGTAAGGGTGGGGGATGTTTGCTTAGATGGGTGGTTGGGATGTGTGAGTGTGGGTGGGTAGATAGGAGATGTATGTGTTGATGAGTGGGTAAGGGACGTGTGGGTGTTAGTGGTTGAGGGATAAGTACGTGTGTCTAGGGATGTGTGAGGGGATGAATGTATGGGTTGTGTGTGCGTGGATGGGAGGTGTGTGTTTGTGAATGGGGAATGTGTTGGTGGGTGGGGATGTGTGTGAGGAATGTTTGTATGGGTGGGGAGATTGTGCGTGGGTGGGGATGTGTGTATATGGGTAAGGGTGTGTGGTTAAGGGATGTGTGGCTGGGGGAATGGGTGGATGGAGGATGTGTGGTTGGGTGGAGGATGTGTGGTTGGGTAGAGGATGTGTGGGTGGGTGATTGTATATGAGTAAGGGTGTGTGGTTAAGGGATGTTTGGTTGGGGGATAGGTGGGTAGAGGATGTGTGGGTGGGTAGAGGATATGTGGGTGGGTGAGTGTGTGCAGGTTAGGAGATGGTGGGGGATGTTTGTAGGTGTGGGCTCGGGATAAGTGAGTGGGCTGGGGGAGATGGGAGATTATGTGGGTGAGTGCGGGATTTGTGTGTGGGTAGGTGCGGAATATGTGAGTTGACGGGGAGATGTGTGTGTGTGGCTGAGGAATGTGTGTTTGGTTGGGTGGTTGGAGGTGTGTGGGTGGAGGAGGATATTGGGTGAGTGATTGTTGGTGGGAAATGGGACGGGTAAAGGATATGTGAGTGGGTTATTGAATGTATGTGTGCTTGGGGTGTGGGTGGATGGGATGTGTGGTGGATGAGAGGTGTGTGTGGGTGGGGAGATGTATAGGGATGTGGTGGATGGGTGGGGGAATGTATTGTATGTGTGTGTGGTTGGGTGGGGGAGTTGGAGGTGAATGGGGGATGTGTGGGTGGGTGGTGGATGTGTCTTATAACATAGTCATATGCATTGTTTATGTTTACAAAATTCATGTGACAATGTTTTTTTCTTATGCACTGTTCATGAAAGAAAGATGAGTGATTGGAAGGGCCGAATGTAAGACGGGCCTGCGAGCCCAATTTGTTACCCTTTGAAAATAAAGTCTGTTCGTTCGTTCGTTCGTTCGTTCGTTCTATCTATCTATCTATCTATCTATCTATCTATCTATCTATCTATCTATCTATCTATCTATCTATCTGTCTATCTATCTGTCTGTCTGTCTGTCTGTCTGCCTGTCTGTTTCCTGTCTGCTCTCTGACTTTCTCCTGTCTGTCTCCTATCTGTCTCTCTGTCTGTGTCTTCTTGCCTGCTCTCTCTCTCTCTCTCTCTCTCTCTCTCTCTCTCTCTCTCTCTCTCTCTCTGAGTGTCTCTTCTCTGTCTCTCTCTCTCTATCTCTATTTGTTTCCTCTTTGTCTGTCTGTCTGTCTGTCTGTCTGTCTGTCTGTCTGTCTGTCTGTCTGTATGTCTGTCTGTCTGTCTGTCTGTCTGTCTGTCTTTATGTTTCTCTGTCTCATTGTCTGTCGCCTCTCTGTCTGCCTCTCTATCTTACTGTCTGTCTCCTCTCTGTCTGCCCCTCTGTTTCACTGTCTGTCTCCTCCGTGTCTGTACGTCTGTCTCTCTGTCTCACTGCCTGTCGCCTCTCTGTATGTCTCGCTGTCTCACTGTCTGTCTCCTCTCGGTCTGTCTCTCTGTCTCACCGTCTGTCTCCTCTTGATCTGTCTCTCTGTCTCACTGTCTGTCTCCTCTCGGTCTGTTTGTCTGTCTTGTTGTCTGCACAATGAATGTCTGTGGTGTTAATAGTAAAGAAGAAGAGCTTATAGAAACAATTGAAGAGAGGAAAATTGGACTGATGGGAATAGCGGACACCAGAACAAAGGGGAGAGGATGCAAGGAGCTCCACCGCAGTTTGTTTACTCTGGAGTAGAACAGCAAGAAAGGGCAAGACATGGTGTTGGAATAGTCATCGAACCACGGCTTGCAAGAGGAATACTAGAAATAAAATATATATCAGAAAGAATCATAACAGTGAGAATAAAAGAACAAACAATTACAACATATGTACAAATATACGCACCATGTAATGCAAACAATAATGAGCAAGAATGCGAGGACTTCTGCGAAGACATTCATGACGTGCTAAATAAAATAGATAAGCAGGACAACATCATAGTTATGGGAGACTTCAATGCAAGACTAGGACATAACAGAATGGGCATAGAAAAACATCTGGGAGCATTTGGAGACAAGCAAAATGAAAGGAATGATAACGGAAGTAGACTATTGGAGCTTTGCAGCCAACACGACCTCTATATAACAAACACATTCTATAAACATAAGGATTCACAAGTACACCTGGTATAAATGGAACGATCTAGATACTAAAAGCCAAATTGATTTTATATTAACAAGAAACTGCAGAAAGAGAGATATATTAGATGCAAGGGCAGTGCCCAATTTCAGTATAAACACAGATCATAAAGCAGTCGTTGCCACAATAAGAACAATCAGAAGAAGAAAACAAAGAGCAGGAAAATACATGCCATGCGAATCAGTAAACTTAAGAAACCTTAAACACGAGTAGGAGAAAATTATGAGAAAGAACTAACTGAACTCTTTGAAAAATTACCTGCAGAAAGAAAAACAGTGGAAGAAGAACGGAAAATGTTCAAATCAAGCATTTTAAATACTGCAAAAATAACAAGTGGAACCACGAAAAAACGCAAAACACGGTTAAAGAAAATAACAAGTTGGTGGAACGCAGAAGTAAAGGCAGCGGTAAAAGACAAAAAGGAAACATATAAATAATGGTTGAAGAGCAAACAGGAATGTGATTACATAGAATATAGAATAGCGAGAAGACATGTGAATAGAATAGTAAAGAGGGAAAAACAAAAAGACTGGGAAGAGTGTGGAGAAACCCTAAATAAAAACTACAAGGAGGCAACTAGAAACTTTTACAAAAAGATAGGTGCAATGCGAACCAGAGGAGATCCCTTTGACCCAACTGAAATAATTAACAGGGAAAATGGAGAACCAATAAGTGTACAAAAACAAATCCTAATAAGATGGAAGCAGTATTTCGAACAACTTCTCAACATCCCATCAGATGTCACAAGAATTCAAGAGACCTATACAGATGTCACCGAAGAACTAGAACCAGACATACTAAAAGAAGAAATTATAGAAGCCATCAGATTAGCCCCATTGAACAAATCACCGGGACAGGATGAAATACCAAATGAACTAATTAAAGCAGCAAGAGAAGTAGGAACAGCTTGGCTACATAGACTATTCAACCATGTTTGGGTAGAACAACAGACGCCACGAGACTGGGGAAACGCCATAATTATCCCAATTTGGAAAAATAAAGGCAGTAAAAGAGACTGCACACAATACAGAGGCATTTCACTGTTGAGTCATACTGGGAAAATATTTTGCAAAATTCTAGAAAAAAGATTACGAACTACTTTAGAACCCCAGCTAAGCGAAACACAGCTTGGATTTAGGAAAAACAAAGGATGCACAGATGCCATTTTTGCTCTTAGACATCTTATAGAAAAATCAATCGAATTCAATGAAGCACTCTACTTAGCCTTTGTCGACCAAGAAAAGCCATTCGATAGAGTAGATAGAAACAAGCTGTGGGAAATCCTTAAACAATATGGAGTGAGTACACATCTAACAAACCTATGTAGAAGTTTATACAACAACAGTGAATGCATAGTGAGAGCAACTGGAGGACACTCAGAACCCTTCACCATAAGATCTGGAGTACGACAAGGTTGTGTCCTGTCCCCTCTCTTGTTCATAACATATATAGACAACATATGTAAAGAAACCAGCCAAGCAGAGACAGCAAGAATATCGCATGACGAGAACACAGAAGAAGAACCATCTGCAAATCTAACCATTAGAGAACTCCTGTTTGCGGATGACCAAGCACTAATAGCAAAATCAGAAGCTGAATTACAAGACCACATGAATAGTCTAAACGAAATGTGTAGGGAACATAACATGAAAATTAGCACAAGCAAAACAGAGGTAATGACTATAACTAAAGAAGAACAAACAACAACAATTCACCTAAACGAACTTCCCTTGAAACAAGTAAAGAGTTTCAAGTACCTAGGAAGTATAATATCATCAAATGGCAGATCAGAAGACGAGATCGAAAATAGATCCATCCATCCATCATGTGCCATGCCGGTAAGCGTGGGCGGTCATGTTCTGCCATCTCACTCGATCACCAGAGTCGTGGATCAGCTCCGTGTTTCTGTCTCGACCATGCCACAAGGCCAAGCCATCCAGGTACTTGCTTCTAGGTCTTCCCCTTGGTCTGTTCCCCTCGATCTTACCAGTTGTCACCAAATTCTCCAATCCATTTCTTCTCATAACATGCCCAAAAAATTTTGACTGTCTACGTCTAATTTCTCTAATCAATTTACGATCTTCATTTGTTTCTTGAAGGACTTGTTCATTGGTCTTTCTGGCTGTCCATGGTATTCTTTGCATTTTCCTCAGAAACCACATCTCTACAGCCATCAGATGTTTTTCAGCCTGACTGCTCATTGTCCACGCTTCACATCCATATAAAAGTACAGGTTCAATGTAGCATCTCAACACTCTTTTTCTCGTTTCAATTGACATCTTTTTATTGGTCAATATGTTTTTCATCTTGCTAAAGGCTACTTTTGCCATGGCGATTCTTGTTCTAATCTCTTCAAGGCATCTCCCATCAGATGTTATTACTGTTCCGAGATAATTGTACCTGCTCACTTGTTGAAGAATATTCCCATTTACTTGTATATTACATTGTGGTATTTCGTCCTTCCTAGTGACGACCATAATCTGTGTCTTTTTACAATTTAATTCTAACCCTAGTTGTTCACTGTGTGTAACAATCGCATCTACTAAATTTTGCAGGTCCTGTTCATTGTCTGCAATCAAGACTGTATCATCTGCATATCTAATGTTATTGATGCATCGTCCCCCAATGTTGATTCCTTCCATATCTTCAATATTTCTGAAAATACTTTCACTGTACAGGGAAAACAGATCTGGAGACATTACACATCCCTGTCTCACACCCCTTTTAATAGGCTGATATTGGCTTACTTCATTATCAACTCTTATGGCAGCTTGTTGTTTCCAATATATGTTTTTTACAAGTCTAAGATCTTTTCCATCAATTTGTAGATCTTCAAGCATCCTTATCATGTTGACATGTCTCACTTTATCAAAAGCCTTTGTGTAGTCAATAAAGCAAAGGTGTAGATCTTTGTTTACTTCTATAGAACGTTCGATTATGTTTCTCAGTATATACACAGCATTTACTGTACCCTTGCCTTCCACAAACCCACATTGTTCTTCTCCTATTTCAGGTTGTATTTTCCTCCTAACTCTTTGCATGATAATTCTTAGCAAAATCTTCGTGATGTGACTCATTATACTAATTGTTCGATGTTGATCACATTCCAAGGCTCCTGATTTCTTTGGGATTGCAATAAATACAGAATTACATAACTCCTGAGGTATATTTCCAGTATCATATACTGTATTAAGCAGACTGGTAACTTTATCTATTCCATATTCTTCTAAAGCATTAATCATTTCTGTTGTGACGCTGTCTGAACCGGGGGTCTTGCCAGATTTCATATGGTTAAGCGCATTCTGAACCTCCATCTTTAAAATTGCTGGTCCTTCATTATTATTTTGGACATCATACTGTTCGTCTCTGTTATCGTCATAAAGGTTTTTCACATAATCTGACCATTCATGTAAGATCTGATCTTTTTTCTATTATGACTCTTCCATCTTTTGTCTTTAGGCAGCCTGCTGATGTACGTGTTCTTTGATTAGTAAGCTCCTGAATTCTTTTGTGCATTAGTTTCGCATTGTTACTGTTGTGTAACAACAATAGATGCAATAAGGCAAATCAACTCATTGGACAAATGGCACCAATACTAAAGAACAAACATGTATCAATAACTACTAAGAAAGCACTTTACAATATAATCTTCCTACCAACTCTGTGTTACCAATGCCAAACCTGGACAATGACAGAAAAAGAGAAAATAAAAATCACAACAAAAGAAATGAGGTTCCTGAGAAGAATACTCAACGTATCAAGAAGAGATAAGATCAGAAATGAAGAAATCAGGACTAAAGTGGGGGTTAAAGCAGCACTAGATTTTATCAGAAAACAGCAAGTCAAATGGTTTGGCCATGCAAGTAGGTTACCAGTCAACAGCATACCACAACAAGCAATGATGTACAGACCAGATGGAATCAGAGGAAGAGGCCGACCACGTAAACGATGGACGAAGGGAATAGCAGAGTCCATGGGAATATTGATATATGAAGCCCATACTCGGGCACTCTCACGAAGTTTATACTTCACCTCGACACCGCAAGGTACAGGAGGAACATGATGAGATGAGATGAGAGACTGTCTGAATTCTTTCTGTCTGTCTCTCTGTCTCACTGTCTGTCTCCTCTTTGTCTCTCAGTCTCATTGTCTGTCTCCTTTCGATTTATCTTTCTGTCTCAATGTCTGTCTCCTCTATGTATGTCCGCCTGTCTCTGTCTTACTGTATGTCTCCTCTCTGTCTGCCTCTTTGAAGCTTTGCCTCGCTGTCGGTCTTCTTTTTGTCTGTCTCTCTGTCTCACTGTCTGTCTCCTTTCGGTCTGTCTCTCTGTCTCAATGTCTGTCTCCTCTCGGTTTGTCTCTCTGTCTCACTGTCTGTCTGTCTGTCTGTCTGCCTGTCTGTCTGTCTGTCTGTCTGTCTGTCTCACTGTCTTGTCTCGTGTGTATGTGCTCGCGAATGTTTGTGAGTGTGTGTGTTGTGTGTTTGTGTGGAGGTAGATGAGAGAGAGATGAGAGAGAGATGAGAGATAGGGAGATGAGAGATGAGATGAGTGGAGAGAGAGAGAGAGTTGAGCGCTCGAATGTCATGTAACATTCTATTCTATGTTAACATTTTTTTTTTGTATTCTCATCTTTTATATTGTCATTTTGACTGCCACTTGATTTTATCATGTGTAATATGAACACATGTACATTACGGTAGAGTGTGTGAGAGAGTTAGTGAGTGTGAGTGAAAGAGAGTGAGTGAGTGTGAGAGAGTTTGTGTGTGTGTAGGAAAAGAGAGAGAGAGGAGAGAGAGAAGAGAGAGAGAGTGTGAGAGAGAGAGAGAGTGTGTGTGTGTGTGTGTGTGAGAGAGAGAGAGAGAGAGAGAGAGAGAGAGAGAGAGAGAGAGAGAGAGAGAGAGAGAGTAGAGTTGAATTGCATCACTATTTTTTACGTTACACAATGTATATGTACAATTTTGTCTCCATTTTTTTTTTTTTACAATGTTTTGCGAGTATGCTCACGATAATCGTCAGTGTATGTGTGTAAAGTGTGGGAGTTTGTTCATATTACTTTCAGTGATTATGTGAGACATCATGTATGTGTCTAGATATGAAGATGTGTGTGTGTGTGGGGGATGTGTGTGTGGGGGATGTGTGAGTGGGGGTGTATGTGTGGAGGGGGTTTGTCTGGGGGATGTGTGTGGGTGGATCGGGGATGTGTGTGGGTGGATTTGGGGATGTGTGGGTGGGTAAAGGAACGTGTGGTATGTCGGGGATGTGTGTGTGTGGGGGGGGGGGGGGAGGGATATGTGTGTGAATGGAGGATGTTTGGATGGATGCTTGGAAGTGTGTAAGTGTTAATGGGGGGGGGGGGGGGTTGTGTGGGTGGGAATGGGTGTGTGGTGGGTGTTGTGGTTGGGTATGCGGATGTTAATGGGGGGATATGTCTGTATGGGTGCGGGTGTGTATAGGGTGTATGTGTGAGTGACGACGATGTTAGTAGGTAGGGGATGTGTGGGTGGGTGGGAGATGTGTTGGTGAGATGTGTGAGTGGATGAGGGATGTGTGGATGGGGAATGTGTGTGGGGTGTGGGTGGGGGGTGTTATATGGGTGGGGTGTTATTGGGTGGAGTGTTATGTGGGTGGGGAGATGTGTGGTGACGGATGTGTGTGTGTGGGTGGGTGGGGGATGTGTGGTTGGGTGTGGGATGTAAGGGTGGGTGAACGATGTATGTGAGGGTGGGGGTGTGTTTGGCATGGTGGTTAGGGTGTGTGAGTGTGGGTTGGTAGATGGAAGATGTATATATTGATGGGTGGGTAGGGGATGTGTTGGCGTGAGTAGTTGAGGGATGAACACGTGAGTGAGGGATGTGTGTGGGGGAATGTGTGTATGGGTGGGGGATGTGTGTGTCGGTGGGGAGATGTGTGTGGGTGGGGATGTGTGTGAGTTGGGTTTGTGTGTTGGTGGGGGATGTGTGTGTGTGGATGGGTGGAGGATGTGTGGATGGGTGAGTGTGTGTGAGATGGGGGATGGGTGTGAAATGTGTGTGCGGGTGGGGAGATGTGTTTGGATGGGGGATGTGTGGGTGGATGGTGCGGGATGTGTGTGTGGGTGAGGTGTGTGTGGGTGGGGTGTGTGTGGGTAGGTGCATTATGTGTGGGTTGGCAGGGGATTTGTATGTGGGTGGGGGTGTGTCGGTGAGTGGGTGGTGGTTGTGTGGGTGGGTGAGTGTGTGTGGGTTGGGAGAATGGGTGGGAGATGTGTGTGTGTGGGGAGATATGTGTAAGTGGGAGATGGATGGGTGGGTGGGGGAATATATGTGTGCCTGGGGTGTATGTGTGTGGTTAGGGTGTGTGGGTGGGGGATACGTGTGTGGTGTGGTGGGTGGGGATGTGTGGGTGAGTGGGGGATATGTCCAATATCATAATAATATGCATTGTTTATGTTTACAACATGTGTGTGACAATGTGTTTTCCTATGTATCATTCACTATTGATGAACGAAAGATGAGCGATTGGAAGGGCTGAATGTAAGACGGGCTTGCGTACCCAATTTGTAACCCTTCGAAAATAAAGTCAATCAGTCAATCAATCAATCAATCAATCAATCAATCTCTTCTTCTCCTCTCTGTTTATCTCTCTGTCTCACTGTCTGTCTCCTCCATGTTAAGCCACCGAACTACAATTCTCACTGGGGCTGTGTTGCGAGGTTCTACGTCCCCCACTCCAAACTCAAAAGCCAACTGGGTGTGAAAGACCGCTATTGAAACATCATATCTGCTGACAGCCATATCATGATATAACGAGATAATGATTCAACACAGCACATTTGATCTGGGATTGTATGGGATTGTAATGTTTCCTCCAAAGGCTTCAAGAATTTTATCGTCAGCATATTTCTCACCCAAAGCCCTGAGTGAATGCGCGCGCGCGCACGCACACACACATCCCACGCACGCACACACACACACACACACACACACACACACACACACATAAACACGCATATATGTATATATTAGAGGGAGGAGTGCCTATTTCATTCAAGTCTGCCTGAAATGTTATAGTTTCAGTTTTCTTGCATGTTAAATGGGGTTTTTACTATACCATGTTTACGTTGTGTTTAGGTTTGTGACAGCTGAGTCAAAGAGGTCTGATATTAAAAACTCATTTCTTCTCTTCTGCACAGTCACCTTATTGAATATTTATATTGTAACTTGGTTATCACTGCAATTGATTGTCGAGACACCCTTTCAATAATGACTACACATAGTCTTCATTATTACTCATCTATACATGTTTGTCCACAAAGTGACAGCCCCTATTACCAGGTGATAAAATAATTCAAAGTCTTCCTATGTAGTTTACTTTTTCCAGCTAGTAATCAAGTTCTCTAACCACTTCTCTTCAGTTTGTAGTAGATTTTCCCCCGTGTCAAGAGATTTTCCAAACCCACTTACAGAAGTAAATGACCAATGAACTTTTGTCCCGTTGTAGCAATATATCATGCCAGTCTTAAGAGGAGGAGAAAACACGTCCTGTTTCTGCAACACAGAAAGGCCAAAGAGTTCGTGTTAGAAAGCTATTTTCCCCGAAACTGGGTCCTCTTAAGGTGTTGGTCACACGCGACTGTGGTGGCCCGGAGTCCCTCGTCAACACCTCGGTCTTCAAGAAGTACGTGTTTCCAAATTGTCTTTTTAATTGCTCGGAGTGCTTCTGCTTTCTGAAGACGCGTCGGGTACTTAGAAAGAGCGGGTTTGCTTCTCAATAGAAAACAAAAATTCATTGCAGGCAAAACTCTGTTTGACGGTGTTGTTCTGAGATTTCTCGGGACCAACATGCCACAGGATGATTATTTGCTGTTCCCTGTTGCCCCTGCTGTTGGCTTTAACTCTTTGCCTCCTCATGACTGCATCATCCGCCATTATCTCTTTACCTAATAAAGGACGTGGGGATGTCATGCACGGATATTTCTATATGAGTGTCAGTTTACAGTTAAGGTGTTAAATACTCCCATAGCTTTAAAGGCTATCACCATCATCATCATCATCATCATCATCATCATCATCATCATCATCATCATCATCATCATCATCATCAACATCATCATCATCATCAGGTGCTCTGCCAGCTGACGTAGGTGTTCATGGCTTTCCACAGATCTCGGTCTTTGGTGTTCTGGTTCAACTCTGCTGATGATATTCCTCCATGCCACCGTCTCAATCTCAATCCATCCAGCATCATTTCTCTTGGGCTGCCTCTGCATCTCTTCCCCTCGATCGTTCCAGTTGTTACGACGTTCTCTTCTCATCACACGACCAAAGAAAGCTGTTTGTCTCTTTCTTATCGTTGTATATAATGTTCTAGTTTCATTAGCCTCTTTCAGGCAATCGTTGTTAGTTACTCTGGCAGTCCAAGGAATCCGCAACATTCGTCTCAAGAACCACATCTCTTTTGCTTCCAAGTTCTTCCTTAATTTCTATATTAACGTTAAAATCCTCAGCTGATGAAAGGTTATTATGTCTTTTCAATATAGCTCTGGGGCGGCCAGATAATGTTCACAATATTTTGGGAGTTTTGGAAAATAAAAATCGACGTTGAAGGAAATTTTCCACCCCACGTCATATGTAATTACTTGGAAAATATGAAGACCTAATCCTCCGCAACGCATCTGTGATGGGGGAATTATTGCTACTCACGCTGTAAGTGGTATTAACGGGAGTTTTTAAAATGCTTTGCCATGGCACAGGGAGCCGCGGTTGCAAGGTGGCTAGCATGCTTGATTGCCTGCACAGTGGTCAAGTGTTCGAACCCCCATCAGACAAAAGTAAAAAAAAAGCTTGATATGGGCCTGGAGGTCGACCCAGTGTAAGATGGCTATCAATGAATGCCATGGGAAGCAAACACGGCGGACGTGATATTTATCACATCACTCGTTGGAAAATAAAAATACGGCAGTAGCACCATATATAACAGGGTGTATGTTTAATGACTATGCAGTGTTTGAAAATATTGCCGGTCCAAGTTTTGTATTCACCCTCTGTAAAGTTCATGCAACATAATAGGTAAATACAAAACTAGGACCCGCAATATTTTCAAACACTGCACAGTCATTATAAATACTCTATACCTAATACGCCACATGGCGTGTAAATGAGGTCTGTTACTAGTTTTACTTATACACCGTGAACAAAAATGACGACGATGATGAAAAGAAGTTAATTATCTCAATATATTTACGAACTTGATTTTGCCATTATATGTTGTGTTGAGACTGTCATTCCCCGAGCACTGTCGCTAAGTCGACTAATAAAGCTCATAGAACAAATAATGCAGCTAAAATTGGCCTTTCGAGCGGGGCGTCAAGCAGACGTCTCTAGGGGTACAAGGATTCACTTTCTCTAATGATGACAGACATGTTCTGCGTAGAGGGGGTTCTCCGAGGACCTATGAAGAGTGAGGCTGAGGGCAGACTTTGATGAAGGAGTACTTCAAGGCCAGAATGTTGTTTCCCTACTGAGATAGCCATGTTTTTTTTTTCTTTCAGCTACACAAGCCAAATTTTACTCTTATTGGTGAAATTTGAATTTTCTGAAGTTAAATTTGAATTAAATAATCCTAAACTTCAGTTTCAAAAGATGAATGTAATTTCACAAGTTCAACACAACTCATATATAAGACAAGCATACGTATTTATTTATTTATTTATATTGTTTATAAAGTTGCGTAAAATTTCCAAAATTGTGTTTGAAAATAAAAATTGTTAACTAATTTACGTAATGTACACACATTTATGAAGGTATGTATTCACCTGTTTGCTTTTGTATGTAAAACTATTCTAAAATTAAGTTGCATGTCCTTCACAAGATGTAGCAGTCAACCCTAGCATTTTCGCTGTTCGTGATTCCTGGGCAAATTTAACATTCAATAGTTTGCCATTGCTTTCTGAACGACAGGCTCCTAAAACACCAGCAACGCTGTGTTTCGAACCAGGGTATACCGGCTCACAAACCGCGTTCGCAATTAAATTTCAATTAAACGAACATAAATTTCGATTTCAGAAAATGAATTTAAATCTAAAAAGCCCAAGCATAAGCCAGTCACGCCTTTATTATTATTATTATTATTATTATTATTATTATTATTATTATTATTATTATTATTATTATTACTATTATTGTCTGTATTCATACCTACTGACAGCAACTTTAATGTCGGATAGACAAGAAACAGAACACAGACGAAGTGAGACATCTATATCTGCTACACTGCAAATAGACTGACGCAGTCACAGGGTTGGACAGGCAAACCCGAAGGAAATGACTACGAGGAAATGACTACGGACGGACAGCGGATGCATTGGGCCACAGACTTATTTGTGCCCGATGGTTTAGACGTTTCTAGGAATGTTCTTATAGTTTTCATAATGTATATGTCACAGTTTGTTTTTTTTTTTGTTTTTTTTTTTTCGTGAGCTGACGAAAGGCTATCTAGCCGCAACGTCTAGTTTGTCATTTCGGATTGTGTTCCTTCAAGCCAGTGAATTCCACTTTACTGTCAATATAGTACCTAGCGATGTATGGCAAAAAAAAAGGGGGGGGGGGGCGGGGTTGTCTTGAGCCTGAGAAGTCAAGGCCGCCTGGCTAGTGCAGCCGTCGAGAACTATGCAGGTTAGGGTTTTCTTTTTGCCCCCGACAGAAAAAGAAAAAAAAACTCAACACCTTTCCTAGGGTTCGAACCCGGGTCTCCCGAATGAAAATCCGGCATTCTACGCACTCGGCCAGCCGCTCCTCGATCCTGTAGACCTGATCGTTAACATAAAGTATTGAACAACTATAAACTACTATACCTTCTGAGGACGATATTAGTTAACTTCCCAATGGTTGCATGCCATCATGAAAGTATATTTTCCACTGATCTTCAACACCATGATAATTCACATGTTCTCTCCTGCTGATGGTGACATGTGGAACAACTAAAGTAAAGTGAAATGAAGTCAAGTAGGCGAGGGACGGCGCGGTGCGGTCCGGTGAGGGGAGATGAGGTGAGGTGAAGTGAAGTGAAATGCGGTGAAGCGAAGTACGGTAAAGTGAAGAGCAGTAAAGTGAGGTACTGTAAAGTGAGGTACGGTAAAGTGAAGTACAGTAAAGTAAAGAGCGGTAAAGTGAGGTACGGTAAAGTGAGGTACGGTAAAGTGAAGAGCGGTAAAGTGAGGTATGGTAAAGTGAAGAGCGGTAAAGTGAGGTACGGTAAAGGTTCCAAATTGCTGTATGTAGCCGGGGCGCAGTGTTGGGGTGAGCGCCCAACATTGCTTAAATACCCCAATGGCTCGTGAATACATAACCTCTGCAGCAAAAAGTCCAACTCCTGGCCTTCACGTGGCGGAACTGTTTTAACTAACAGGAGAAGGGGCGACGGCGAGTATCTGGCGACGGAAAATAACCAGTGTGCTCTAGATGTGTATACACATACATGCATGTGCAGACACGTGTGTGCGTGTGTACACATCTAAACTCGAGTGAGACCACAGTCTGCTCTAGCAAAGGAAAGGTGCTGAAGACGGAGGCAACCAGCCAGGAGGCGCACCACAGAAATCAGGATGCCACGCAATTACGCAAAATGGAATATGTCGACTGCTGCTAAACGTTATGGTGCTCGCCCTGCTTTGGACCCCCAGGCAGGTGCAGTGCCGGGCCCTATGTCTCGAAAGGGTCCAACCCCAACTACTGGAGGTCTTTCTCAGATGTCCTGTGGAGCCAGGGGACATGAGAATAGAACAGCTGGCCATACTAAACTAAGACTTAAAATAATGCACTGGAGTCAGCAACAAAAAAGTAGAATTAGAAAACATCCTGGACAAAGAAAAAGTAAGCATATGTTGCTTGCAAGAAACTCACCTCAACGAAAATATAGCCTTCAAAATCAGAGGCTACCACTGTTACCGATCTGACCGAAAGGACAGGCGAAAAGGTGGGATACTTACCCTTGTAAAAAATAACATCACTGCTTCCCAAATCGAAGTCTATATGGAAGGGGCTGAGTATCAGACACTTAAATTTAAAACAGGCTATACAGACCTACATCTGATCAATTACTACTGTCCAAATGACCGTCCACAGGCACTGGACACACTACCATTAACAGAAAAAATGATTGTGTGCGGCGATTTCAACAGCCACTCGCAGAGTTGGGGCTATGATCACATGGACCAGAGAGGAGAGAGACTGGAAGACTGGCAGGATGAGAATAGATTCATCTTGGTTAACAAGCCGTCCGACCCACATATTTTCTACTCGAGATCATGGCACTCTACAACTACACCTGACCTGGCTTTTCATTCACCAGACCTGGAGTGGAACATTACACGAATTGTTGGGAAACAACTAGGTGGCAGTGACCATCAACCAGTCTTTCTAACTGTAGAAAATGAGCTTGTAAGTAAAAGCAGCACCCTCTCGAGGTGGAACTACAAGAAAGCAGACTGGGCAGTGTACAATCATCGCATCAGCATACTGGTTAGAAACCTGAACACTGTCCTAGTGGCATGAAATGGAATATTGCTTGGATAGCAAATCCATTACGTGGAAAGTCCGAATCAAAAGCCCAATGTGTGAGCTTCATAAAAGGTGGAAAAGTGTCCTAGTGGCACGAAATGGAATATTGCTTGGATAGCAAATCCATTACATTGAAAGTCCGAATCGAAAGCTCACTGTGTGGATGTCATCTGCAGACTGCATACTTCTGGTTTCCGGAAGAACAGCCTATGGTGAACGGAAGGCCCAATATACGGAAGTGAGGCCAAGCAGCCATGTGCAGGACGTGACGATTCCTTGGGTGAGCCCAGTACCAGAGCGCTATGTATCGGCTCTGCAAGTATGGAAGCCTCCTTGGATGGCGGGGAATGCCCATGGTCTGCCCCTGCCTTCCCTTGAGGGCTGACCAGGATCTTTGGCTGTTCTATATGGACCAGCTGGGATGGGGGATAACACCACAACAGTGAGAGTCAAACGTCCTAAGAAACCCCCGGGAAGGTTTACCCGGTCAACAAATGCCCGCAAAAGTCGGATGTGTCGGCCTAACGGCGCAAGTACGCAGCTCTGCTGTAAACAGGCACAACGCAGTCACATCCGAAAAAATTACTCCGGATGAACGAAGAAGAAGAAACCTGAACACTGAGAAAGACATAAATAAATTAGTTGAAGAGTTTGGGAAATGCATACTACAGGCAGCGCGAGAAACAGTACCAAGAGGAGCCCGTAAACAATATAAACCCTACTGGAGTAGTGAACTGGAACAGTTGCATAATGATGTGGAAGTATGTAGAAAGCAAGCAGAGGCCACACCCAGCCAACAGCACCACAATAAATTCCAGCATGCAAAAGCCAAATTTGAAAGGGCCAAGCTGCAGGCTAGACGGAAAAGCTGGCAGGAAAAAAACAGAGTCTCAGAACTTTGAAAGAGACACAAGGAAATTGTGGAAGCTAATAAAACAACTTAACGATGAGAGCACAGGGAGAAACTCAAAAATTGCACTACATAAAGATGGAAACATCTTAACAAGAAAGCAAGCAGCTGACCATTTTGCAGACTCATTCGCACAAGATAACAATATCAAAATCAGTCCAGAGAAACAACAAGAGATTCAAGGGAAACGGCAACATACAGGACAGAAGGAAATAGTACATGAGGTTCTGGAGGCACCCATCACAATCAGCGAACTGGAGCTAGCCATATCAAAACTGAAAATGAGAAAGTCACCAGGAGCTGATGGTATCTCCAATGAAATTATCAGGAACCTAGGAACAGAGGCCAAAGCAAAGCTGTTGCAGATCTTCAATAACAGGCAGGGACCATCCAGATAAATGGAACACCCCTACGAGAAGATAAAGAACCAACATACCTTGGAGTAACATTTGATGGCAGGCTGACATGGAGAAAGCACATCAACAAAGCAGTAGCAAAAGCCAGAAGGAAAATAGCCATCCTGAGAAAGCTAAGTGGAACCACATGGGGAGCCAGTGGGAAAATACTTAGCAAAGTTTATCAACAGAGCATACGACCACACCTGGAATACGGGTCAACTGCATGGTGTTCGGCAGCAAAAACCACACTACAAGGGCTGGACAAAGTGCAAAATCAAGCACTTAGAGTCACCACAGGAGGGATGAGATCAACCCCTATAGTGGAAATGGAGAAGATGAGGAGGACACAAGCCTGAAGTGAACGCAGAGATACGAAAACGCCAATACAAGCAGAAAAGTTCCTCAGCTTGCCAGGCCACCCTATGAAGAACAGATTTGAAAACCTAGCTATGGGGCGGTTGAAAAGAAGTAGTTTTATCCACCAGGCCAAACGACTCTGCAGAGAAACCACCGATCTGCCCACAGTTGGTATCCCCCTAACAACTATTCCAGAGCGAACTCCATGGAAAGATGAGCATAGACTATCATTACAAATCCAGACAAAAGAGAAGAATATTTGACAAGGAAGATCAGAACAGTGTGCAGCGCAGAACAGCCACTCTCAGCTTCCTTGATGAAGAATACCCATAGGACCTCTGGATCCGAGTCTACATAGATGGGTCAGCACAAAATGCTGTTCGAAATGGAGGAGCGGGAGTGTACATAGAATACCCAAATAATACTAGGGACACAGCTAGAGTACCGACAGGAAAGTACTGCCATAACTACGATGCTGAAATTGAGGCAATCAAGATAGCAACAGAGAAATTACTAAATACCAGCAATGGTCCCCAACATGTGGTGCTATTGACAGATTCAAAATCAGTACTCGAGGCGCTCCTGTCTGGGAAATTGCCAGTACTAAGGACACTACTTTCTGAACTTAGCAGTCAGCATAAGGTCACCATACAGTGGATACCATCCCACTGTAAAGTACCCGGGAACGACAGAGCTGATCAATTGGCTAAGGAAGAAGGCAAAGAAGAACAGCCTGGTGTGCCTGTAACATACCACCAAAAGAAAAGAATGATCAAATCAGTCAGAAAGCCACCAAAACCTGCTCAAGATGACTACCACGTTATGGATAGACCAGAACAAGTCATTATTCTGCGCCTCAGAACAGGGCACAATAGATTACGCAACCACATGTATACAAAATTCAAGATTGGTGAAACAGCCATGTGTACATGTGGATTGGCGTCGCAGACAGCAGAGCACATACTCCAAGACTGCCCAAAATATAACATATCTAGGCAAACCTTCTGGCCTAGAGAGACGACAGTGGAAGATAAACTCTACGGACCGCTGTGTGAACTGAAAAAGACAATTCAATTCATACAAGAGACAGCACTGCAGTTATAGACATATTTCAAGCGAACGAAAGAAGAAGAAGAAGGTACGGTAAAGTGAGGTACGGTAAAGTGGGACACGGTAAAGTGAGGCATGGTAAAGTGAAGTACGGTAAAGTGAGGTACGGTAAAGTGAGGTATGGTAAAGTGAGGTAAGGTAAAGCGAAGTACGGTAAAGCGAGGTATGGTAAAGCGAAGTACAGTAAAGTAAAGAGAGGTAAAGTGAGGTACGGTAAAGTGAGGTACGATAAAGTGAGGTACCTAAAATGAAGTATGGTAAAGTAAGGTACGTTAAAGTGAGGTACGGCAAAGTGAGTTACGTAAAGTGAAGTACGGTAAAGTGAGGTACGGTAAAGTGAGTTACGTAAAGTGAAGTACGGTAAATTGAGGTACGGTGTCACATAATAGACCAACGTGATTTAACCCGTGATGAGAATAATAGGCGTTCTGAATTAGCGGCATGTTCGAGGCCAAAGGTTGTTTCAACAAATCCAGAAAATGTAACTGCACGTGTTTACATCTGGTCGACGGATTGGGAACACTCGGTTGTGAGTGAGACGGGTCCCTGCATCGCTTTGACAGTTTGTCAACATTCGAATACAGATGGAACCCGTCGGATCCTGGTTGCAATCAGATGTCAACCTTAACAGGTCGGGCAGAATTAACAGCTGCAGATGTGTAGGGGAAGTGGGTGAGCTGAATCATACATCGCTTTGACAGTTCATAAACAGGTTGGATTGAGAGCGGAAGTACTCAGCTCGGAAGAAAACAGTCCATCTGTCATATAGAGTTTCCGGACATCACGCAGATTGGCAGATTGCTATTGACAACTGTTGTTGGGATCATACAGTAACTCGCTAGCTTGTTGGGGATGTCAAAACAAGTGATGACAACTCTGACAGTGACTAAGCCAGGGAGGATAGATTCTTGACAATGGATGATATGCCCAAATAACACCTGAAGGACATCAACCACGTCACGTGACCAATTTTAGGAGGTTGCCAAAACCATGATTGGAGAGGGGAGTTGAACTAAAACCGTTGATTGAGGCGGACGTGCTTCGGCACTGCGGTTCTGATTGGAAAAATGTCTACCGTGTGCGAATTGAGTTAATTTAATTTTACACGTGCCTGTCATGGCAAGAGTGGATGTAATTTGATCTAACTGCGGTGTTGCCTAAGGTAGAACCTATTATAATTAGTTCTAATTAATATAGACTGTAGCCTTGTTAAAACTAGAGTGTGATGATTAGCACTGATAGATGGATATAGATTAGTGAAGTGTTGATAAGCTTTACTAGTTGAGAAGTGAGTAATGAGGGATAATTGGGATATTCCCGTAGGTGTCCCTGGTGGGCGGGGTTCCGCATTCTGTTTGTTGATTTTTTTCCCCTTGTCTTGGCCTGATGATAACCAATGGGTTGAGTCATCTGTCCCTGACAGAGTAGGTTCATTGTATTTTACTGAGCAAGGGCCAAGGGCCACGATCATCTAATAGAGATCGGTGACGCGGAGGCTATCACCAGTTGTATGATCTATTTTACAGGTTCCCTCTGGTTGGAATGAAGAACCCGGAACCAATGAAAAATCCGATCCCGGATAAATTATGATGCAGAAAGATTGGCCAGCCACCTTCTAAATGGGTCGGTGCTAGTAGAAGCTGATACACATGGCTCAGTGGAGCTGAATGGTAGAAGTATTCTTGGTTTGTAAAGGGATTCCGTACTTCAGTGAGTCACTACACACAAGAGCGAGATCATTCAACAATAATCTTTCCCTGCGCAGGACGGTTCAGTGATGTAGGTGGATTTTATCACATCAATGTAAACTGTATCTTCAATGTCCAATGACATTTTATTTTCCAGTTTGATCGTTAGTGGAGATATGTTTTTCTTAATTCTGAAGAGAATACATAAGTGAGCAAAACATGGCGAAAGAGGTAGAATATAATACTTACATGAACAGTGAATGCAGCTACTGATCTAGCCATCACTTTGTGATATTCACCAATGATAGACAGGCTATCAATCTGATACACACAAAAAACTCTATTTGAAAACATCATTAAGTGTCACGGGAGACAGGTTCTCAACTGGAAGATTATTACCACATTAGAAAAAGAGAAACGTAATTTTATGTGTTTTGGTAGAGTTATGAAAATATAGAAGATCTGGAGAATGTGACAACGGGAAGGATTGAAGATATTAGAAACTGGGGATGACAGAGGCAGAACATGTTGACTGAGTTAGAAGGGTAACATGGATAATATTCAGTGATTGAACTACTCAAATACACGGAATATGGTTACAGGGGAACGTGATCGCCTGAGTCGCCCGGCATTTAAATGATAATGAAGGACATCGCTTTCACATGCATATACAACGGTTATAGAGTGTTCAAGGTGAGCGACTAGCGACTCTCTATGTCGAGCACCCGGGGGTGATTGCCCATCTCCTTTGCCACCCACGCAGCTCCGCTGTTGCACAAAAAGATTAAAAACACGCTTAAAACACACAAGTACAAGGTGTCATTTTAATAACTGTGCAGTGTTTGAAAATATTGCCTGTCCAAGTTTTGTATTTACCTATTATGTTGCATGAACTTTACAGAGGGTGAATACAAAATTTGGACCGGCAATATTTTCAAACACTGCGCAGTCATTAAAATACACCCTATACTAAATGATGTGTTTTTGTTTGTGTTTACTCGCTTTGAACTCAAGCGTAGTCCCTACACACTACTTCTAGTTGTACTGGACTGAATATTCGTGTGGGTTAGCTTTCCCTATTAGCAGCGTTCCCTCGCCATCAGTCGAACCCACTCCGACTTCTGAGATATTGTAATGTATGTCCCCAAGTCAAGGACGATAGGTCAACAGTTTAGTCCAGCTGTCCGGTGTAGGGGTTGAACGCCTTACCTCGGCATCAGCACAATGGATGTTTAAGAACACGCTTTCTTATTCATTCGGCCATGCTGAGCTACACTAATGATAATGATAACGACAATGGTGATGATGATGATGGAGACGACGATGATATGATGACGATAATGATGAATTTATTATTGAATCACCTTTGTTTACTTTGGATTTCAGAAAGATATTACAATGTTCCGTAAACTTTACGACGCCGTTCCAGTTCAACTAATCCAGAAGTAAATTTACATATAGTTGCAGTAATTTCCATGAATTGCTCCTTTATAAGGGCTCATCGGTAACGTGTGAGCAATTAGAGGGCCAGGAAAATACGGGCTGTGATAAAGTTGACGAGCTTTATACGTTTTTGACGGCCGTTGGCGCAAAACTCTGTACATCATGACATTTCAACCGTACGTGGTGAGCTTTCAGCAATATTCGATGTAGATATTAAATATCCAACATTTCGAGTCGTGGTCTTAGAGATTTCTTTATAAAAGAAAGACATGCAGAACAGCGTGAAATGGAGAACTAGCAATTTATAACTGAACACGTCTCGTTCGTGTGTTGCCCCTGGTAGTGATGGTACCTTTGAAATGTAACACAATAAGCAGCATTAACACACTATCGCCAGACCCATGCTAAAAGATATACAATAAATCAACATGAATCACCAGAATATAAACAGGACCGACTATGCTGTGCTTTGTGCATGTTTGCGTGTTTATATTTCTGCCCATTTATCTCACTGTTTTTCTTGGTGTTTCCCTCTCGTTTTCCCACATTCTTTTAGGTATAATTTCTTCTGTTTGTCCTTGTTTGTGTTTTTGTTTTTCCCCTCCTCCTCTTCCTCTTCTTCTCCACCTCCCCCTCTTCCTCAACCCCCTAGTGCTGCTGCTGCCGCCACCGCCTCTTCTTCTTCTTCTTCTTCTTCTTCTTCTTCTTCTTCTTCTTCTTCTTCTTCTTCTTCTTCTTCTTCTTCTTCTGTTCTTTCTTCTCCTCTTCCTTCGTTGCAAAAGTGTTTGCTTCCCTGTCGATTTATTTGCTGTTCTATTTACAAAGCAATGTCTTATCCTTACATTATTGTTAAATAATGTAAATAAGCCGGTCTCCCTGGTTTAGGGGTTACACGACTTTCTCCGTAATCCAGTATACTCTCGTGAGTAACGTGACGTGCGCGAGAATTGGTAGCGGTTCTCTCCGCGTCGGTAACTTACGGGGTATGTGAGTCGGTCGCTCAGAAAGCAATTTCAAACTACTGAGCGTAATCTTGCCAAGAAATCAACAATCAGCTGAAATATACTGATGTTGACAGCGATGTCCTGTAAAGGATTTGCGAAAAAAAAAGTGCATTTTTAATGATTGTGGTGTTTTTGAAAATATTGCCCTTCCAAGTTTTGTATTCACCTTCTGTAGCGTTCATGCAACATAAAAAAATAAATGCAAAACTTTGAACGGCAATGTTTTCACACACGAAAAAAAAAAACCACAGTCATTAAAAATACACCTTATATCTCTGACACCGAGACATGATGTTGTTAATAAGAGGGATATATTGGATGTTAAAGGCTTGTAGAATGTCGGTCTCCCTCTTCTTCTTTATCCATGGTATCCTAACATTACCGACCACCTGTTATATGAAGTATATGCAAGTATGTTAAAGAACACACACGTATTTGTAGATACTGTAACGAAATCTGTTTACCAATGCCAGACCTGGACAATGATAAACAAAGGGAAATGAAAAATTATAACCACGAAAATGAGATTCCCGAGAAGAATATTCAACATATCAAGAAGAAAGAAAATGAAACTGATGAAATTGGGACTAAAGTGGGGGTAGTAGCAGCGCTAGATCTCATTAGAAAACAGCAAGAGAAATGGTTCAGTCACATAACTAGGCTACCAGCTGACAGTATACCACAACTAGCATTGATGTACACTTTTTTTTCCGCTCGCTCTCTTTGAACTCAAGCGTAGTCCTTACATATTACTTCTAATATTGCTGGACTAAATTTTGCGTGTGGATTAGCTTTACATATTAACAGGGTCCCTCGCCTCAGGCGAACTCACTCCGGCTTCAGAGGTACTTGTAATTTACGTCCCTAAATCAAGGACGAGATGTCAACATTTTAGTTCAACTGTCCGGTGTAGGGGTTGAATTCCTTAACTCGGCATCAGCACACCAAATGTTTAAGAACGCGCGTTCTTATCTATTCAGTTATGCTGGCCTCCGACACGTTATTCTAAATTGGTTTGTTACTCATAATATGGCCGCTCAAATAGACAAATTGAGGACCATATCTGGGATTTTCTGCTCAAGTAATGCAGATATGCAAGCAAATGAACAGTTTGATAAACTGGCTGCTACTGCTTCAGTGTGCTAGATTATGACAGGGTTGGCATGGTGAAGGCTGTATGGAATTGAGTGTATAAGGCCAACTGAAAAGTTGTAAGTGACCTGTTCTTCTGTATTGATGAGAATGCTGGACAATGAGCAATGAAAATACGAAGAAACTGGAGGAAAAGCGGACGTGGTTGTTAAGAAGAAAGTTGAATCTATCGTGCTGAGAGAAGACATTAACCAACCTCGGAGGTTACTGTAGCCAAAGCACTCATTAAAATCCCAGGATAAAGACCAATGAAAGTTAAAGACATATCAACAGAAGTGAAATTAATAGATTAAGTGGAGAGAGACAGAGAGAGAGAGAGAGAGAGAGAGAGAGAGAGAGAGAGAGAGAGAGAGAGGAGAGAGAAAGAAAGAGAGAGAGAGAGAGAAAGAAAGAGAGAGAGAGAGAGACAGAGAGAGAGAGAGAGAAAGAAAGAGAGAGAGAGAGAGAGAGAGAGAGAGAGAGAGAGAGAGAGAGAGAGAGAGAGAGAGAGAGAGAGAGTAGATTTGGACCTCACAAAAGTGGCAGTAATGATAGTTAATGTTAGTGTGCATGTCCATTACAGAATTTTGCAATCAACCCCAGCATTTTTTGACTCTTTGTGATATAATGGACAATATTACTTGTGAATAATAAAGACACAAATAATAGACTGCACGATTTATGCCACAAAGGTGGCAGAAGCAATCGCCATTAATTTACAAAAGCCAATTTTGTGCAAACAGAAAGACATAATAGTCAGTTTAAAACTACCGTCGTAGACAAGTGACATTGCTGTATGAATATGTGTGCTGTAAATTTCAGCTTGAAGGATTTATCTAATTACTTTAGTTTATGTTGTATGATTGTTGCAGTATGTACCTGATGAGATGCAGCGAGATATGCCAGGCCACAAATTGTGCAATCTAATGTTTGTTTCTTCGCTATTCAAATTCATTTCAGGAAAATAATGTTTGGAATTTCACTTTTAAAAGTTTATCCTTATTTTCTAAACGGCTGGTGCTCATGGCATCAAAATCTATGCAAATACCGAGCAGCTCTCAAATCATCTGCGGCTTGTTTCATCATCATCCAGTGCCCTGCCGGCTGTCGTGGGCGATCATGCCTCTCTACAAATTACGATCTCCGACATCATTGATCAATTCGTGTGTTGACTCCCCTCCGTGCTATAACGCAAGACTGTCAAGAATCTTCTCACGCTGTCTTCCTCCATCTCTCTTATCGCAAATCTTTAAGGTTGTCACATGTTCCTGTTTTTGTCTTCTCATAGCGTGGCCATACAACGATGACTGACTCTTTCTGATGTTTTTGATAAGTTGTCATGGCAACTTAGTTTCCCTAAAACGTCCTTATTGCTCATTTTGGCTGTCCAATTAATTTTCAGCATTCTTCTATAAAACCTCATCAATTCTTCCACGGATTGTTTCGTCTGTTTACTAAATATTCAGGATTCACAACCGTATGTTAAAACTGGTTCTATGTAACATGCAGGAACTCTTTTTCTAACTTTCAAGGACAACGACTTATTGCACAAAACTTTCTTCATTTGATAGACTGCAGTGTTTCCCTATCCTATACTGTGTTTATCTCAGTGATGCATCCTCCATCTTCAGAGTTTTAAATTCCTGTCAATGTGCATTTCTTCATGGCTCGGTCAAACAGGGTCCGTACTAGGTCACGCTTGTACTGGACACAAAACGGTATCATGTTAGAGGTGGCAGAAACCTCAATTCTTGATCAATTCGCTACGTCGGGGTGTTCCGAAACTACATACACTAACCAGGATGATATGAGAAGAACATAAAGATGACCATCACCTTTTATTTCGTTTAATATTTAGAGCAATATTCTCAATACTAATCTAACAGCACCGTTAGGCTACTCTTTTTCGATTTCCAACTGCCAGGGATTTTTTTACGTGCTCCACAATACATACGGGCATCCAATCTCACTACCCTGAGACCAGGGGAAATTTTGTTACTAGAAGTCCACGTGAAAAATAAAATCCCGGCCCTCACCGGGCTTGAACCCGGGACCTCCAGCACTCGAGGCGGACACCTTACCTCGAGACCACTCAGCCCCCTCAATCGAGTCTGGCGCTTGAATACATTCCCCCCTTTCGCTTCTCATTGTTGCCGTGCTGCGGTGACAGTACTTTCTTCAGAACCTATCTGAGTCTATTCACAAACTAACCCCTCACTTCCGCCTCACACACTCTCTTATATCACATGTAGAATGCACTGGTGTAGGACGCCGCATTTAGTCACCCAAGTCAATCTGATCATTGCTGTCATTACAATCCCCCTTTTGTTTTGAAAGTGAACGTAAGCATTGAGTATATGGCTCTTTTCATGAGCAAGGAGAGGCAGAAAACGATGTTTGTATGGCAAGTCAAGCAGACCGAACCTAAAAGCTCGCATTAAGTAATTTTACTTTCATTATCAAACATCCGTTGTTAGCAGTGCTATTTGCTCTCCCTCCCTTTCTCCTTGTCTTATTTTTATGTAATCTTTTAAATAATGCCTGAGCAAAATATCTTTGAGTTGTGACTGAAATGTGGAACAGTAGGATTTAACTTTATTTGTTTACTTTATCCACCTCAAAGTTACTTAAAATAAATGCTTGCATTATTGTGGAGAGAATACACCAACATGCTTGTCATTCATCTCATCTTGTTTCTCTTGTACCTTGCATTGTTGAGCGAGGGAGTGCCAATGTATGGGTTTTGTAGGTCAGCATGGCCGAATGGATAAGAACGCATGTTCTTAAACATCCGGTGTGCTGATGCCGGGGTAAGGGGTTCAACCCCTACACCGGACAGTTGGACTAAAATGTTGACTTCTCGTCCTTGACTTGGGGACGTAACTTGCAAGTATCTCTGAAGTCGGAGTGGGTTCGCCTGATGACAAGGGATCTAGTAATATGAAAGCTCATTCCCGCGCAGAAATAAGTCAAGTCCAGTGCGCTAGAAGTAGTAGCACGTATGCAGGCTAGGTTAGAGTTCACAGCGAGAGAGAGAGAGAGAGAGAGAGAGAGAGAGAGAGAGAGAGAGAGAGAGAGAGAGAGAGAGAGAGAGAGAGAGAGAGAGCAAACAAACAAAATATCTAGCACCAGGACTGCAGAGAGCCGCGGCAGCGCGGTGACTAGTACACTTGTCTGGCGGTCATGTGTTCCAATCCCAAATCAGACGTTTTTTTATTTTTTAATTGACCTGAGATCCTATGTCGATCTAGCCTAAAACTCGGTACTAAGAAATGCTCTCGAAAGTGAAAGGGACGGCGCAATATTGATAAAATTACCCATAGATTGCCGATCGGTTTGTAAATAATTATGGGTCGAGTACCATATTGCGAGCTCTTTGGTGAAACGGTTAGGACGTTGGGATGCAATGGCAGGAGCGCTGTCGGACGAGGGTTCGATGTCAGTTCATACGGGAGGGAGACACTGGCCACCTATTCCTTCGTGTACACAGGCCTACAAAATGTGATGGTCCCAACACTTCTCATCCCATCTCATCATGTTCCTCTTGTACCTTGCGGTGTCGAGGTGAAGAATAAAAAGCGGGAGAGTGCCCGCTTATGGTCTCCATTAACATTAGCCGAGTCTATATCCATTTGGGTCAGTCCGTTTATGCTTCTTAGTTTTTCTACGAGCAGTATGAAGATCCCCTGCCGGCTTGCTAGGCCAGTCGCAGGTTTAGGATAAAAATCTGACCATAGGGAGTCCATCCCCTATGGCGAGCCATATCCCCGTTAGCCCATGACCTTGCGGTCATGGTTTCCCAGTCTACACCACGTGGAGGCGGGGTTGACTTGTGTAGTCTGCGGGTCATCGGCAGGTTACTAATTTTCACTTTTCACCTCAACACTTGACAAACTCAAATCAGCAAGTTCCTAAATTTTTTCTCCGTATCCTATTTACAGGACATCCAGTCAACACCAGCACTGTTGTTATTGATGTCTTGGCAAGTTCACGTTCAGTAGTTTGCCATTGCTTTCTGAACGACCGGCCCCCATACCAACACGTTAAAACCCAGCGCGCCACGGTCTAAGTTCGGACTACGCGACTTATTTTTGTAGTACCAGATTCCCAGTACGCCTCAAGAACTGAATCACGACCCCTTACTTTATTTCTTATGCTTAACACTGCTGCTGAGTAGCACGACCAGTGAGTGACCTGAACGCCAGGAGGAAGAAATGACCACAAACGTCTGCTGTTGATTTCTTGTTTCTCATTGTTTGTCGCCGCTGTGGCGAAGGTAAGGGGTAACAAACGCAATTCGCAATCCCGCTTGCCCCGTTGGAAACAATTCTGCGGGCGATTTGGAAGCAGACCGCCTAGCTCTGGTTTTCATATAATTCTGTGAGTGCCGGTCATTCAGAAAACAGTGGCAAACTGAACGTAAACTAGCCAAGAAGTCACAAACAGCCAAAAACTGCTGGATTTTACTGCGACGTCCTTTTAAGGATATGCAACTAACATTTTTAACACTGTTCGTTCAGGGTCATTTATTCATCTCATCTCATCTCATCATGTTCCTCTTGTACCTTGCGGTGTCGAGGTGAAGTATAAACTTCGTGAAAGTGCCCGGTTATGGGCTTCGTATATCGACATTCCCATGGATTCTGTTATTCCCTCCGTCCAACGTTTACGTGGTCGGCCTCTTCCTCTGTTTCCATCTGGTCTGTACATCATTGCTTGTTGTGGCATGCTGTTGACTGGTAGCCTACTTGCATGGCCAAACCATTTGACTTGCTGCTTTCTAATAAAATCTAGAGCAGCTTTAACCCCCACTTTAGTCCTGATTTCTTCATTTCTGATCTTATCTCTTCTTGATACGTTGAGTATTCTTCTCAGGAACCTCATTTCTGTTGTTGTGATTTTTCTTTTCTCTTTTTCTGTCATTGTCCAGGTTTGGCATTGGTAGCACAGAGTTGGTAGGAAGATTGTGTTGTAAAGTGCTTTCTTAGTAGTTATTGATACATGTTTGTTCTTTAGTATTGGTGCCATTTGTCCAATGAGTTGATTTGCCTTATTGCACCTATTTTCGATCTCGTCTTCTGATCTGCCATTTGATGATATTATACTTCCTAGGTACTTGAAGCTCTTTACTTGTTTCAAGGGATGTTCGTTTAGGTGAATTGTTGCTGTTTGTTCGTCTTTAGTTATAGTCATTACCTCTGTTTTGCTTGTGCTAATTTTCATGTTATGTTCCCTACACATTTCGTTTAGACTATTCATGTGGTCTTGTAATTCAGCTTCTGATTTTGCTATTAGTGCTTGGTCGTCCGCAAACAGGAGTTCTCTAATGGTTAGATTTGCAGATGGTTCTTCTTCTGTGTTCTCGTCATGCGGTATTCTTGCTGTCTCTGCTTGGCTGGTTTCTTTACATATGTTGTCTATATATGTTATTCAAATCAATATAATCTGTAGTAATGCCATAAACAAGCCTGTCAAGCCATGACAAGTAAACTATATAATATTAGATAGTTAGGTCAATATGTGTGTGTTTGAATATAGAAAAAAACCATTGCAAAAGTATATAGACTTTGGTGTGTGTCTTTCACCTCTTCCCCTATAGTTGATCATCAGCGATGTCAAAAAGTACCTCCAACTAGTACTATCATACACATGAATACACAAACAGACAGACCTACACACAAACAGACAGACCTACACATACATACACACACATAGAGAGAGAGAGAGAGAGAGAGATAGAGAGAGAGAGAGAGAGAGAGAGAGAGAGAGAGAGAAGTATAAACACACTCATACAGTTATAGACACAGAAGCATATACATACCCACTTAAATATACACATACGCACACACCTACACACATGCTTCAAGGCACTATAGAGTTACCATGTTTTGAATTCCCCCAAAGAATGTACACGATATGAGAGTGCAGCCTGCTCAGGCACTTCGTTGTGTCCCTCTAGGACACATGTGTCAAACTCAACGCCCGCGGGCCACATACTGCCCGCCGTACAATCATATCAGGCCCGAGAGGTCTTAACCGATGTACAAATAAATTCGGCCCAAGAGAGAATTTTAGGCAAAAATATTTTTTCATGGTCACGTTATAAAGTGCAAATCAAATTTCCTAATTAGCAGCCTTCCGAATGATGGACTACCTGAGAGCTTTCTCGCTTCGATCAGAATAAGCGAAAATAAAAGTTGTGTAGTGAGTTAGCGTTCGCATTTATAGTTACCTAGCAACGTTCAGATGCTCGTTTTCGATTATCGCATAAAAAATGAAAGTAGTGTAATGCCGGATATTACATAACCGTTTCCTGCTAAGGCTAACCTGATATCAATCAAGCGTCTGTCGGTAGAAGCACAGTCTTTTAAAATCAAAGCTAGCCTTTAAAATGGCCAAGATACAAATTGATTCTGAAAACAGAGCCTTTCAAAGCCGCTGGGAGGCTGAATATATGTTTACTGATATTGGCGGTAAACCTGTGTGTCAAATTTGTAAATTTTGCAGGTGGAGTTAATAGAGCTGCTGTGTAATGGGACACTAAAGGCAAAGTACGACACTGTGTGGCCTGCACTGTTCACTCCGTTTATTCCTGAAGTGACACCCCAGCTTCGTCTACATGCGGCTCGAACCTTGGGCATACTTGGTAGCACATCATGTGTGAGCAGCTGTTTTCTGTGATGAAGATTAACAAAACATCACACAGGAGTCATCTCACTGATGAACACTTGCAGTCCATCATGAGAATCTCAGTGACACAAATCATTACTCCCAACATAAACGAACTTGTAGCTATGAAAAGATGCCAAACATTGTGCTCTGACAAACTGACATAAAAGTGAAACTGTGTATACCTATGATGTTTTATTATTAAAACTTGTTTTCTGTTTTAATTTATATTAATGTTTAAATAAAGGTTTAACTTTCTGCTCATTGAGTGTTTATCATGTCCGGCCCGCAACCTTACGTGTGATTTGAGTTTTGACCCGCTGAGCGATTGAGTTTGACACCCCTGTCCTATGACAATCAACTCCTCATGGAACAGAGCAGAGAGAGATACTTAGAAATGGTTGCTGCATCGGAGGACTGAGAACGCATGGAGAAATACCAATGTGCGGGAATGTTGATCGTGGTAACATAACATGTACACTGCTGCTTTGCCTCCTCCTCCTCCTGCAATCAACATGTGCTCTGGGTGGTGCACGGCATCCATTGTAGTGAGTCCATGTCGGCTTTCTAGTCCCATGCCACACAGGCAAACACTTCGGTCAAGGCCGCTGCTATGTATTGTCTGTATATCTGTGATATGGGGCTTTTTTTCTGGACATGTGAAATTGTAAACAAATCAAAGGTGCAACATAAACAGGTACACCACAAACATGTACACCACAAACAGGTACACAACAAACAGGTACACCACAAACAGATGCACCATAAACAGGTACACCACAAGCACACATTTCAGTACATAGAGTGTGGTTACAGCCCACATTTCATACGGGTGTGGTTACAGTCCAAATTCCAGTACCAACATACATTACCACACGCAGGTTGTAAAGACAGCAACATGCTCGTTCACACAGCGATTATACCTGCCACGCATAAACAAGAAAAGTCACTTTTGTAAAAACGAAAGCCGCGAACATTAGAAATTATTTCTATATTGAATCGTCCGTTTTCCATAGCAAAGCAAATACTACATTATATATTACAAAAATATACATGGTTAATTTATCACAGCAACAATATGCATGACATCAGTATGAACTTTTTGTGACAAAATAACATGGTTTAGACGAGATATTGTTTTAATAAATAGCAGGTCTAATGACCTGATTGACATTTTAAGAACCCATTACTTTACTCACTCTTCACAAAGAGGAATCATTTCAAAGTGTAATATGTTTGTTTTTTTAATTTTTAATTTCTACTATTGCATGATCTATCTGTCTGCCTGCATCTCTGTCTGTCTACCTACCTATCTACACGTGTGTCTCTATTCCTTCAGTCTATCTCATCTGTCTACGAAACCTGTCTCTTTCTATTTCGCTTGTCCGTTTGTCTGTATGTATGTATTTGTCTATGCCGCTCATCTATTCCGTATGCATGTCTATCCTATCTGTTTCGCCTGTCTCTTCCGACTGTCTGTTTTGTGCCTATTTTCTATACGTCTATCCTTCGCAGACTCCTTCTATGATAAAATTCCCAGTGCTATCTTGTGGAGAAGCAAAAGTGTATGGCACTCTACTGACCATCATTGTGCCCCGTGCTAAACAAAATACACGCCTAAGCTAAAAATCGTATAAAAGACCGTTTCTGCTACTACTACTACTACTACTACTACTACTACTACTACTACTACTACTACTACTACTACTACTACTACTACTACTACTACTACTACTACTACTAAAAAAAATTTAATACTTCAGGTGAAAGGTCAATAACGTATTTCCAAGCCATCTTGGCATATTGAAAATAAGGTGATGGGTCTTCAGCTTCATGTCCAATCGCCACTCGCTGAACGATATGGTCAGTACCATGATAGATCGAGCCAGGAGACTTGCGATCTCACAACTATCCGATCTGTGTAAAACAAAGGCAGGGGTGGATGTTTGAATGCAAACATCGTACCAAACATGATTGGCCGCTGGTATGTCCAGGATGAAATTGCAGCCGTTGTAAGTGGCACGAGGTTAACTTAACTGATTCTGCGCAAAGCAAAAAAGTAGGTTTGAACCAAATATGGTTGATAGTCAAATGAACAAGTATTATAATGTAAATTTCCGCTCAATGAGCACTGAAATTGCGGGAGATACCACGAAACAAAAAATAATAACACGATTACCTTAGTATGGCGATATATCGTCCTTCTGACCAAATAGGAGGTACCATATGTCGATATATTATCCTTTCAGCAATGAATCAGTTACAGTCAAGTCATTGTCAATGGTTTGGCAGAGTAGTTTTACACACAGGAAACAGAACTATATGGTGCATTTTTAATGACTGCGCAGTGTTTGAAAGTATTGCCGGTCCAAGTTTTGTATTTACCTATTACGTTGCATGAACCTTACAGAGGTTGAATACAAAACTTGGATCGGCAATATAATACAAAACTTGGATCGGCAATATTTTCAAACACTGCACAGTCATGAAAAATGCACCCTAGTTCAGTCAGTTACTGCTTTTCTAGCGCTGTACATCATTTCTTGAAGCAGATTTGTGTTCTTTTCTTTTTATTCCTGTTTTATTATTTTTTTAAACTCTTTTTGTCCTAGAGTGTTAGCCTAATTTATTCTTTGTTGAGGAGTTATAATTAAGGAGAAGATGTCAAAGAAGGAGGAGGAGGAGAGAAAAAAAGTAGAACGAGGGGTGAGAGAAAGAGGAGGAGGGGCAGGAGAGAAGACGTAGAAGAAGGAGGAGAGGATGGAGAAGAGGGACAGGAAAGAAGATGAAGAAGCAACAGCGGCAGAAAATTTAGAATAAAGAAAAGTAGAGCAAGCAGAAGAAGTAGAGTAAGAACAAGTAACATACAATAGTAAATGTCTGTGCCTGGATGAGTAAAATAAGAATACAACAGGGCAGAAGGAGTTAAATAAACATTTCAGAAAGAAATGATTCATGTAATAAATTGTTATATTAATGGCGTGCTTGTGGTGATATGTTTTTCATGATACGACTCATTCTGGCGAAAGATTCCTTGGATGCGGTGTTTCTTTCACTTCTTTGCCTTTCTTCAGGTGTGGATATGTAGCCTGGCATTTGTAAAGAAGAACCTGTCTGATTTTACACCTTATAGATGGTGCAATTTGGGCAGTATGCTTTATAGTTAACTAGCATTGATTCAACACTGAGATTGTATTCATGCAAGAGAACACATGAGCACTTGCTTCAGCTGGAGAATTCACATAAGCAACAGTCCTGTTGGAAGAAATATCCTGATTCCTTAAGTAAACTTTAAGTAAAATTGTTTACGTAAAGTTACAGACGTAACTGTCTAGTTTGTTATTTCAGTATGTCTCATGAAACTTTGAAGATGTCAAAATCTGTTTCCGTTCGTTAACCTACTTGATCACTCTGTTAATTGAACCATTGCCATGTAAAGTGTACAGTTATCAGTGAAGATACGAGACTCCCGATGGAAGGCCTCCGGCGCTGTGCAAAGAGAATGGAGTAATGACTCCCTGTGTCATCATAGGCGCCCGTGGAAACTGTCCGTAGAGGCTTATTGGAAACCCCATGCCCAGCAATGGAGGCATCATGGGTTTTGCAGCCATCCGCAATTTCTCCAGCTCAGCCTCCTGAAGGCGTTTGGCTTTAGCTCGTCTGTTCTGGAACCAGATCTTCACCTGTGTCTCAGTAAGTGTTAGGGAAGCAGAGAACTCGGCTCGCTCGGCAATGCTGAGATACTGCTTTTCTCTGAATTTGCGTTCCAATGCCAGCAGCTGTGACGTGGTGAATGGCGTTCTGGGCTTGCGATTGGGTTTGTGCTTCCTTAGGGTCATCTTGTGAGGTGGCAGCCGGGGAGCTGGAGGTAGTGCTGGGGGCAGAAACAAGGACAGCAATTACAATGATGTATACACATCACACGTATGAATATTCACCAATACACAAATACACATGCACAAATATACATACAAACACACACACACACACACACACACACAAACACAAGCTACTACCATACCATTGTAGCATATTTGGTATATGCTGCTAGACCTATATTTTTTTTAAATTCCATCCATCCATCATGTGCCATGCCGATAAGCGTGAGCGGTCATGATTAGCAATTTCACTCGATCACTAGAGTAGTGGATCAGCTCATTGTTCTTGTCTCGACCATACCAGGTGGCCAAACCATCTAGGTATGTACTTCTCTGTCTTCCTCTTGTTCTCTGCGCCGTCGATCTTGCCAGTTGTCACCAAGTTCTCTAATTTATTTCTTATCATGACATGCCCACAGAATAATGACTGTCTACGTCTGATTTCTCTAATCAATTTACGATTTTCATTTGTTTCTTGTAGGACTCGGTCACTGGTTTTTCTGTCTGTCCAAGGTATTCTTCGCATTTTCCTCAGAAACCACATTCCAACCGCCATCACGTGTTTTTCAGCTTGACTGTTCATTGTCCACGCTTCACATCCAGACAAAAGTACAGGTTTTATGTAGCACCTCATCATTCTTTTTCTCGTTGCAATTGACATATTTTTATTGGTCAATATGTTTTTCATCTTGCAAATGGCTACCTTCGCCATGGCACGCCTTGTTCTATTCTCTTCAAGGCATCTCCCATAAAATATTATGACTGTTCCGAGAGAATTGTACCGATTCACTTGTTTAAGAATATTCCCATTTACTTGTATATTACATTGTGGTATTTCCTTCTTCCTTGATTAAACAAAGAAATACATCTCACGCCCAAGCTTTGTCATAATATATACAGGTGAGTCTGTTTCGCCAGGTAAACAGAGTGAGTTGTTTCGCCAGGTAAACAGAGTGAGTGGGGCTTCACTTCAAAGGTTAAGGAAGGCTTGTAAAACATAAGAAAAAGAGAGTCTGATGTATAATATCCCAACTTCCAGCATGAAAATGGAGGTCTGACCTGTAGCGGCGGCGTTCTGATTGCTGGGGAATAGAACAGAACGTAATGTATTTGTGACAGACTGGCTAAGCCTGCTGTTCAAGATGGAAATGCAATGTTTTACGTGGAAAGGCTGGCATCGCTCGAACAGATGAGGCTCTGGAGCAATTCATTAATTTTTGTTTTATTTTGCCCAAAGCAAGAGGGTCAGCGATGAAATTAGCAGGATGATAAACTGGCTGCTGCGGTTCCTATAAGCGACAAACTAGGTTATGACAAGACGAATATGATGAAAGCTCTCTGGGATCGATAGCAAAGTGCAACAATACAAATAAAGAACCCGCATCTGGAGAGACTGTTTCGGAAAGGGATGATCAGATAAGTCTGGAAGACACAACGCATAGAAGACAACTCAAGGGAGAAATTCAGTCAGACTGTCTCCAGTCCTATCAGCACGGCAACACTTCGTTGGAGACTGAAGAAGATGGAGCAGTGTGGGAATTCCCCGAGTGCACTGATGTTGATTTGTGATTGTATTTGTAATATTTCTTCTCTAAGCAGCATTGTAAAGGCGATGGAGTCATCATCATGGCGGCCACCTTAGGGAGACTCCGAAGACCTGAACGCGAATTCTTCGCTCCTGGAGACACAAACTCAGTCTCCTTGAGACATTAACAGCCAACCACTTTTCAATTGAGTCGACCTAGTTGTCCCCTGGTCACGAAAAACGTCAGGCAGGATTTGAAGCCACGACTATGAGTCGACAGAAGGTTGCATAGGTACCACGTTTCCGTCTCTCTCTCTCTCTCTCTCTCTCTCTCTCTCTCTCTCTCCTCTCTCTCTCTCTCTCTCTCCCTCTCTCTTCTCTCTGCTCTCTCTCTCTCTCTCTCTCTCTCTCTCTCTCTCACACACACACACACACACACAACACAGATATATATATAAACAAGAAAAGTCACTTTTGTAAAAAACGAAAGACGCGAAACATTATAAATTATTTCTATATTGAATCGTTCCGTATATATATATATATATATATATATATATATATATATATATATATGGCATTCTCACTAGTCTATATGTTTTGTAATTGAAGTGTGTACAAACATTCATTAATAATTATGATCGTCGTTCTTTTAATCATGATCATCATCATCAGTTGTTGGTTGTGCTCAATCTTTAAATTCATTATTAAGTTGTTGACTATCAATGTTATTAAAACCACCATCGTCATTATATTATAATAATTATCACCAACATGGTCATCGTGATCACCATCATTTACACAGTGATCATCGCTAACCTCATTATGATCGTCGTTCTCTTTATCTTTATCATCATCATCCTCATCATCAACAGCTTCTTCATCATCATCGTCGCCCATGGCTCCCTTCACTTGAATGCCAGTAACATGACAGGTGGACCCACTGCGTAAGTTCTTAAACTTTAGGACTTACTTCCTGAATTTTAATTTACTATTAAAAATTACGAAATAATTATTTCAATGTCTTTCGATATTATTGTGACCCCGTAAGGGTTCATAAGGGGATATTTACAAATAGATGTAGACAGTCAACAATTTATGGACACGCTATACGAAGAAATAAATTAGATAATTTGGTGACAACTGGAAACATTGAGGGGAAAAGAAGAAAGGGAAGGCAGAGAAGTAAATATCTTGATGATTTGGCAACATGGCATGGTCGAGATAAGAACACGGAGCTGATCCATGACTTCGGTGATCGTCTAAGATGGTGAAACATGACGCCCACGCTTATCGGCATGGCACATCATGATGGTGATGATGATGATGATGATGATGATGATGATGATGATGATGATGATGATGATGATGATGATATAAAATTCACAACCAGGAGAAAACGAAACCAAACGTTCAGTAGAAGTTATTCCATCATGAATGCCTAGAAATTTCAGACCCAGATAATCACTTTTAAGGTTAAAATAGCGGCTATTAAACCTTTTGTTTTGATCGTGGTATAGTGGGTTCATTCCACAGGCCGGTGAGCTGAGCTTAAGTGTTGGCTTCTAGTGCTTAACTTTTTTTTTTTTTTTGCATATCCTTTACAGGACAACGCTGTCAACACCAGCATCTTTCAGCTGTATGTTGATTTCTTGGCAAGATTACGCTCAGTAGTTTGCCATTGCTTTCTGAGCGGCCGGCTCACATACCCCGTAAGCTACCGATGCGATTCGAACCACTGCTGATTCTCACCGTCATCACGTTACCGACGAGAGTATACGAGATTACGGAGAAAAATAACCTCTAGGCCACGAAGCCGGCAGTGGGAAAGCTAGGGAAAGCAAATTATAAGTACCTCAGAAGTCAGAGATGGGTTGCCTAAAAGAAACAGCTAACTCTCTCCTCTCTCTCTCTCTCTCTCTCTCTCTCTCTCTCTCTCTCTCTCTCTCTCTCTCTCTCTCTCTCTCTCTCTCTCTCTCTCTCTCTCTCTCATTTAATCCAGTGCACTCGCTAGTAGGAACAATAACTAATAATATTAGCGCGTGTGTTGGCTACGCTGGAGTTCAATGCGAGCTGACACAAAAGTAAGAGGTATATCATTTCAAATACTGCTGCAGCTGCTATATCTGTGATAACCTGCTGTCTGTGTCGAGTGGTCGCTAGACTCATCACTAAACTATATTCTTTCATATCACGATGGTTATATTAGCAACTTTTGAAAAAATAAATATTCTTAATTCGTGATAGATACCGCAAATAGCATAAAATATGCATTAGTTTCGTTGCATAACCATCGTCTCAAAGAGTGAATAATTATAATGAACCAATATGTGTATTAATCTACTGTTTCATACAGGTGCTGAAATCTACCATCCCACGCTAATTAAAACATGGAGGAGGCAGTGGGAGGGCACACACTTCTACTGGCAGGGTCAGAACTAACGTCCCGCTGTTTACATGTTTGTGTCACGCGTAAGATAACAAATATAATGCCCCCGTTCATCTGATGATATCATGGCATATTGCACCCGCATACGCGACGGCCATGCTGCAGATTCACACCAAACCCCTATTGAAACAAATAAACACTCACCCACACACAAACGCCGTGAAGTTCATGGTCAAGCGACAATTCATTTTCTTTGTTAAATTTCTAATTTTCTTGTCCACTTTTTATGGAATGAAAATATCAATTTCATCACGACTTGTGTAAAATACAGTATACTGTATTATCATTTTACCTGTCGCCCGTATCATTAGGCGGCATATCAACGTTACATTACAGATGAAACAGGCCGGTATAGCCCATCAAAATGTAATATATTTTTAACAATATTGTCGGGTGCGAAGATCTTGCATATGTTAAGCAAAAATAATGCAGGCATAAAGATGTCTGTATTAAACAAAGCTACAGATGGCTTGTTAAAAACATTACACAGCCATTTTTTCTCATCAAAACTATATCTATTTAACGGTTTATCCTAATGACCTTGGAATTGTGAATGCCGTCCCCTTGTCCTCCATTTGCGCACCTGTGTATCATTCAGCCATGATGCTATCTCATCAACACCACTATTCTTTTCCAGCTCTTTTGCTGTCACGCAAGCTAAGTCTGTTCTGATATTCTTTCTTTCATAATCCATGAATACTGGTGAATACAAATTAGAAGATACTAGAACTAAACTGCGGCTAATATTTCATAATTTATTTCATTTACATATGCAAATGGAAACCTGGCAACGGGTAGTGGTTGTGAAATTAACGACGATAGTTAATAATGTATATATTTTATTCGAAATTCATGGCGATATTACAGATTTGGCTCATATTCAGTTTCCGATTGTGTTTAAAACGTGTGTTCTGAAACTTTGATCCGTTGGCTAAACAGTGACAAATCGTGCTTTAGAAGGCGCTACAGTGTTTCTCAAACATTCACGTGCAGTAACCGACAGTCGGTCACGAGCAGTCGTTGCGCAGCAGCTGCTAATTGTTTCAGCGGAGACAGTGAAATGGGATACAGAAGCATGTGGTCGTAAATGCACACATACATAAATATGTACATTATTAAATGAAATACATTTACATACATCCGTAAAATTAAGACCACGAGCAGATCGCAAAAGTGACCATGCACTAGTAATTGGAAAACTAGGAATAAAACTGAAGAAATTAAAGAGAGCTCCAAGAAATATCAAGCTAGAGTTAGCTATTCTACTAGAAATAAAAAAGGACTAGATGACAAAGAAAATTCTAGAATTGGTAGACATTAGGAGAAAAGTAAACAAAATGAAGATGAATATAAAAGAACAACATTCAGAAATGGTACACAAATGTAAGGTTTAGTTTGTTTGTTTAGTCGATGGATCAATATCATGGCACACGTGTGTAACCCATAAATGCTCCGTTCTCCTCCTAACTCAAACCTGAGTCTGGAGAAACTCACTCAGTGCACGAACTCCGTAGCACCGGCGAGGATCCTGAAATACATTCGGTAGATTTTTAACTCGAAATTTTGCCCGGGCAGCGCCGTTAGGCTACTCTTTTTAGATCTCCAACTGCCAAGGGATCTTTACGTGCGCAACAATACACAGAGACCAGGGGAAATTGTATTACTAGAAGTCCACATGAAAAGACTCCAGGTCCTCACCGGGGCTTGAACCCGGGACCTCCAGCACTCGAGGCGGACACCATACCTCAAGATCACGTAGCCCCCTGCACACACACACACACACACACACAAATGTAAGGCAGTGAAAGAAGTCTGGCGAAAGAAGTCAAGTCAGTTCAGGGAAATTGAAGAACACCGAAAAGACACAAAATCTATGTACAGAAATATATAAGTACTAGCATACCCGGCCCGGCTTCGCCCAGTCCCTGGTGGGGAGCATCTCATTAAATTCATATAAGTAGTCACATAAGTTCCCGTTCCCGACTATCTGTCTGTCTGTCTGTCTGTCAACTTACAGAAAGCATTAGAAAGAGCACTTGAAAGATCTTTACATCTTCCCCCAACAATTAACTTGGGTAAATGGAGCGGTGGCAGCAGCAGCAGAAGAAGAAAAAGGAGTAGGAGGAGGGAGAAGGAAGAGGGAGAAGGAAGAGGGAGGTGGAGGAGGGATTAGGAGGAGGGGGAGGGAGGAGGAGGGGGAGGGAGGAGGAGGAGAGAGGATGAGGAAGGAGAAGGAGGAGGGAGGGGAGGAGGAGGAGGGAGGGGGAGGAGCGAGGAGGAGGAGTGAGGAGGAGGAAGAGGGAGGAGGAGAAGGAGGGAGAAGGTGGGAGGAGGAGAAGGGAGGAGGAGCGAGGAGGAAGAGGAGGAGGAAGAGGGAGGAGGAGGGGAGGGGAGGAGTATGAGGGAAAAGGAGGAGGGAGGAGGAAGAGGGGAAATGAGGAGGGAGAAGGAGGAGGAGGAGGGGAGGAGGAGGAGGGAGGATGAGGAGGGAGAAGGAGGAAGAGGGAGAAGAGGAGACGGAGGACGAGGAGGAGGGAGGAGGAGGGAGGAGAGGAGTAGGAGGAGGAGGGAGGAGGAGAGGAGGAGGAGGGAGGAGAAGGGAGGGAGGAGAAGGAGGAGGAAGGAGGAGAAGGGGAGAAGGGAGGAGGAGGGGAGAAGGGAGGAGGAGGAGGGAGGAGGAGGGAGGATGGAGGAGGAAGAAGAGAGGAGGAGGGAGGAGGAGTGATTAGGAGAGGAGGAGGGAAGAGGAGGGGGAGGGGAGGAGGTAGGAGGGAGGAGGAGGAGGAGGAGAAAGAGGGAGGAGGAGGAGAAAGAGGGAGGAGGGAGAGGGAGGAGTGGAAGAGGAAGAGGGTAGGAGGAGGAGGGGAGAGAAGGAGGAGGGGGATTATAACGCATATGCCTGTAGATAACTGCAGCGAAAAGGTGGGTCTGTCTATCTATCTGACCCGGCGTGGCTTCGCCCAGCTCCTGGCGGGGAGCGTCTCATTAAATTCATACAACAACAAAAAAAGTTACTTAAAAGAATGTCCTTCCACACACCATCCATTATTTTTAATGAAAACTGTAATCACCTACATGAATGTAGATAACTTCTTTAAGCATAAAAAGATGAGTTACAATGTTATGCATTATGCATTATTTTTATGAAAACTTTGAAATTGCCTTAAAGATTATATCATTATTTATTATAACTCATATGCCGGTAAATAACTATAGACAAAGACTTTATAAATCTTTAAAAACGATGCAACAATATGACTATAAGTTATATAGCAATGTTATTAAAAGTTATGCCCTTTGAAATATTTTTCTAGAGTTAAGTCCCCTTGCTATATTGAAATTATAATGAAAAATGAAATATTAAATAATATTAAGTAAGTAGACGATTTTAAACTAAAAGAAATATGACAGTTGGCAGCGCGAGAATGAGTGGAAGACGTGTAGAAAATTTCATCTCAATCGGATGGACCGTTCGCGAACGCATAAAGGACATACAGACAGACATATATATTACAGTCTTTTTTTATATATAAGATTAACGAGTATTGGAAAGCATACAGCAAGCAGTGGTTTGGAAACAAAGAAATGTAAAATAATGGATAAATAAAAGATAACTGAAAGATGGACAGAATATATCAAAGTGATATATGATGATGAAAGTCGATCAGAAGCAATTCCAGTCTATGAGAAGGACCACCAATACTGACAACAGAAGCTGAAGATACGATACAACACATGGAGAGAGGTGAATTCCCCGGGTTAAATAACATCATTGTTGAAGAAGTTAAAGATGTTGGAGACGTGGGTATAGAAGTGATAACAAAATTGTTGAATGATATCTGTAAAAGCGGATATATACCTGGTGATTTCTTGAAATCTATTCTCATAGCTCTAGCAAGGAAATCTGGTGCAACAGATTGTGGAGATCATCACACAATTATTTAATGTGTCATGTCACTAAAATAATAATGCGAATTATAATGAGAAGAATAAAAACTGAAATAAAGCAAGCAGTTGGAGATAAGCGTTGCGGGTTTGTGAAAAGTAAAGGCACAGATAACGCCAGATATATATCATGAGAACATTAACAGAAAGAATTATTGAAATGAACAGAGATCTATATTTGTCTGTATTTAAAACACTAGGGCACTAGATAAGATGAAAGACGAAGAAATTATTACAAATTTTGGAAATATTAAACATTGACGATAAAGATAATCAAAGAGCAGCCATTAGAATTGATAACTAATTAGGCACGTTGCAACGCATTAAACACGGCGTTAGACAGGGTTGTGTATTATCATCTTATCTGTTGAATTTGTAGAGTGAAATAATGATGAGATCCATAGAAGACACGCCATGAATATCATCCATCTATCATGTGCCATGCCGATAAGCGTGGGCGGTCATGTTTCGCCATCTCATTCGATCACCAGAGTCGTGGATCAGCTCTGTGCTTCCTGCTAGAATGCGACTTGCGTTAAAATAATGAAAGATCAACAACCAATGCTCAAAGGTCCAGGGCTGCAGCAATCCAGCAGAATACAGAACCATAATGCCAACATTGATGAATGACTTCGAAGGCCGGTGTTCAACATTTTAAGGCACTTTTTATTTGCCTGAGTCGAGCTTGTTGCATATTCAATAACATCAGTGACAATTTACAATTCGTTGATACCGTGCCTGTTATGGCCAGGCGGGACGGTATACAATTATTAAATATGAACAATATATAGTTGAATATGTCACAGTCCTTCTGTTCCCCACCAATTTGCCTATGAGTCATCTTGCTCTGACTTTCTAAGTCTCATTCTGATCTGGGCACATCTGTCCATGATTTTCGGGCTGATATCCATCATGCATTAATATTCTCGTGCTCCTTTCCTATAGTTGTTGGCCATCATAATATTGTCCTGCCAGTATATAATGTATCTCGTTCCAGAGAATCGAATCACGCTGCCTCGCTCGTCAAGCTCTAAGATCTGACTGTTGTTGACAATTTCTCTGACGTTTTCTCCTTTTTACGTCAGCCTCCTAGTTTCTCGTACAAGTTGATTCGCGATTTTCTCGCTAACTCTATTTTACGTCATTTCATCTGCGCTGCTACTTGGCACTTCTGTCTCGACCATGCCACACGGCCAAGCCATCCAGGTATTTACTTCTCGGTCTTCCCCTTGGGCTATTCCCTTCGATCTTGCCAGTTGTCACAAAGTTCTCCAAGTCATTTCTTCTCATCACATGCCAAAAAATGTTCACTGTCTGCGTCTAATGACTCTAATCAGTTTACGATCTTCATTTGTTTCTTGAAGGACTTGTTCATTGGTTTTTCTGTCTGTCCATGGTATTCTTTACATTTTCCCCAGAAACAATATTTCCACATCCATCAGATGTTTTTTAGCTTGTCTGTTCATTGTCCAAACTTCACATCCATATAAATGTACAGGTTCTATGTAGCACTTCAACACTCTTTTTCTCGTTTCAATTGATATCATTTTATTGGTCAGTATTTTTTTCATCTTGCAAAAGGCTACGTTCGCAATGGCAATTCTTGTTTTAATCTCTTCAAGGCATCTCCCATCAGATGTTATGACTGTTCCGAGATAACTGTACCGATTCACTTGTTTAAGAATATGCCCATTTACTTGTACATTACATTGTCGTATATCCTTCTTCCCAGTGACGACCATAATCTGTGTGAATATCATGAATATCAGTTAGTGGGCATACAACCTGCGTTATGCTGTTGACATGGTTTTGATGGCTGAAAATTAATCGCAGTTACAAGAAACAGTGGATATAATTACAACAGAAAGTCAAAACAAGGACTTAGTCTGAGTATTCGAAAAATATAATTGTTATTACAAAGAATACGTGCATACCCAAATGCAACATCGAAGTGAATGGAACCAGTCTAAAACATGTCAATGTATTTAAGTAATTAGTTACTTTAATACCAGCAGATGAAAGATGTATTCATCATCATCATCATCATCATCATCATCATCATCATCATCATCAGCAGCATCATCATCATCCACTTCTGCTTTCAAGCGTCGTGGGGAGGAATAATTTGCGCTCCAGAGCCCGGTGGGCGGCACTGGATAGTGTCATTCCGTGTGATTGTACAATGTCTTTGATGTCGTCAATCCATTTTCTTCTTGGGACGTCCTCTTGGTCTCGTCGCAGATGATCTTTGATGTGATGGTAGTTGTTGGTATTGCATTCTAACGACATGGCCAAACCACTTGATCTTCTGTCTTTCAATAAATGTGGCACAATGTGTTGATCCCACAGTCTGTCTAATGTATTAAGGAAGTTAATTCTAGAATACCCCAAGCAAAGGTGGCATTTCACAAGATGAAAAATATTCTTTCTGTAGTCATCTCTAACAATATCGGTGATGAAAAGAGGTCTTAATAATTATATTGAGCAAAACCAGATGTATGGAAGCAAATCATAGACAATCAGCAGACAAGTGAGGAATTATGTTGAAGCTGCGGACATGTGGTGTTATAAAAGAATGAGTGAACACAAAGGGCGGATAGAAAGACCAATGAAATTTTGAAAGAAACTGGCAGGATCACCAATGCCACGCGTCATGGACTAAATATAATCTAATGTGTATATATATGTATGTGTGTGTGTGTGCGCGCGCGCGCCGTGCGAGAGAGAGAGAGAGAGAGAGAGAGAGAGAGAGAGAGAGAGAGAGAGAGAGAGAGAGAGAGAGTTACTCGAAATCCCATTTCCATGTCGTAGGAAGATCGCAAACACATTAATGTATTAATAATTAAGTGCCAGGCAAAATGGGGGTCATATCAACATATCAAGCCAGTACAAGGCATTGAAGTTAGCAGACGCATCGATGCGTAAAACATGAAGTTGAAAAGAAGAAAAAAATAATAAATAATAAATTAACTACAACAAAGTCATGAATAACTAGGGGGCGGACGATCCCGCACTGGCAAGATAGGATAGAAGATGTTGTTTTGAAATGATTAATTTCACCAACTGTTGCCCATGGAAATTATAATATCTATCGTAACTTTCAGAAACATGCAAGACTTTGGCCATATTTAACGTTACAGTGGCTTGGGGAGAAAAATGGTGTAAGCCATGGTTCATGAAGATGCGGAGGTCGACCAGCAAGGAGACAGGCACAGGGCACCGAAGAGGCCTTGGGTGTGACAATTCGTGAGGCATGCAGCTGGCCAGAGATCAAGAACCTTGTCGGCGGGTCGTGATTGGAGCGACGTTGTGCAAAGGTTCTGCTTGATCAGTGATTCTCAGCCGGTGGAGAATTCCCCCCTCCCCTCACCCAGGGGGGGGGGGAATTTTGGGGTTTCCGGGGGGGGGGGGGGGGAGGGAAAAATTAAGACCACAGATTGGCAGACTCAAACTGGCTTCACACAAAACGCGATCGTCCCCCTTTCTTTAATTATGTGTGAGGGTGTGTGTGTGTGTGTGTGTGTGTGTGTGTGTGTGTGTGTGTGTGTGTGTGTGTGTAAAGGGGGGATGACATTTTGAAACCGGGGGGGGGGGGAATGACATTCTAAACATATGGTGAAGTGGTGCATGGGTAAAAAAAAAAAGTTGAGAACCACTGTGCTAGATAATGTTGTTGATATTCTAACATGCAAGGAAGGTGTACACATTTTAACTTGTGAGGGATCCCTAAGGTCCATTGAAATAACGTGAGAAATCAGTTCAAGGTTATTGATTCGTACTCATGCTGTTTGTCCATCAAGTATGATGATATTCATTCATTTCAACCAGTGGACTTGAGAGTTTTGAGCCGTGGAGTTCTAAGATGGCTGGCAAAGCCTATTTTAGCTCGAAATGTTCTTTGACAAAGTAGGGAAAGAATGCTTGAGGTTTTGGGAGGTGTATCTACTGCGGTTTTTTTTTTTTTTTTTGGGGGGGGGGGGGGTGAGGGGGGGTTCAGTCTTTTGTTCACGGCTCATGCAGTCTTGTTGCTTCGCAAGTGACTACACTGTAATGATGTGCGCCATAAACCATAGAAGAAGAGACAAGAGGTTGAGAATAGCGAAAGAATTTTAAGTCTCGTGTTATTTATAGGACGTTGCTATCAACCCCCAACCCTAGGTTAATTTTCTAGGTAATTGTATGTCCAGTAGTTTGTCATTACTTTCTGAACAGAAGTTAACATTTCAGTCAAACTGACCGGTGTAGGGAAAGAACCTCTTGCGCCGTCATCAGAGCACGGGAATTCTAAAGCGTGCGCTCGTAACTTGTTCGCCACTCTGACCTCTAGTGGGCGCACTAGACAAGATCAAGTTGAACATTAAAGCGGCGGCATTGGGATTCGAACCTGCCGCCTTCATTTGACGAAGGAACAAATATACTTTGAAGTACGACGAACTAGACACCCTTGTGAAATGGTATCTTCATTAGTCAGATATATAAATATATTTAGTGGAAACCCTATTCCACGCCTGGGGAACCACGGTACATGGTGCTATTCCCATGATTTTACTTTACGGGTGATGTGGTCATCGCGCCGATCACATGAATATAAAGTTGGAAAATTAGTGCAGCAATGTATACTGGGCCGAGTAAAGTAGCCAACGCATTTTAATTTCCCATACATAATGCTGTTCGTGAGCCATTTTTGCGATATTGAAATCTTAAATAATTCCCCCCCCCCCCCCCTTTCCCCCCAACTACTACCACCACCACCGATCTCGATCTACTGTGCGGGGAAATGAACAGGCTGATTTGCTGGCAAGGAATGCACTCTTGGTGGTAGATTGCCTTTGGACAAGGGGAGAGGTGGGCATGCGTTTTTTGGGACCAGGTGGAGGAGGCAGGGGAACAGATTGAGAATCTGTATGTGGAAAGAATGAGATTGCGGTGAATCGGTTGGAATTCTGGAAGAATCTCAAAACTGAGAGGGAAGACCAGGAGAACTTTAAATCAGACAGCGCTAGGAACGATAAGTAGTATGACTCTTCACTGGCTGTTGAACGAGGGGACGGAGCACATATGGGAATGTCTTGAGTGCATTGATGTCGGTTCTTAACTCAACTCTATTGTTTGTTCTGTAACATAGTTCAATACACCAATTTTCTTCTTCGTTGTTTATTATATGCTCCAGGATTCTCGGCCTAACGTTTCCACAAGTAGATTCATGGTCGCAAAATATTCATTGTTGATAATGTGCTAATAAATGATGAAGATGATGGTACCCGCAACGATTTTGATGCTAACGGTAATGATGATGAGGATGATAATGATAGTGACGCCGATAATAATGATGGTGATGACGCCCACATGATGCTGATGATTTCTGTTTGCGTCGCTCCCTTTGAACTCAAGCGTAGTCCTTACATGTGCTATTTCTTCTAACGCACTTGACTGATTGCGTGTGTGATATGATGATAATGGTGTTGATGATGACGACCACAACGATATTTATGATAATGATGATGATAACGAGAAAGTCATTTTTACGTGTCTTCCAAGAGAAGAGAGACGGAAAAAAACGCCACTGTAAATTACATGATGTTAAATAAACAATTAAATATCAAAGGCAGTATAGCCTGCCCGCGGTACATAATCAAAGGATAACAGAAATGCATAACAATGCAAAATAACTTGCATATTAGCAACATTTAAGAGATCCACCCCAAAAATTACATGAATTATCAACACTCAATTTCCAGTCCACAAAAACTAATTGCGTCATAAAAACTTCTATTGGGCAACAGATGTCATTGGGTTAGAGAGTGTATACTCTCACTTCCAATGTCGTTTGTAAGGTATGAATTCAAACTAGCTCATACAGACGACATGCTAATATTTAATATATGTAACTCAGTATATGGTGATAAATGAATACATGATCAGATGATATCTTTGAAAAGATATGGGTTGAATTTTCTGTTAATTGTTATTATGTCGCAAGTCATTTAATATGACACGTGGGTTAAAGAAAGGGGGGGGGGGGGTGTCTGTATATTGACTAGTCTTGGGTCCCGGACTGATGTTATTATTACTGTTAATTCACCCAGCAGGTGTTACTCGTGCTCTTCGTATCTCATGTAGATGTTACATTAACTCTTCCTAACCCCAGCAGTCGTTCCTTATTCTTCCTAATCTAAGCAGTTGCTCTGTTAACCTTCTTAACCCAAGCAGTCATTCTTGTAACTCTGTTTAACAAATCAGTTGCTCCTGTAACTATATTTAACAAAGCAGCTGTCCCTGTAACTCTTCCTAACCCAAGCAGTTGTTCTTTTAACTCTTCTTAATCCATGCAATCGTTCCTGTAACACTAACAAAGCAATTGTTCCTTTAACTCTTCCTAACCCTAGCAGTTGCTCTTTTAACTTTTCCTAACCTTTAACTCTTTCTAACAAAGTAGTTGTTCCTCTAACTCTTTCTAACCCAAGTAGTTACTCTTTTAATTCTTTCTAAACCAAGCAGTTGTTCCATTAACTCTTCCTAAAAAAGCAGTTGTTACTTTAATTCTTCCTAATTACGTAGTTAGTTACTTTAACTGTTTCGATTCCCAAGCAGTTATTTCTTGACATCTGCCTAATTTAAAAAAGCTATTAATTTATATCTTTTTAATCCAAGAAGTTGTTCCTCTAAATCTTTCTAAACTAATCAATTGTTACTTTCACATTTCTATCCCAAGTATTTGTTTCAGTAAGTCTTTCTAATGCAAGCAGTTGTTTCTACAACTCTTTCTAACAAAACAGTTGTCACTTTAAATCTTTCTAATCCAAAAAGTTGCTCTTCTAATTCTTTCTAAACCAAACATTTATTACTGTAACTCTTTCTAGCAAAGCAGTTGCCACTTTAAATCTTTCTCATCCAAGAAATTGCTCCTCGAAATCTTTCGAAACCAAGCATTTGTTACTTTCACGTTTCTAACCCAAGTAGTTGTTCCTGTAGCTCTTTCTGGTGCAAGCATTTGTTTCTTCAACTCTTTCTAACAAAGCAGTTGCCACTTTAAATCGTTCTAATGCAAGCAGTTTATTCTTTAACTCTTTATAACAAAGTAGTTGCCACTTTAAATCTTTGCAATCCAAGAAACTGCTCCTCTAAATCTGTCAACTCAAACACTTGTTAAACGCTGAATTCCCTTTGCCGGACGTTGCTATCAACCCCTGTAGAGAATGTGTTGCTTTCACATATTTTTTTCTAACCCAAGCAGTTGTCCTGTAACTTTTCCTTATTCAAGCACTTATGTCTGTAACTAGTTCTAACCCAAGCAATTGTTTCTTTAACTATTTCTAACCCAAGCACATGTTTCTTTAACTATTCCTGACACAAGTATTTGTTTCATTAATCAGACCTCAACCAAGTACTTGATTCTTTAACTATTCCTAACACAAGTGTTTGTTTCTTTAATTATTCCTAACCCAAATATTTGTGTCTTTAGTTATTCCTAACCTAAGTACTTGTTTCTTTAACTATTCCTAACACAAGTATTTGTTTCTTTAATTATTACTAATCTAAGTACTTGTTTCGGTAACTATTCTTAACCCAAGTACTTGTTTCTGTAACTATTCATAACCCAAGTACTTGTTTCTTTTACTATTCCTAACCCAAGCACTTGTTCTTCAACTATTCCTAACCCAAGTATTTGATTCTTTAACTATTACTAACTCAAGTACTTGTTTCTTAAACTATTCCTAACCCAACTACTTGTTTCTTTAACTATTACTAACCCAAGTATTTAATTCTTTAATCATCCCTAAACCAAGTAATTGATTCTTTAACTATTCCTAACACTAATAATTGTTTCTTTAACTATTCCTAACCCAAGTACTTGTTTCTTTAACAATCTCTAACCAAAGCACTTGTTTCTGTAACTATTTCTGACCCAAGCGGCTAGAAATTAGTCTTACTATTTCAGCTTAGCGCAACTAGCCTAGTTTAACCTCACCATCCCTGTTTAGCCTCACTATCCCAGTTTAACCTCACTATCCCACTTTAGCCTCACTATCCCAGTTTAGCCTCTCTAGCCCAGTCTAGCCTCACTATTGTAGTTTAATCTCATTAAACCAGTTTAGCCTCACTATCGTAGTTTAACCTCATTATCCCAGTTTACCCTCACTATCCCAGTTTAGCCTCACTATCCCAGATTAACCTAATTATCCCAGTTTAAACTCACTATCTCAGTTTAGCCTCGCTATCCCAACTTAGTTTTACTATCCCAAATTAGCCTCACTATTCCAGTTGTTTCTTTACCTCACTATATTATAGGCTGTCTCACTTCTTTGTTATTTTAACTCTCTCACGTCGAATTACCATGCTACCTCTTGAAGTCATCCATTGTGGTGCTTTAGATTTCCTGCCCCGGTTATACTTGTAACTGTTTGTACGAGTAATATGGGCAGATATTACTTTAATTACTTCTATTTCGTACAGTGATTATTTCAGCTAATTATCTTATATATAAAATTCAATCTCCGTCTGTCTGTCTGTCTGTCTGTCTGTCTGTATGTATGTATGTCCTTTATTTGTTCGCGAACGGCCCATCCGATTGAGATGAAATTTTCTACACGCCTTCCTTTCATTCCAGCGCTGCTAACTGTGATATTTTGTTAGTGTGAAATCGCCTGCTTACTCAGTATTATTTCATTTTTCATTATAACTTCATATATCTCAGGGGACCTAACTCAGTAAAAGTTATTTCAAGGGGCATAACTTTTCTGTATAACTTATAGTCATATTGTGGCATCGTTTTCAAAGATTTATAAACTCTGTGTCCATAGTTATGTACCGGCATATGAGTTATAATAAATAATGATACAATCTGTAAGGCATTTTCAAAGTTTTCATAAAAATAATGCACAATGCATAACATTGTAACTCATCTTTTTTTGCTTAAGAAGTTACTGTAGTCATGCAGGTGATTAGAAAGAGTTTTCATTAAAAATAATGGATGATGTGTTGAAGGACATTCTTTTAAGTTACTTTTTTTGTTGTATGAATTTAATGAGAACTTATATGACTACTTATATGAATTAAATGAGATGCTCCCCACCAGGGACTGGGCGAAGCCGGACAGGGTCAGGCAGACAGATAGACAGACAGACAGACAGACAGACAGTCGGGAACTTATATGACTACTTATATAAATTAAATGAGATGCTTCACACCAGGAGCTGGGCGATGCCGGGCCGGGTCAGACAGACAGACAGACAGACAGACAGACAGACAGATAGTCGGTAACGGGAACGGGAACTTATATGACTACTTATATGAATTAAATGAGATGCTCCCCACCAGGGACTGGGCGAAGCCGGGCAGGGTCAGGCAGACAGATAGACAGACAGATAGACAGACAGATAGACAGTCGGGAACGGGAACTTATATGACTACTTATATGAATTAAATGAGATGCTCCACACCAGGAGCTGGGCAATGCCGGGCCGGGTCAGACAGACAGACAGACAGACAGACAGACAGACAGACAGACAGACAGACAGACAGACAGACAGACAGTCGGTAACGGGAACGAGAACTTATATGACTACTTATATGAATTAAATGAGATGCTCCCCACCAGGGTCTGGGCGAAGCCGGGCAGGATCAGCTAGTACCCTATAATTATTTCTGCAGTTTACTATTTCCTATATATCCTATAGTTATTTTTTGAGCTTCTGTTTTATACAGTTATTTATACAACTTTTGTTCTATGCAATTATTTCTTTAACTCATTATGTGTTATGGATATTTTTTTTTCAAAAGGACTATATTTATATTCTATTCGGATATTTCTTAAAGATATTGTATTCTATACAGTTATTTATTCAACTCATATTTTCTACAGTTGTTTCTTCAGCTCGTATTCTAGTTATTTTAACTCATTATATTGTATAGCTATTTCATCAATGTACTATATTCTATACAGTTATTCATTCAGTTCATATTCTATACAGTTATTTTTTCACTCATGTTCTATAGTTATTTCTTTAAATATTGTATAGTTATTCCTGCAATGCACTATCTTCTATACTATTCTTCAACTCATTCAATTATTATTTATTTTTTCTGTCTCGAGCCCTTATTTCTTCAGCACATTCTATTCTATACACTTATTGCTCACACTTAATCTGTTTCCAAATAGGACTTGTAAAATACATGATATTGGAAACAACAAGCTGCCATAAAGATTGATAATGAAGTAGGTCAACAGCTGCATATTAAGAGCGGTGTGTAACATGGATGTGTAAAGTCTCCAGATCTTTTGCCTTATACAGTGAACATATTTTTTAAAATATAAATTTAGAAGATATGAGAGGAATCGCCATTATGAGGACATATCAATAATATTCCATATAGTACAGTATTGATTGCAGACAACGAACAGGATCTGCAACATTTAGTATTATAGTTATTGTACACAATGAACGACTAGGGTTAGAATTAACATGTAAGGAAGACAGAGATTATCGTCGTCTCTAACAAGAAAGAAATACCACAATGTACAATGGGAATATTCTTAAACAAGTGAATCGGTAAAATTATCTCGGAAGTCATAACATCTGTTGGCTGTATCTTGAAGGTATTAGAACAAGAATCGCTATGGCAAAGGTTGCCTTTTGCAAGATGGACAACTTACTGGGCAATAAATAGATGTCAGTTGCAATGAGGAAAAAGGAGTGTTGAAGTGCTACATAGAACCCATACTTTTGTATGGATGTGAAACATGGACAATGAGCGGACAAGCCGAAAAACAGTTAATGGTATTGGAAATGTGGGTTCTATGGAAAAGGAAAAGAATACCACGGACAAACTGAAAAACCAAATAAGCAAGTCTCACAAGAAATAAATAAAATCGTAAAATGATTAGAGAATTTAGACACATACACTCAAGATATTGTGGGCATGTTATGAGAAGAAACAAACCAGAGAACGTTATGACATCTGACAAAACTCAGGGGAAAAGAAACAAAGGGGAAGGCAGAGAAATAAATATCTGGATGGTCTGATCACATGACATGTTCGGGGACAAGAACTCAGAGCTGATCCACGACTCTGGTGATCGTTTGAAATGGAGAAATTTCTTATGTTTCATCATCATCTTATGCTCTTTATCACCTACTGGAACATTCTTTTTTTTTTATCATCATCATCATCATCATCATCACCATCATCACCATCATCATTTTCTTCTTCTTCTTCTTCTTCTTCTTCTTCTTCTTCTTCTTCTTCTTCTTCTTCTTCTTCTTCTTCTTCTTCTTCCTCTTCTTCTTCTTCTTCTTCTTCTTCTTCTTCTGCTGCGTTCATCCGGAGTTGTTGTTTTTTTTTTTTTTCGCGCGTGATTGCGTTGTGCCTGTTTATAGTAGAGCTGCGTTCTTGCGCCGTTAGGCCGACACATCCGACTTCTGCGGGCATTTGCTGACCGGGTTAACCTTCCCGGGTGTTTCATAGGACGTTTGACTCTCTCTGTTGTGGTGTTATCCCCCATCCCAGGTAGCCCATATAGAACAGCCAAAGACATCCTGGTCAGCCCTCAAGGGAAGGCAGGGGCAGACCATGGGCATTCCACGCCATCCAAGGAGGCTTCCATACTTGCAGAGCCAACACACAGTGCTCTGGTACTGGGCTCACCCAAGGAATCGTCACGTCCTGCAATGGCTAGGCGAACCCGTTTGAGGCACTTGTAATTTAGTTCGGAAAGAAGAATAAAGGTTAAGATAACAACTAAGACAGATTCTGTCAGTCAAGAAATATAAACTTTTTCTGTCCAAAATAGTTGTTACTGTAAGTGTTAGTTCGCGGTGTAGTAATGTAATAACCACAATGAAATCAAATGAGTTAAAAGAATAACTCAGGCAAAAAAAGTTAATGTAAGTAATAGTAGCGGTAAAAAGTAATAAACAGTGAACAAGCGGTGATTATTGAGATCTGCAGGTGTTACAAGATCCCCTCATTAAAGCCACAAAAGAAAGGCAAATAAAGTATTTGGGACACATCAACATGAGAAGTGAAATGGAAATGGGTGAAATGGAGCCGTCTATGGAAATTCACTATGAAAGAGAGTATGAGGGTTAGAGAAAGATGTATTTGGAAAGTTTAAGCTGCTGAGCAACAAACAATAAGTAAAACCAACTTCATCAAACTTTCAGATGACAGAGGGAGGTTCAAAACAATGTTTCCCGTGGTGAAATTTAATAATGAAGACACAACCAATAGATTGCACGATTGGCATGCATCACATCAGGTACATAATGCAGAAATCATACAATATAAACTAAAGTAATTAGATAAATCCTTCAAGCTGAAATATGCAGCACACATATTCACACAGCAATTTTAATTGTCTAAAACGGTAGTTTTAAAATGACTATCATGTCTTTTTGTTTGCTCAAAGCTGGTTTCTATAAATGCATGGTTATTGCCTCTACCAGCTTTAACATGCGACCATTTTGTGTGATAAACAACCCACAAAACGCATTGACATTGTTCCTAACAGAACAGATTGAAAAATCTTCAGACTGGCGATTTGTTGTTGGTACTGTTAAGATAAACTTAGCAAATTATAATGCTGTGCAAACAAAAAGACACGATTGTCAGTTTAAAACTACCGTGGTAGGCAATTCACACCACTGTGTGAAAATTTGTGTTGTCTATTTCAGCTTGAATGATTTATCCCATTGCTTTAGTTTATGGTGTGTGATTTCTGTGGTATGTACCTGACGACAAGAAGCGAAATATACCGGCAATAAATAGTGCCATCTATTGCTTGTGTCTTTGTTATTCAAATTCACTACAGGAAAACATTGTTTAGAAATTATAATGTATTTGGGATAAATGACTGAAGACAGATGTGTAATACTCGTAGTTATGACGTGGTTATTGGCATGTTTTTAAATGACTGATGATGGATTGATGTTTTATAATGACTGATATTTGATTAATGTGTATGATAGTAACTGAAACTAAATGATTGTTTCATATTTTCAAACGACTAATGAATGGCTAATGTTTTAAAATGACAAATAATTAATTGATACCATCAAATGACAAGATGGATTGAAGTTTTAAATAGCTGGTAATTAATTAATCTGTTCAAATTACTGATTATCGATTATGTTTTCAAATAAATGATAACTGATACATTTGTTTTCAAATGACTGATGAATGGTTGATATTTTTTAATGAAATTATTATTGGTGCCTTCAAATGACTCATGCTTTCTTGATCTTTTCAATTGATTGATTGATGTAACATGGCCGCTTATTTATTCCAATACAATAACGATGGTGTTAAAAATTACTTACAATTAGTCTGTGGAAACCGGGAACTAAGAAACCAGGAAGATAACCCTTGAGCTGAAGGAGTCTGTATCGTCTGCACTGAAGGTTGTGTTGTGACAGCCGAAGCAGTGGCCGAGGGTAACTGAGCTGCTCCAGGTACTGATGCATGAGGATGTAGGTGTGCTGGCTGTGGTTGCGATGGTAAGGTGACCATCTTAAGTCTTGCGGTACTGGGCTCATATTGTTGTGTGGACTCGAATCATCCCTGATATTAACAAATGTCTGTGGTGAAACTTTCGGTTTTTTCTTGTCCGGCTTCAGAATATCCTCAACAGAAAAGGAAAACGCTCGGCTGGGTGTAGAGGACTGAATGTTCTCCTGAGTGCTCGGGGGGCCTCTCTATCCCTTGGCACATTTCTGGTGAGTTCGGACTGCAAGGGGTAGAAGCGGGGCTATGGATGTCTTCGCTATTACTGTCACTGAGTGAGGGTGATACACAGGAATCATCATTATCAAGAATATCATCGCTGCTATTCTCAAGATGCCGATTGTCGTGTTGGTGCAGTTCCTGGAGATGTTGGTAATGGTGATGCTGATGAGAGTTGGAAGAAACCGACGCCGATGAGATCGGGGACAGGTTAGACAGTTTGTTTGATTTTGACAACATTTCCATAACAGGTGATGAACTTTCCTTTCCAATAACGTAGTCAGGAAGGGGCCCCAAAGCCATAGTAGTCCGTGAAAGAGGTGTGAATGCAGAATGCTCGCTAAATAACACAGACATTATTGCATTACGTCCGACTCAGACACGAAAACCATCAAATAGTTGTGTTTTCGTTTCCTAAATCTAGTTTACAAATTGAAAACTTCACAAAATATGAATGTGACAACTATGCCAGCTTTCCGCTAACAACCGTAAATGTAGTTATGCTATTAACTTATGTACTGGTATAAAACACAATGCACGAGGTAAGCCACATGTATTGACATGACAGAATTAAACTATCCACCGCGGAGTTTGAATCTGCCGACCACCGTTGATGTCAAGGATTCCGGGCTGTTGTTTCCGACTGCCGTGCTCAAACGGCAGAATCCAGGAGCTGACAATTCTAATGGCTTTAATGCCGCTTCAGTGAATTTCTAGCGGACTTTCTACGGTCGAACAGAAGAAAGTCCATGTCAGTTTACACTGAGGATCCCTTTGCTGAGTAACCTGGCCCCGCCCATGACACCGCCCCCTGATCTTGCAGAGGCTAATAAACGCCGCAAAATGTTTTCACGCCGACTCGGGCTGACTCCCATTGGCCGCGAGAAAGTAATTACTTTTGGGTTTTCTGACTCCGATTATTTCTCCACCAGTTTTCTTGTTCGAGACATCAGAATGAACAATAACACAAAGTTAATCTTAACACTGGGATGATTTTAGTTTGTGTTTGAACGGGTGCAAAACGGTAATCAGGAACTTTAAACCTAGCGGACCGTGACAACACAGCACATTGTTTGTTTAGGGGAGAGCGTATTTGCTTCTTCATCTAGTGGCTTGCCGACAGGCGTGATCGAGACTGTCTCATCATAACCCTGGCTTTGAGATGCTGTTTATTAACCAAGTTGTTTTGAAATTCCATGATACCAAATAAGAATTAAACTGGAATGAATTGTCCCCCTGTGTCTTTTTCCTCATTTTTTTAATTTTTAAACATGTATGTGATAGAATAAGTATATATATATGTATATATATATATATATATATATATATATATATATATATAGATATATATATATAATATATACACCACACACACACACACACACACATATATACTAGCTGACCCGGCCCGGCTTCGCCCAGGCCCTGGCGGGGATCGATCGATCTATCTATCTATTTATCTATCTATCTATCTATCTATCTATCTATCTATCCATCTATTTACCTATCTGTCTGTCTGCTTGTTTGTCTGTCTGTCTGACCCGGCCCGGCTTCGCCCAGCGCCTGGTGGGGAGCATCTCATTTAATTCATATAAGTAGTCATATAAGCTCCCGTTCCCGACTATCTGTCTGTCTGTCTGTCTATCTGTCTGTCTGACCCGGCCCGGCTTCGCCCAGCTCCTGGTGGGGAGCATCTCATTTAATTCATATAAGTAGTCATATAAGCTCCCGTTCCCGACTATCTGTCTGTCTGCCTGTCTATCTGTCTGTCTGACCCGGCCCGGCTTCACCCAGTCCCTGGTGGGGAGCATCTAATTTAATTCATATAAGTAGTCATATAAGTTCCCGTTCCCGACTGTCTGTCTGTTTGTCGACCCGGCTGTCTGTCTGTCTATTTATCTGTCTGTCTGCCTACCTGCCCGTCCGTCTCTCACTCCGTCTATGCCACCCTCTCTATCTATCGGGTCAGATCTATCTATCTATGTATCTATTTATTTATATAGCTATCTATAGCCAGGGGACTTATCCAAAGATATATCAATGCTACTAAAAGTTATGTCCCTTTATAGAATATTTCTTATGTTAAGTCATGTAATTACAAAAATGAAATTTTAGTAAGTAAGTAGCCGATTTTACACTAAGAATCTATCACCGTCGGTTGCACAGGAATGAAAGGAAGACGTGTAGAAAATTTCATCTCAATCGCATGGACCGTTCGCGAACGCAGCAAATACATACACAACCACACACATACAGTCTCTTTATATATATATATAATATATATATATATATATATATATATATATATATATATATATATATATATATATATATATATATATATATATATATATATATATATATCACCATGTACGCATTACTACACATAACGTGACAAGAACCCTTCAACTTCATTCATCCAGTGCCATCTCTGGCCCGTATACTACCGGACCACATAAAGGAAACACAGAATAGACATCTCTGTTCGTGAGCCGCTTACCAGGCTTTCGAAACGCAACCGCCACCAATATGTGCAGCAGACCGATTCGCGTTGTGTTATAACGTGTTGGTATGGGAGCCGGTCGTTCAGAAAGCCAACTACTTCAACAGCAGCTGAAAATTGCTGGTGATGACTGCAACGTCCTGCAAGGGATATGCAACAACAAATAAAAAATACACACAAAACACAAAACAAAACCTAGCAATGCATAACGTGAAATCGACCAAGGAGGGTTGGCGTGGCACTTGTTACCTAATCCCGTAGAAAACGTTTAGCTGCAAAAGCCAACTAGTCATGAAGAAGTCTAGAGAAAGTTTGGTGTCGGTTTGTTAAAGGCCTCCGTTTGGAACAGGGGAAGACGAAGAAGCCGAAGACAGATCTTATCCAAAACTGATGATCGTGTGGATGGCTCATAATGACCTCCCAAGCTTATGGGCATAACATTGGCTATGACGTTGAATGCAGTGTACCTATATTGGTTATAATGGTGAGGTGAAGAGAGGGGCAACTAAGAACTAACCCAGAAGAAGGATTCGCTTCAGCTGGGCTCATGCAGGGGGGACGAGTCTTTAAACAGTGAAGGGGGTACGAAGATGGCAACACGGTGGCAAGGACGTCAGTTGGGTCTTATCGAGCCACCTTTATGGAGGCCAGGAGAGAGGCAAAATAGTCAGGTAAAAGAAGCTGGTTTTACACAGGAAGATGCATTGATCATGTCTGCAGATGCACCAGGTGTACAATGTTCAAATCCCTAAGGGAGGCAAGGCTTATGGGTAGGCACTGATAGCAATGTTCCTGTGGGATAAGTGCAAAACACGAAACGTCTCGAAAAGGGATGTGCGAAAGCGTGACAAGAGAAACATGCCTTGGAGTCATGACCCAGTCGGGCTTGTACCGTGACGGTGTTAGTAAGGTAAAGGACCGGAACATTCCGCGAAGGCGAACTGATGACCAGAAACCTCCTATCATGCTTGCTCCGCTTGTGAAGTTCATTCTATACATCAATTAAATGTTTTTGTTGTTGTTGTTGTTTTAAAGCTGCTATTCGCTGTGAGAAAACGTGTAAGATGTGCTATATAGAACCCTGTACTGTTGTTTGTTTGCATGTGAACAATAAGCAGACAAGTGAGACACGAATCTAAAGGCAGAGGACATTTTTTTCAGAAAGATGGGGACACCCGGATACTGACAACAGAGGAGATGAAGTGGAGGACTGGGAAATAGACTCAAATATCTACTCAACAAAGCGGATGGCACACTGAGCTTCTACTCTAGAAGATGGATTACCACTTCTACTCCAGACTTAGCTTTCTGCACAGGAGACATCCTACACAAAATCGATCGCCACGTGCTTGACCAATCAGCATGTAGTGACCACAGACCAATCAAGCTTAGTAATGAATATGGAGAATGTTCCACAGGAGCAAAAGCCTTTGCCTCGCTGGAATTACAAATGAGCTGATTGGGACAGATTTGCCATACTAACAGACAAATGTTGTGAAAACATAAATACACGACATGGCAACATGACGCAAATGGTGGAAAATCTAAACAAAGCAATAATACAGTCGGTCACTAAGTCCATTCCAAGAGGAACGAGGAAAAATTACAAACTATACTGGACTGAAGAACTACAATTATTGGAGGACAAAGTTGAAGATGCCAGGAAGACAGCATAGAGAGAGCGAGAGAACAAACAACTGAAGCGAACATCTCTCTCAAAGCCATCTCAGCAAAATATAAAAGAACAGTTAATCAAACAACAAGAGATTGTTGGAGGAAAAAAACAACAGAAAACCTGAACTTTGACAGGGAAAGTCATGAACAATGAAGGACCCAGAAACAAACAAATAACAATTAAACAAGGAAATGCCGCGCCAACAGGAAAAAAAAAGGCTGCAAATATACAAATGGAAAGTTATGCTAGTGCAAACCACATTGATATTAAAACCGAACAGAAGAAAGCAATCAGAGATAACCAGATAGTAATACGGAGACAGCAGCAGAATATATGATGGCAAATCTAAAAATGGAAGAAATGGAACAGGCAATGAATACTCTACAAAAGAAGAAATCACCAGGAAAGGATGGAATCACAAATGAAATGCTAATATGACTATGCACTAAAGCAAATAAGAAACTACTAGCTGTCCTAAATTACAGCTGGGAGAGAGGAATAGTCTCACAGGCATGGAAGGATGCTATACTAATACCAGTCCCAAAGAAAGGAAAAGACCTGGCAGAACCAAATGGCTATCGACCTATCAGTCTACTTAGCTGTGTAGGAAAATTAATGGAACACATTATCAATGGCAGGCTAACATGGCATCTGGAAGAAAACTAAGACTCAACACCACACCAAGCAAGATTCAGAAAGTACAGATCTACAGAAGATCAAATAACTTTTATAGCTTATAAAGTGCTTGGATTCCTGAAGAAGAAAAATTCGTTTTGTCACTACTCGGTGGGACTAACCCGATCGTGACAGTCTGTCACAGAATTCACGCCGTTTTGAAACTTCGTACTCCACTCATACAGTTGCTGGACTGACAGATATGCATCACCATATTGCACCTTTATTCGCCGATAATTTCTACAAGTTTCACCCATTCACTGATCACAAAAGAGGTAGCAGAACGCTGCTCCTCTTTGGTGCATGTCAAAAGTGGAGCTGCCATCTTTAAACTGTCCTTATGACATCACCGTGTTCGTCTGCACCGTTATGTCACGTGCTTAACACTCTTAACATTATTAACAACAATATTGACAGGCTGCAAGAAATTTGCATGGTTATTATAATGTCTATCACACTTTTAAGGTTTTCATTTGAAACCCCCTTCGTATTTACCAGTGCTGGTGCCTACAGGTAACATTGATCAAGGCTGAGATATTAGTGTCTGTCCCGCTGGCCAGTGCCACGTTCTAGGCTTTCCTGTTTGAGCACAGAAGGATAGACTATCATCTGCACGTGTGCATTAATCACTGGCTCATATCTTCAGCTTGTTGAGCAGATGACATGGCAATCTGTCATGGCCTGTGCTAGGTTTAAAGATTGTGTCAGAATCTGGGTGTGTATACTCATTCATTTATGAATTCATTCATTCATTCATTCATTCATTAGTTCGTTCGTTCACTCATTCACTCATTCATTCACTCACTCACTCACTCACTCACTCACTCACTCACTCACTCACTCACTCGCTCACTCACTCACTCACTCACTCAATCACTCTTTCACTCACTCACTCACTCACTCACTCTTTCACTCACTCACTCCAGCTCTCGCTCGTTCATTCGTTCATTCATTCATTCATTCATTTACTCATATGTTTTTATTTATTAAGTCATTCTGTCATGCATTAGGGCATTCAGCCATGCATGCATACTTTACTTTCTATCCTCTGAGTATCAAACTATCGTGTTGTGTTTTATTATTTATTAATATAATGTCTCAATAAATACACACTAATTCAGTCTGATAAAACCAGGTAGATTGTTTCATAGACGTTTAAGCCATACATATAACGGTAAAATATTTGCTACATGAGTATCCAGTCTTTCCAAGAAAAAGGGAACGTTATTTTGCTTACAACAGATCTATGTGTGTAACCAACTTTGGGAATGTCAGCTGCTTCTTCTTCTTCTTCTTTCGTTCGCTTGAAATATGTCTAAAAATGCAATGTTGTCTCTTATATGAATCTAACAGTCTTTTTTTAGTTCACTCAGCGGTCCATAGAATTTATCTTCCACTGTGTCTCTCTAGGCTACAAGGTTCGCCTGGATATGTTGTAGTCTGGGCAGTCCTGGAATGCGAATACCAGCAACTTCATTGTGACCGATAATTTCATGTTACATTTTCAGACTGAGGTTCAGATTATAACAGAGAAGGAGGAAGAGGAGACGAAGAAGGAACATGGCATACTTTCCACCATCCAAACGTAAGCACCAGTGATTTATAAAGGAAGAAGAGGCCACGACGATAAAAACAACTATCTCACATTATATCATCACTATAGTGTTCTCGGCCTTTTGTTGCTTGATATCCTTACAGCAGTGACAAACTGGTCTCCCTGGCCTAGAGTTGAAACGAGTTTCTTCGTAACTCCAATTATCCACGTGGGGTAACGCAGCGTGCGAGAATTGGTAGCGGTTCTCGCCACTTTGGTATCTAACAGGATAAGTGAGCCAGCCGCTCAGAAAGCAATGGCAAACTACTGAGCGTAATTTTGCCAAGAAACCAACAAAAGTGGTAAAATGTTGGTGTTGACAGCGATGTTCTGTAAAGGATATGCGAAAAAAAGTGTCTACCATGAGAACGCTTTTCCCTTTTCCGCCTTCTCTACCTCCTCATCTTCCTTCTTCTTCTCTTCTTCTTCTTCTTCTTCTTCTTCTTCTTCTTCTTCTTCTTCTTCTTCTTCTTCTTCTTCTTCTTCTTCTTCTTCTTCTTCTTCTTCTTCTTCGCCTTAGTCTTCTTCGTCATCTTCGTCTTCGTCGTCTTCATCGCCTTCTTCATCTTTACAATTGCCTTCGATTTCGCCTTCCTCTTCCTCTCCCTTCTCCCCCTCGTCCTCTTTCTCCGCTTTTGGTCTCTATATGGAGCGTATAAACCCCCAGCCTAAAACATCAAGACCTTTGTTGACTTGTTCATGACTGGTCGGATAATACAGCATTTTTGTCTACGGCATGAAGTAGCCAGTCCCGGAACTGTACTGGTCGGAAACAAAGTAATCCTGTATCTTCTGGGATTTGAACCTGGACAGCAAGAGTTACACGTATACATTGAAATGCTGAAACAACATTGATCACCTGTATACCCCCCACCAACTAAGTCATATTCTCTTCATCACTAATACATCCACGTGTTGTTGAAACTTAGACATTGAAATGCTGAAACAACATTGATCACCTGTATACCCCCCACCAACTAAGTCATATTCTCTTCATCACTAATACATCCTCGTGTTGTTGAAACTTAGACATTGAAATGCTGAAACAACATTGATCACCTGTATACCCCCCCCCCCCCCCAACTAAGTCATATTCTCTTCATCACTAATACATCCACGTGTTGTTGAAACTTAGACATCTATTGCTAATTCAAATCCATATTACTGCTTAATGTATTGTGACTATTATGCTTTTGTCCGCATCAGAATCAAGCAGTAAATGGCTTTAGCGACTCCATTTTAGATTATGTAAGCATTTAAATTAGCATAAGTTCACGTTAACAGCTTTCATAATTAAGAGTTATGTTTATACAAACTCATTCAAATTTTAGTTATTTTTCCTGGATGAACATTTCCATTTCCCAACATATGACGGCAGCGAGATGGTATTTAACCCTGGAACAGCTTAATATATGTACATTGAAATTAAACAACACTTTTATTGAAGATTATTATGTTGGAAAGATAATTTAAAAATGGGAAAATAATGTGTAATTCGATCGCGCAACACCTTAGAAGCATTTATGAATGATATATGACACACCAGAAGCCGCACATTTACATGTAGAAATGAAATATTTTCAGATCACTGGCTTTCTCTTTTGTTCCGATTCTAATTTAATGGATCGATGCTCATCGACGCATCGTAAAACTGCTATGGCAGTGCAACTCCAGCTGTCGCCGGTACAGTTTTAGAGCTGGTGCTTCTCCGGTTATATTTGCACGTTTACTGTCTAAATACGGAGTCATTTTTGTGGTTCCGGTTTGTGCTGATTTACACTGACAAGTAAAGATAAACAGACAGTTATATTGCCATTTGATTGTTGCGACTGAACTATTGTTTTTGACAGGTGACACAAGGCTGTCATATCTTTGACGCATTCGCCATAAAATGCTGATGGACCTGGATAGCATGATTTTTCGGTTCAAGTAGTTTGCTTTGGGGTGGTAATTGTAAGGTGAACAAGGTAGAATCCTCTTTACAAGCCTTGGCGCATTAAGCATATGGTGCAAGCCTCGTAATTTATAGGTAGGTAGGTAGGTAGGTAGGTAGGTAGGTAGGTATTGTGACCAGGGCGTATTGGGCTCACTCCACACATCGTTCAGT
>JACEFZ010005004.1:665000-786131 GCA_014155875.1 Cepaea nemoralis | reverse complement strand
CTGACAGACACATAATCGGAATCGACTGACCACATGAAATATATTGCACAATCACATTTGAATGATATCATTCAACGCCACCCACAGGTGCTTGAACTCTTTCCTCATGATGGTTGACAGTAAAAGTACAAGAAGATCAACACACAAATACATTGCTTGGATAGCAAATCCATTACGTGGAAAGTCCGAATCAAAAGCCCATTGTGTGGAATTCATAAAAGGTGGAAAAGTGTCCTAGTGGCACGAAATGGAATATTGCTTGGATAGCAAATCCATTACATGGAAAGTCCGAATCGAAAGCTCACTGTGTGGACTGTCATCTGCAGACTGCATACTTCTGGTTTCCGGAAGAACAGCCTATGGTGAACGGAAGGCCCAATATACGGAAGTGAGGCTAAGCAGCCATGTGCAGGACGTGACGATTCCTTGGGTGAGGCCCAGTACCAGAAGCGTATGTATCGGTCTCTGCAAGTATGGAAGCCTCCTTGGATGGCGGGGAATGCCCATGGTCTGCCCCTGCCTTCCCTTGAGGGCTGACCAGGATCTTTGGCTGTTCTATATGGACCAGCTGGGATGGGGGATAATACCACAACAGTGAGAGTCAAACGTCCTAAGAAACCCCGGGAAGGTTGACCGGTCAACAAATGCCCGCAGAAGTCGGATGTGTCGGCCTAACGGCGCAAGAACGCAGCTCTGCTGTAAACAGGCACAACGCAATCACATCCGAAAAAAACTCCGGATGAACGAAGAAGAAGAAACACCAAATACATAAAATATACAACAATTAGCTTTAAATGCATCCTGGCAGGCAGACAATGATGGAATACATGACTTTGAGGTTCCAAATTGCTGTATGTAGCCGGGGCGCAGTGTTGGGGTGAGCGCCCAACATTGCTTAAATACCCCAGTGGCTCGTGAATACATAACCTCTGCAGCAAAAGTCCAACTCCTGGCCTTCACGTGGCGGAACTGTTTTAACTAACAGGAGAAGGGGCGACGGCGAGTATCTGGCGCCGGAAAATAAACAGTGTGCTCTAGATGTGTATACATATACATGCATGTGCAGACACGTGTGTGCGTGTGTACACATCTAAACTCGAGTGAGACCACAGTCTGCTCTAGCAAAGGAAAGGTGCTGAAGACGGAGGCAACCAGCCAGGAGGCGCACCACAGAAATCAGGATGCCACGCAATTACGCAAAATGGAATATGTCGACTGCTGCTAAGCGTTATGGTGCTCGCCCTGCTTTGGACCCCCAGGCAGGTGCAGTGCCGGGCCCTATGTCTCGAAAGGGTCCAACCCCAACTACTGGAGGTCCTTCTCAGATGTCCTGTGGAGCCAGGGGATATGAGAATAGAACAGCTGGCCATACTAAACTAAGACTTAAAATAATGCACTGGAATGCGGAGGGAGTCATCAACAAAAAAGTAGAATTAGAAAACATCCTGGACAAAGAAAAAGTAAGCATATGTTGCTTGCAAGAAACTCACCTCAACGAAAATATAGCCTTCAAAATCAGAGGCTACCAGTGTTACCGATCTGACCGAAAGGACAGGCGAAAAGGTGGGATACTTACCCTTGTAAAAAATAACATCACTGCTTCCCAAATCGAAGTCTATATGGAAGGGGCTGAGTATCAGACACTTAGACTTAAAACAGGCTATACAGACCTACATCTGATCAATTACTACTGTCCAAGTGACCGTCCACAGGCACTGGACACACTACCATTAACAGAAAAAATGATTGTGTGCGGCGATTTCAACAGCCACTCGCAGAGTTGGGGCTATGATCACATGGACCAGAGAGAAGAGAGACTGGAAGACTGGCAGGATGAGAATAGATTCATCTTGGTTAACAAGCCGTCCGACCCACATACTTTCTACTCGAGATCATGGCACTCTACAACTACACCTGACCTGGCTTTTCATTCACCAGACCTGGAGTGGAACATTACACGAATTGTTGGGAAACAACTAGGTGGCAGTGACCATCGACCAGTCTTTCTAACTGTAGAAAATGAGCTTGTAAGTGAAAGCAGCACCCTCTCGAGGTGGAACTACAAGAAAGCAGACTGGGCAATGTACAAGCATCGCACCAGCATACTGGTTAGAAACCTGAACACTGAGAAAGACATAAATAAAGTAGTTGAAGAGTTTGGGAAATGCATACTACAGGCAGCGCGAGAAACAGTACCAAGAGGAGCCCGTAAACAATATAAACCCTACTGGAGTAGTGAACTGGAAGCAGTTGCATAATGATGTGGAAGTAGTGTAGAAAGCAAGCAGAGGCCACACCCAGCCAAGAGCACCACAATAAATTCCAGCATGCAAAAGCCAAATTTCAAAGGGCCAAGCTGCAGGCTAGACGGAAAAGCTGGCAGGAAAAACAGAGTCTCTGAACTTTGAAAGAGACACAAGGAAATTGTGGAAGCTAATAAAACAACTTAACGATGAGGGCACAGGGAGAAACTCAAAAATTGCACTACATAAAGATGGAAACATCTTAACAAGAAAGCAAGCAGCTGACCATTTTGCGGACTCATTCGCACAAGATAACAATATCAAAATTCAGTCCAGAGAAACAACAAGAGATTCAAGAGAAACTGGCAACATACAGGACAGAAGGAAATAGTACATGAGGTTCTGGAGGCACCCATCACAATCAGCGAACTGGAGCTAGCCATATCAAAACTGAAAATGAGAAAGTCACCAGGAGCTGATGGTATCTCCAATGAAATGATCAGGAACCTAGGAACAGAGGCCAAAGCAAAGCTGTTGCAGATCTTCAATAACAGTTGGACCTTAGGCAGTGTTCCACAAGCCTGGAGAGAAGCAATCATGATACCCCTCCTAAAATCAGGGAAAGATAGTTCCATTGCCTCTAGCTACAGACCAATTAGCCTCACCAGCTGTCTCTGCAAAACACTGGAGCGCATCATCAATCACAGACTGCAGTGGTACATTGAAAGTAAAAACATCCTTGTGCCACAGCAGGCTGGCTTTAGGCAGTGCTACTCTACAGGAAGATCAGACAACCTACCTCTCTCAAGAAATTGAGGATGCATTCCAAGAGAAGAAGCTGGTGCTTGCGGCATGGATAGATTTGAAGAAAGCCTTTGACAAAGTCTGGAAAGAAGGTCTGATGAATAAACTGAGAAACTGCAAAGTCAATGGAAGAATGTACAAATGGGTGAAAGCATACTTGCACAACAGAAGAGCCCGAGTACAGATAGACGGACTAAAGAGCAAGAAAGTACTACTGCGTCACGGAGTTCCCCAGGGCGGAGTATTGTCCCCCACACTCTTTCTAATCTTCATCAATGATCTCGTTGCTAATCTACCGCATGGAATTAAAGCCGCAATGTACGCCGATGACCTGGTTCTATGGAGCACAAATGAACATGCATCAGTGGCCACCAGATTACTACAAAGAGCTGTAGATACATTTGTTGCATGGGCAAATAGATGGTGTGTCAGCATAAACACTGACAAGTGCAGCACCACCCTATTTACCCTCTCTCCAAAACAAAAGGCAGGGACCATCCAGATAAATGGAACACCCCTAAGAGAAGATAAAGAACCAACATACCTTGGAGTAACATTTGATGGCAGGCTGACATGGAGAAAGCACATCAACAAAGCAGTAGCAAAAGCCAGAAGGAAAATAGCCATCCTGAGAAAGCTAAGTGGAACCACATGGGGAGCCAGTGGGAAAATACTTAGCAAAGTTTATCAACAGAGCATACGACCACACCTGGAATACGGGTCAACTGCATGGTGTTCGGCATCAAAAACCACACTACAAGAGCTGGACAAAGTGCAAAATCAAGCACTTAGAGTCACCACAGGAGGGATGAGATCAACCCCTATAGTGGAAATGGAGAAGATGGGGAGGACACAAGCACTGAGTGAGCGCAGAGATACGAAAACGCTAATACAAGCAGAAAAGTTCCTCAGCTTGCCAGGCCACCCTATGAAGAACAGATTTGAAAACCTAGCTATGGGGCGGTTGAAAAGAAGTAGTTTTATCCACCAGGCCAAACGACTCTGCAGAGAAACCACCGATCTGCCCACAGTTGGTATCCCCCTAACAACTATTCCAGAGCGAACTCCATGGAAAGATGAGCATAGACTATCATTACAAATCCAGACAAAAGTGAGAGGAATATTTGACAAGGAAGAATCAGAACAGTGTGCAGCGCAGAACAGCCACTCTCAGCTTCCTTGATGAAGAATACCCACAGGACCTCTGGATCCGAGTCTACACAGATGGGTCAGCACAAAATGCTGTTCGAAATGGAGGAGCGGGAGTGTACATAGAATACCCAAATAATACCTAGGGACACAGCTAGAGTACCGACAGGAAAGTACTGCCATAACTACGATGCTGAAATTGAGGCAATCAAGATAGCAACAGAGAAATTACTAAATACCAGCAATGGTACACAACCTGTGGTGCTATTGACAGATGCAAAATCAGTACTCGAGGCGCTCCTGTCTGGGAAATTGCCAGTACTAAGGACACTACTTTCTGAACTTAGCAGTCAGCATAAGGTCACCATACAGTGGATACCATCCCACTGTGGAGTACCCGGAAACGACAGAGCTGATCAATTGGCTAAGGAAGGAGCCAAAGAAGAACAGCCTGATGTGCCTGTAACATACCACCAAAAGAAAAGAATGATCAAATCAGTCAGAAAGCCACCAAAACCTGCTCAAGATGACTACCACGTTATGGATAGACCAGAACAAGTCATTATTCTGCGCCTCAGAACAGGGCACAATAGATTACGCAACCACATGTATACAAAATTCAAGATTGGTGAAACAGCCATGTGTACATGTGGATTGGCGTCGCAGACAGCAGAGCACATACTCCAAGACTGCCCAAAATATAACATATCTAGGCAAACCTTCTGGCCTAGAGAGACGACAGTGGAAGATAAACTCTATGGACCGCTGTGTGAACTGAAAAAGACAGTTCAATTCATACAAGAGACAGCACTTGCAGTTATAGACATATTTCAAGCGAACGAAAGAAGAAGAAGAACATGACTTTGAAATGCAAATTGAAGCAAAAGATATTAATCAATGACAAAACTAAAGTAATTAATTAATGATAGAAATTAAAGTAATTAATCGATGATAGAACTAAAGTAACTAATCAATGATAGAAACTACAGTAATTAATCAATGATAGAAAGAAACTAAAGTAATTAATCAATGATTGAACTAATAAAAATTAAAAAAGTTGCTTAAAAGTCGACAGGGTCGACTTCATTGCACCGGGTTTATCCTATATGGCTCAGTCTCTTTCCGCAGCACGGAAAGCGTCGCACAAAGCACGAACTCCGTAGCTTTTAGCGACGGCCCACAGGAGTCTCGGAAACATTTAACTCGTAAACCGAAAGGCGCGGTCCGGAATCGAACTCACAACCTTCGGAGCATGAGTCAAATAGCTTGACCACTTTGCCACAGAGACTCCCAGTAACTAATCAATTATTGAACTAAAGTAGCTAATCAATGATAGCGCTAAAGTAATTAATCAATGAAAGAAATTAGAGTAATTAATGCAAGTATCTCATAAAAATAATTATAAGGGGCGTTCATTTGAAATCCGTTCATGCCGCACTGCGCGTAATTGCGTACGTTGAACATGATCATGTCATAGTCATGTTATAAGTGCTGACCAATGAATAAAAGAGCAAGTGCTTATCGTCCCATGATGCATATGTTCTGTTTCTGACCGTTGAGAAGATGGCCGGGTTGATCCAAAATCCGTCCAAAGAAGCTCAAAGAGCGGTGATTCAGTTTCTTTCATTTGAAGGATGTCGACCAGTGGACACTCATCGAAGAATGCAGGCAGCGTATGGTAACAAATGTGTATCAAAGACAACAGTGACAGACTGGGCTCGAATGTTTCGGAAAGGCCTTCAGTTCACGACAGATCTTCGACGGCCGGGTCAAGCGCATATTGTTCCAACAGAAAAAAAACCATCACCAAAATTGATGCAGCAGTACAGATGAACCGTTGTCGAAGCAGACGTTCGCTAGCGAAAGAATATGATGTGTCAATTTGGACAATTCAAAAGGTCGTTCGTAAGAAACTGCAATATCGGAAGGTGTGTAAGTGTTCACCATGGGCACCACGGATGTTGACCGAAAAGTGGAAAGCATGGGATGGTGTTTGAACCACTTGCTGCGTTACAGAGTGAAGGGTGATAAATTTCTCTTCCGCATAGTGGCAGGCGATGAATTATGGTGTTACCACTTTGATCCGAGCAGCAAAAGAGAGAGTATGCAATGGAAGCTTGCTGGATCACCAAAAACCAACAAATTCAAGTTACAAGTTTCCGCTGGTAAGGTTATGCTGAGTGCATTTTTTAACCATGAAGGGCTATTGTTGGCCGACTTTAAAGAACCTTGTGTCAAAATCAACTCTACCCACTACTTTCAAACACTAGACAAGCTGCAAATATCCATGAAGAATAAACCACCCAGCATGCTTTCTCGCGGTGTGATTTTATTGCACGATAATACTCGTCCGCATGTCGCAAAGATTGTGCAGGAAGCATTAAGCAAGGAAGACGTGGGAAATTCTGCAATATCCAGCCTGTAATCCTGATTTGTCACCATGTGATTTTCATTTGTTCGGACCTCTATAAAACAAAAGGCTTCTCAAGGGGCAACGATTTCACACAGATGCAAACATAATGAACGCGGTAAACACTTGGTTCAGTGAGCAACCACAATCTTTTTTTGCGGACGGCATTCGCCGCCTACCTAAGCAATGGAATGCTTGCCTGAATGCTTACGGCTACTTCTTCTGACCACCCCATGGTGCATAATTCATACAAAATGAATGCTTTGTTTAATTCTACCACACCTGTTAATGTTTCTTTCATGCTTTTGTAATAAAACCACTGGAACGGGTTTCAAACGATCGTCCCTAATATATAGAAAAAGTGATATCAGCTGCAGATTTCCACAATGAAAATGTATCATTATCATTATATTGCCTCGCCCCCTCTGATGTGTCTCCACCTTGACATGGTAGAGGGGCTTGCGTGTCCCAATGACCTCAAGAGCCCTGCCGACGGAAGCACAACTACATGTGGGACAGGCCTTGAGATAGGGACCAGACCAAAAGAGACAACCTGCTGCTCTGCAGGTAGACTGAGGATATAAGTCGAAAGGTCAAATCAGCGCACGAAGCCTCCATATCTTGGTCTGGACACATACTCTAAGGCTCCCAGCTGACGGATATGGCTGAACGCCTCTAAGCCATTAACCCTTGGATGTGAGCGCCGGGCCGATACTCACCTACTGCAAAACGGAGGTGAAATGCTGAGCACGCTACATGCTTAGTTCAGACACTTGTTCGAAGGCTCTCAGCTGGGGGATATGAGGGATCCCCGGATGAGAGAGCCTGACCGTTACTCGTTCTCTGTGGCATGGAGGTAAGGTGCTGAACCGGCAGCACATGTAGCCTACCTCGAGAGAGTTACTAAAGGTGGAAAAGCGTCCCAATCGCACGTAGTGCTTGCGATGCATGTTTGTGCTAAAGTTCACTGAGTGAGCGTAGACAAAGGTGGAAAAACGTCTCACAAACATGAAATGGAACACTTGGCTAGCGAATCCATTACATGAACATCCAAAGTGAAAAACTGCAGAGTGAATGTCGTCTGCAGACTGACCGTCCCTGGTCTGTGCGGGAAGCGGTCAGGGGCGAACGAAATGCCCAATACATGGAAGTGAGGAATTAAAGCAGCCACGAGCAGAGCGTGGTGATTCCTCGGGTGAGCTCAGTCTCAGAGCACTATGTGCCGGGTCTGCAATTATGGAAGCCTCTCTGGATAGCGGGGAACGCCCATAGACTGTCCATGCCTTCCATTGAGGACTGACCGTAAAGTCCTTGGCCCTTCTAACTTGACCAGCAGAGATGTGGGCGACGCCACAACAGAATGTCCCTCGAAACCTCCAATATAAAATGACATAAAGTAGTGCAGCTTTACATAACATAATTAAGACACATACAGGACGTTGCGGCAATTAGCCTTCATCAGCAAACAAACACATTTACAAACACAACATACAGTCAAGGAGATCTCCTGTGACTACATCAGAAGGTGACGACAGGACGAGAAGAACAAAAGCATGAAGAGAAAATGAGAATTGAAAAAAAAAAATGTTAATTGAACAAAATGTGTTAATAGAAAAAAAATGTTAATTGAAAAGAATGTTAATTTAAAAAATGTTCATACTCACCTCACAGTTCGGACCTGTAAGCAACTCAGAAAATCTCCGATGTATTCCTTTATACCCGATGCTAGGTGATACGGTTCAGTGAGCACATTGAAAGAAAGGGGGGCGGGGGCAGAACGGCAACTAGTCTGGTAGGGGTATCTGAGCAATCTCAGTGGATGTACTAACGAAGCATGAGGGGCGCAAGCATGACGGTGGCACCAACCAAAACCCCATTATGCACTCCTATATGTCACTTTGAGGCGAGTCCCAAAGTCTGGGTGGACTGATATGCGTGAACGCACATATACACATATACAACGCTCAACAGATACAATGCCAGTGTATGCGGGCATGTGCAAGGTATATGGAAGAAGAGAGAGAGGAAAAGTGCCTGTGACATACCACATGAGGTATGCGGAGTACGTCGGTCTACAAGTACGACGCTTCATTCATACTGTTCCCTATGAAATAGTCAGTAAGGTTGATTGTTATACAACATATTTAAGGATCAAATCGCCCAGTGCTTGTGTTATTGGGGCTGTATAAGATCCAAGCACTGGTAATACACGTGATGTAGGTAGGCACAGAGAAGCAAGATGTTAGGAGAGAGAGAGAGAGAGAGAGAGAGAGAGAGAGAGAGAGAGAGAGAGAGAGAGAGAGAGGAGAGAGAGAGAGAGAGAGAGAGAGAGAGAGAGATTCCGCCAATATCTGATGGACATCCACACCAACGCCCCCAAGCCTGTCTCCACCCATTTCAACAGCGCCAACCATCAAGGTGCTTCCGATGTCCAGGTCACTCTCATCCAGTCCTGCTCGTCTGGCGCTCAACATCACAAGAATACAGAAAACTGGCTCATATTCACTATGGGGTGCCTAACATCACAAGGCCTCAACACCCAACATAGTTTCATCTAATCGTAGTCATTTCCCCTCCCCTCCCCACTCTGTTGCTTCCACATCCTCCTAGGTGTCACCCTCTTCCGGTCTCTAACCGGTCCTTTTCTCTACTTATTATCCTCTACCCTGTCTCCCTCGGCTCGATTCCGAGTGACCGAACCATTAGTTACCTGGGCATTTCATATTACCACTCTTGGCACTCCTCTCGTACGCAATACAGTGTGCACCCGTTATGCAATCGCTACTCCCTCCGGACCCAATAATCCCCCACTAGTTAGCAACTACACTGTATATGCGGTCGTGAGTGCATGCGCATAGATACTAGTTCATATGTGTATGTGCACAGATATAAATGTCTTTCTCTCTCTCTCTCTCTCTCTCTCCTCTCCTCTCTCTCTCTCTCTCTCTCTCTCTCTCTCTCTCTCTCTCTTAATAATCTTACACCAACCCTCTCTCTATTTGCCCATCTCTCTATCTGTCATGAAATGCAGCCTTTACTTCCCAGAACAACTTTCGGTTCACCATGTAGAGAAGTTACAGAAGAACAAATGCAATTCTCTATAATAAAGGAGGAGAAATGGAAGACAGAACAATCAGGCCTGCAAACATAGAGGCATAAAATGTTGTAGCAAAAGGAACCCATTCAACTGTGAAGTGTCAGAACAGGTGGCTGCTGGCCACTAAAACAGGACAGTGGGAAGGGCAATAAACCCAGAATGAAATCACACAGACTGTCCAGCTTAAAGGTGTTACATGTCAAACTGATAATTACACCCCACTGGAGGGCAGACTGTGAAACTGAGCTGGGCCTGGCAACTCAAAATCGCCCAGGCGTGAACAACATTGACCCAGGTAGAGATAATAGCCCCAGGGCTGTAAACAAGCCCCGTCCACTCTGACTGGCAGACTCAGGAATGTGTGAAAGCAGATCTGATAAGGCATTTAACACTGGGCCTGTGGACTTTGTACCAGACAGAGAGGAGAAAGGTGTGATGGCTAGTTTTACAGTGAGAATTGCAATTAACGTCAGGGGGAGATAAGAAGAATTTATGACTGGAATTTCTGGGAGATAATAGGTCTACCCTACTCAGTATATATATTAGGCTGTTAGTCCTGGTCAGGTCGTGTCTTTGTCATGTCATTATTCTGTCAAGAAGCCTGATCAGTGGGAAAATGTCACGTGGAAAGTCCAACAACAAGAAACACGCTGTTGCCAAGATGTGCAGCGTGGGAGCCGACAACAAGAAGAAGAACGTCGTGAGCCCACCTGCTAGCTGCAGCAAAGAGCCTGATACTACAGCTATCACTGAAGCTTCTACGAGGGAGAAGATCGACAGCCCAACACAGTCAAGAACCAAGACAGCAGAGAAGGAGGAGAAAGACACCAGAGTCGGAAACACCGACTCAAAAACAGTCCGATGGGTTGTCAAGCGGATTCCTGTGGAGATGACAGATGAAGAAATCCTGAAGCAGCTACGTGAAGAGAATCTTCACATCCGATTCTTGAAGACGGAGCGGCTCCTTACCTACTCCAAGATACCTACAACCTTGGCAGTAGCGACGTCGGAGGGCAGCGAGATGCCGAACACAGTATCTGTCAACAAGAGAATGCAGCAACCAGAGAGATTCATACCAAGAATCACGCAATGTTCCAGATGTCAGAAGGCCAGCCACAGTAGAGCTACGTGTCGCAGTAAGACGGAGATATGCCGATACTGCGCCGATCACCACGCCTTCAAGGAGTGTCCGCTGGCCAAGCTGGACATGAACTTCCGAGCACCCAACAACAAAAGAAAGTGCGCCAACTGCCTGGGCAAACATGGAACAAGATACCTGGGCTGTCCGTACCTGCAAAGACACAGAGACGTCTTAAAGATCGCCACCATCACAAAGACACCATTCAAGGAAGCAATGCGGAGGTGCGAGCCAGCAACATGCATCTCACAAGCCGAGAAAGAACAACTGCAAAGCCAGATTGAGGAGCTAATGAAGCAAGTCAAGCTACTGCAAACATCGGCACTAACCAGCGACAATGGGAAACTTCTTGCCGAAATAAAGAAGATCCAGCGGGACATCAAACAAGAGGTGGAGAACATGAGGCAGATGACAAAGATAAATGAAGAGATTCTGCGAGACATCAAAGCGGTAAGAGAAATTCTAACAATCGCAAGGGAGCCAACCCAAAACAAACCAGCATAAGAAACAGAAAAGCACACAGAGGAACCGCAAGATGACATCCAACAAGGGGACGAGCCGGAACCGCAAGACAAAGCTAGCAACCCAGCCACCACACTAGTCCGCCAGACATCCGAAGTAAACCAAGACGAGCACTCTGAGGACGACACGGATAGGCCCACTGAGCTTACCTTGGAGGAGATACTGGCAAGTCAAAGACGGGAGGTACTCAGGCGCAAGGAATTCAAAAGGTGTTGGATTGAAAGAGAAATGAAAAAACCCAAGAAATTCAGGTTACCGGTAGATTACCCAATTACAATCTTGGAACGGGGTACCGACTACTCGTACTACATAGAAGACGGAGAGAGAAAGCTATGACTGTCCGCGGAGGAAAAAAGCGAATGGCAGAAGCTAAAACTCGAAGATGAAAAAAAATACGAGAAGGAAAACAGCAACCCCGAAAAGCTCCTACAGAAAATACACAACAAAGAAGACTAAAAGACCTAATAAAAAGTCCTTTTAAGGACTGCAACCAGCCAAACCAGGAGCCTGCGCCAACAAAGAAAACAACAAGAGGAAACATGCACAAAGGACAGCCGCCGACCGATCCCCCAGCTGGAGTGGGATAACAAAAAGTCCTTATAAGGACTGCAGCCAGTCAAGCCAGACGAGCCAGGAGCCTACACCAACAAAGAAAACCACAAGCAAAGACGAGCACAAAGGATAGCCGCCGACCACTGCTGACGTCACAGACACAAACGCTACATCACCAGTACGAGATAGGACTCACAAGACAAGAATTAGGGTGAATAAACCCACAAAAACCACGTACCTCAACAATAACCACAGCTGATGAAGCAGGTTAGACGAGGTCGAATTTGGAATTTTTGTTTTTGAAAAGGAATCGGAATCGGAAACCTGGTCTGGTTAGATACGATATCAGTGGAAACAGGTGAGGCAGCCAGCTCAATGTTTGTAGTCATATGAATGATTCTGATGTTGCTAGATTTCACTAGGAAAGTTATTTCTTAGTAACTATCTAAGTCTTTTAGATCTCTCACAAGGAGCACCTATGTTATAGATCTCAAGAACGAGTGACGACTAGGTAGAGCCAGGACTGACAGGCGTCAGAATACCGGCAAGCTGTTTTTTGTGTCTACTGGAGAGTGGGGATCTGGGCCACAGATCCAGATAGTTCAAGTAACAAGTTATGTAATGTTTGTCATCACTATCATGTTATATGATTTCATCATCATCATCTGGAAATCGGATATGATTAGTAAATAAATGTTGTAGTATTATAACTCATAGTTCTATCGTTATATTTGTAATTCCAATTGTGCATACGTGTTGTGTGTGTACATTGGTGGGGGTTCACTTAGACACCAAGGAAGGGAGCAGTCAGGGAGAAAAACCTGTACTGGGATAGTTGTCAGTACACTTTAATTCAGACTTAAAAATCTATCCTAGCTAACCTTCTCTTTCCCATTCCTTGGCGAATATTCAGCACAGTTCATTTCAATTTTGTAACGAGCCACTTGGAGCTGTACGTTGGATATTCATGGGCTTAATCTGTAGTTCAGCCATATAGATTTTGTCCCTAGTCAGTTTCTGACTATTTGGGGTTGCTCGCCAGTAACTAATACTTTCATCTAGCCGGTGGGGCACCCCGACTTCTGACAGATTGGGCTTCTCGTCCGGTATTTGAATTCGGACTTCTCGCTTTCAATAGGACTCGGTACTAGACCCTAGACATACGATTTTTAAAAGTTAACTCTTGTAATCTTCAATCATCAAAATAGACTATCATCAAATGTAGCTACTTTTAGTTGAGGAAGTTACAGAGTACATATATAACTTTTCAAAAGTATAACAGATAAGAACTTATGAGAACTACCATCATCTATCATTTATTGATAATTGTTTTAATTATTATCAATTAGTGTTACCATTCATCATTTAATGATAAGTGAACACTTTAATCATATTTACATTGATGTGTTTGATGATTTAACTGCTTGACTGATTTGCAATTTTATGCTAATATATGCCATGTTCATTTTGACATGTATGCAGTGCATTTTAATGTTTATTTAGGTAAATATTACTATTGATTACTGTGTAGTATATCTCTCACACTTACTTCACTGCTGTCGCCAGGTACTACTTGAATATTATTTTCAGTTGTCTTTCACTGCTGAGGCTAAACTATACACATTGGATAGCGTAGACTGTCAGTAGTTAACTCTTGTCGTTCTAGCTTATATCTGATTTTTGATATATACATAGGAGCTTACCTGAATATAGTCATTAGCAATTATGGTCTTGCTTTACCGGAATCTCGAAGAGGACATGAAGGCGTGCGCAGATTTCTCAGAGACCGCGAGAGGGTGGGGCATAAGAGAAGGCTTAAAGGGAGAGCAACTAGAAACATATATCATAGCAGAGTTAGAATGGTGGGACCAAGAAGAAGAAATGATGTTTAAAAGTCATAATGAGTTCTTTGAAGCACAAGAGCGTAGCAAAACTGAAGGAGTAGAGATGGAGAAAACGCATATGGAAGCAGTCAATGCGGAGAAGCTAACCTTTCTAGCGGAACATAAAAGGTAGGAGATACGGATGCTCACCCAACCAGGAAGGAAGGGACATATTTGCCACCCACCGCAGAATCAGAGGTAGTGGACCGGGAACTACAGGTTCTCATTCGACCCAGTCCTAAACGGAAAAGAGGGAAGAAAAAACGTGGCAATGGCACTTCAAGCAGTCACAAACGTGATAACTGTTTGCACCACGGAAATTGTGGTCTAACTGGTTTAACAGTAGAAGACCTTCAGGAAAACCACTTGACTGCTACGAGAAATGAATCTCGAGAGAAAGAGGAACTGAAGACAACCTTTAATGAGGTCGCAGGCAGAGACCTAGCCGATTCTCACATTCCCTTCTGTTCACAGAATCACGAAGTGGAATTACATCTGACTGAAATAGGGAGGAAGGAAGAAACGGAATCCCAGGTGAATTTCATTACTGCAACGCGGGAAGAATCACTAATTATCAGTTCAGATAATTTAACTATTAACAGTTACCCAGAGGACAACTGTTTGCACTACGGTTTGCCAGTACAAGACTCCCAGGAATCTCATTTTACTTCAACGAGGGGTGAAACTCAAGAAGAAGAGGACCTGAGGACATCTTTTAAAGAGGTCGAAGATGGAGAGGTAACCGACCTTATTATTCCCTTCAGCTCAGGCAAGCAAGAAGTGGGATTACATTTGACTAAGATAGGGATGAAGGACGATCCAGAACCCCTTGTGATCTTTGAGGCTGCAGCTCAGGAAAAGACACTAGATCTCAGTTCAAATCATTTACCTAATGTGATGGATTGCTTAGACACAAGCCCACCACAGGATTTACCTCAACTGGACTTAGCCCATGAAAGCAGGGCCAGAGAGGAACATCCAGACAAGGAAACATTTCCAATTGTTATCGCGAAGTATACCAGTTCGGAGACTCAGGAAACACAGGGAATTGTTAGGAGCCAGAATATGGATTCTGATTTTGTGCAGACAACATTGTCTGTAGTTACTAGCAAAGAAAACTCTTCACACAAGATGGAGGTAGAAACTGCTAGCATCGCTATAGCTGAAATAATCAGGGTATTCCAGCGACGGGAACCTGAAGTAACAGAAGTCAAGAGTGGTTTGGAATCAACACTCTTAGGACTAAATCTACCCTTCAGTCAGGTCGATTTGATAGGAGTAGATCAGCTATTTGTGGATACTTTATTCAAAAGTAACTCCACTTTATCGCCTTTGAATAACTATGTTATTTCTCAAGGCTGGACAACTTGGCACACTAAATTTCCAATTTCTAGCACGGTTTGTACAAGAAACTCTAATGCAGAGAAACTCAGCCCGTTAACTGATTATCAGGGGAAGAAACCGCGACACCGAGGAGGGAAGATTGTTACGCCCGACTTTGAAGGAGGAAAGCGCCAGTTGAATTTATATCATGGGACCATGATGTGTAACATTATTCCTTTTCAAAAGGAAGATATTGATGGATCAGTTAAGGATCTATAAAGGATGGAGGAAAATCACGGAGACAAGCTTTGCTGTGGCCAGCTTATGCAAGACTTCACTACGGGTACATCCTCGGCTGAAAGGATTAAATCACGTGAGGGAGTGGACTAAGACAGTCGCCCACAGGCGAAGAAGAATCCCGTTGATTGTGATCTTTCCCAGAAGGGTAAAAATACAACCTCCTGACAATTACCGGATTTTACCAAGCTATTGCATGGAATTCCGGCCGAAAACCAGATGCAAGGACCTATCCAGAGTATCCTTGGATTATGGAAATGGGACGTCTTTATGCAGATGCAGGACAACCCACTGCCACAAGGAATATTGGAAACCTTTAGGCAGATACAGAACGGAGAGTGCTTAGGCATTATTCTGGAATGTACGGCGTGCTTTGACAAAAGATTTCTGGCAGAAACTTTTTTTTAAGGGGGAAGCTCTGTCATGAAATGCAGCCTTTACTTCCCAGAACAACTTTCGGTTCACCATGTTGAGAAGTTACAGAAGAACAAATGCAATTCTCTATAATAAATGAGGAGAAATGGAAGACATAACAATCAGGCCTGCACACATAGAGGCATAAAATGTTGTAGCAAAAGGAACCCATTCAACTGTGAAGTGTCAGAACAGATGGCTGCTGGCCACTAAAACAGGACAGTGGGAAGGGCAATAAACCCAGAATGAAATCACACAGACAGTCCGAGCTTAAAGGTGTTATTTCATAGGGTACAGTATGAGTGAAGCCTCGTATTTATAGACCGACCTACTCCGTATACTTCATGTGATATGTCGCAGGCACTGCTCCGCACTCTCTCTCTCTCTCTCTCTCTCTCTCTCTACAATCTTGCTTCTCTGTACCTACCTATGCCACGTGTATTGCTTGTGGTCGAATCTTATACAGCCCCAATAACACAAGCACTGGATGATTTGATCCTTAAATACGTTGTATAACAATCAACCTTACTGACTCTATTTCATAGGGAACAGTATGAGTGAAGCCTCGTATTTGTAGACCGACCTACTCCGCATTCCTCATGCGGTATGTCGCAGGCATTTGACCTCTCTCTCTCTCTCTCTCTCTCTCTCTCTCTCTCTCTCTCTCTCTCCTCTCTCTCTCTCTCTCTCTCTCTTAGTCTTGAATGATGTGTGAATGAAATAATGTATGAAAGAGAGTGATAGTAGGGCAGAATGTTAGACGGGCCTGCGTGCCCAATTCTTAACCCTTTGAAAATAAAGTTTGTTCGTTCGTTCGTTCTCTAACAATCTTGCTTCTCTGTGCCTACCTACATCACGTGTATTACCAGTGGTTGGATCTTATACAGCCCCAATAACACAAGCACTGGTCGATTTGATCCTTAAATATGTTGTATAACAATCAACCTTACTGACTATTTCATAGGGAACGGTATGAGTGAAACGTCGTACTTGTAGACCGACGTACTCCGCATACCTCATGTGGTATGTCACAGACACTTTTCCTCTCTCTCTCTCTTTCTCTCTCTCTCTCTCTCTCTCTCTCTCTCTCTCTCTCTCTCTCTCTCTCTCTTCCATATTCCTTGCACATGCCCGCATACACTGGCATTGTGTATGTTGAACGGTGTATATGTGTGTATGTGCGTTCACGCATATCAGTCCACCCAGACTGTGGGACTCGCCTCAAAGTGACATATAGGAGTGCATAAATGGGGTTTTGGTTGGTGCCACCGTCATGCTTGCGCGCCGCATGCTTCGTTAGTTCATCCACTGTGATTGCTCAGATACCCCTACCAGACTAGTTGCCGTCCTGCCCTCCTGCCCCCGCCCCCTTTCTTTCAATGTGCTCACTGAACCGTAACACCTAGCACCGGGTATAAAGGAATACAGCGGAGATTTTCTGAGTTGCTTACAAATCCGAACTGTGAGGTGAGTATGAACATTTTTAAAATTAACATTCTTTTCAATTAACATTTTTTTCTATTAACACATTTTTTTTCAATTAACATTTTTTTCAATTCTCATTTTCTCTTCATTGTTTTCATTTTTTCATGCTTTTGTTCTTCTCGTCCTGTCGTCACCTTCTGATGTAGTCACAGGAGATCTCCTTGACTGTATGTTGTGTTTGTGAATGTGTTTGTTTGCTGATGAAGGCTAATAGCCGCAACGTCCTGTATGTGTCTTAATTCTGTTATGTAAAGCTGCACTACTTTATGTCATTTTATATTGTTTACACTTTCACAGCTTTACCGCAGTTCCACCAAATTTTACTCGAAACCTCCAGGACGGTTAACCTGATTAAAAAAACGCCCGCCGAAGTCGGATGTGCTGGCCTCAGGGTGGCAAATAAAAACTGACACAACGCAAAAACGTCCGAGTGAAATGTCCTTCGTGCCTGGAACAGCTCTGACTACTTTGGTTTCCGGCCTGAACAGCTCTGATTATCTGGTTTTCCGGCCGGAACAGCTCTGACGATCTAGTTTTCCGGGCACAGCGTCCGAACCGAACGCTCGCTGAGTGGAAGTCGTCTGCAGACTGACCGTTCCTGGTTTGTGCAGGAGAGGCCCGTCGATCGAAATGCCCAATACATGAAAGTGAGGAATTAAAGCAGCAATGTGCAAGACGTGGCGATTCTTAGGGTGAGCCCAGCACCAGAGTGCTATGTGTGGGCTCTGCAATTATGGAAGCCTCCCTGGATGCCATGGACAGCCCCTGCCTTCCCTTGAGGGCTGACCGTGAAGCCTTCTACCGTTCTAACTTGACCAGCTGGGATGTGGACGGCACCTTAAAAGCGAGAGTCCCTCAGGAATGCTAACCTGGTGAAAAAACGCACGCTAAAATCGGATGTGTTGGCCTAAGGGTCTCGGCCCAAGGGTGCCTAACTTAGATACTGAAAAAAAAAAACCCCGCTCCGGATGAACACAGAAGAAGAAGAAGAAGAAGAAGAAGAAGGAAGAAGAAGAAGAAGAAGAAGAAGAAGAAGAAGAAGAAGAAGAAGAAGAAGAAGAAGAAGAAGAAGAAGAAGAAAAGAAAACATATTGCCTCGCTGTAAATGTTGAGAGGATCAGGTGCTAAACTTGATAAACTATATCCTCTGTTAATTGCTGTGAATTCTCTTAGTTCTCCTTGACATTTTATAATCTATGAAAGATTACTCAGTTTGTTATAATGCAGTTGGAATTATCATATACACAAAAGGAATTTACAGTAAAAAGTGAGATTTGAAACATTGATTAGAAACTTACAGTTGTAACCCAGAACACATCAGTTTTAGTTAACGTATGTGCTGGGCTTCAACATCATGGACAATGTACTATAAATAGATGTTTTCAGTTTGAATAACGAACACACAAACAATAGATTGCACGATTTATTGACTGGCATATTTGGCTGCATCTAAACAGTTCATTAACTGAGATTAATGATAATTGTTTGGAAGGGAAAGCTGACAGAGAAGAGAGTAATTTCTGCTGTATTATTTCATGACTTAGTATATATGAAGACCTAACATTTCACACTCCTATCTGCCATGTGATTATCGTGTCGTCAGTTGCTACACGCTGCAGGATTTACTGCGGAGGGGATCCGAGCACTTATGGACTGAATGGTTCGATGTGCAATGAGGGTGATCTGTCGACTAACTAACTATATTTATTTTCCATTTTGCAAAACATCAAAATACGTGGTAAAGATAAACAGAAAGAGCCATGATTATTTTCAGTGAATAGATTGTAGACTTACTTTGGCATTTGCTATTTAGGTCAAGGCTGTATCCCTGTACACAAGCTGTGCAGAAGTAATCGCCAGGTATGTTGACACAACCTCCGCCAACGCAGACAATAGAGGAAGTCTGGCACTCGTCTATGTCTGAGGACACATGCGACAAAATCTCGTGAGGCCATTATGTTTCTCAGTGTCAGTGTGTCATACTCATAACCCTGTTGAATGTGTATGTGCAAGAACCCTCACTGGCACAGACAGGAAATATCGTCTACACAAAACCTAATAATCTTGAATGTGTGTGTGCAAGAATCCCTCACCGGCACATACAGCGAGATATCGTCTACACAAAACATAATCCCGTTGAATGTGTATGTGCAAGAAGCCACCACTGGCACATACAAAGAGATATCGTGTACACAAAACATAATCATCTTGAATGTGTGTGTGTGTGTGCAAGAAAAGCTCACCGGCACATACAGCGAGATATCGTCTACACAAAACATAATCACGTTGAATGTGTATGTGCAAGAAGCCACCACTGGCACATACAGAGAGATATCGTGTACACAAAACATAATCATCTTGAATGTGTGTGTGTGTGCAAGAAAAGCTCACTGGCACATACAGCGAGGTATCGTCTACACAAAACTTAATCCCGTTGAATGTGTATGTGCAAGAAACCCTCATTGGCACAGACAGAGAGATATCGTCAATACAAAAACAATCATTATTGATTACATTACTTTGTCAAGGGGAACTGTGGTCAGACGTGTTGACAAGCTAAGTGACAATTTGATGCATAAACTTCAAGCTGCAAGTAAACAATTTTTGTGATACTCTCTTATATTGGATGAGAGTACCGATGTACATGATACTCCCCAATTATTTATATCTGTACGTCGAATAAACACTTCTTTCAAACTCACTGAAGAGTTACTGAGTGTTGAGTCACTCAAAGACACAACCACATGATATATTCAATGCTGTTACTAAATGTATTGAACGAACTGGGTTCTTTTGGAACAAGATGGCAAGTGTTACAACTGACGGAGCTCGTGCTTTGACTTTAGAAAATGTAGGTCTGGTAAAGTTGATAAGTGATACGATTAAAGCAGAATATCCCGACCACACATTACTACTACTTCACTGTGTGATCCATCAAGAAAGTCTGCGTAAAGTGTTTTGAATATCAAGCATGTTACTGACCCAGTTGTCAGTGTCATCAACTTCATCAGATCAAGAGGACTTAATCACAGAATGTTCAAGGCATTACTTGACGATTTGGAAACTGAACAATCAGATGTCCTGTACCACACCAGCGTTCGATGGCTGAGACTCGGCAAGGTGTTGAGGCGAATGTGGGAACTCAGAGAAGAAATAGTGATGTTCCTAGAGATGAAGGGCATTGAATATGACTTTAATACTAACAATGTCAATAACGAGTGGAAGTTCGACTTTATATTTGCCATTGAAAGTATGGAAAAGTTAAATGAACTGAATGTCAGACTTCGGGGCAGTGGTGTGTTTGCACATGAATTATATGTACATGTAAAATCATTTCAGGCAAAACTCTTACTGTTCTCCAGACAAACAAGGGAAAAAAGATTTTGTCACTTCCCTTTGCTGAAACATGAAGCCATTTCTGGTGAAATGACTGAAAAGTACTAAGCCCAATTAGATGCATTGACTGAAGAATGTGGATGGAGATTCCAAGATTTCAAGAACTTAGAGCCACAGTTCAATATTCTCAGTTCCCTTTTCAGTGCAGAAGCTGATAAACATAACCAAGACAAATCACCATGTTATATGGCCTATCTCCCACTTACCCATATATCACCCCACCCACACACACACCCCCACCTACCCCCCCCCACCCCCACCACACACACACACACACACACCTAGGGACACATACATACCCAACCAACCGACCCATCCCCCTCCGGCACATCCCTCACCCACACACACTGCCCTCACCTGTTCCCCCAACCAAAACACACTCGCCACCCATAAACATCCCCCACCAACCCACACATCCCACGCCCACCAACATACACATCCTAACCCACACATCCTCTCCCCACCCACACCTCCAACCACCCATTCCCCAGCCACACCCGGTCGACCACATATTCCCCACCCGCGCACACACATCCCCCACCAACCCACACATCACACATCCACTCACACATCCCCAAACTATACACACACATCCCCACCAACTTACATCTCCCTACCCACACACACACATCTCCCTAACAACCTATACATCCCCAATCCACTCACACACACCCCACCACCCACACATACATCCTGCACCCACCCACATATACCCTAACCCAATCCCCCACCACACACATCCCCAACCCGCACATCACATACATCCCCTACCAAGCAATATTCCCAACCCACGCACCGCGCACACACATATCCCTCACCAACACATCCCACACCAACATACTACCACACATCCCCACCTACACACCATACATATATCCACCACCCACATACCCCACAATATCCCCACCCACACCCACACAGATACCCACACACACCCACCCCACATACCCCCACCCACACACCACAAAAATCCCCCACCCACATACATACCCCACCCACACACATATCCCCCACCAACACACCACACACCTCTCCCCACCCACATACACACATTCCCCACTCATCCACCAACACACACTCACTCACCCACACATCCTCCACTACGCACCCACACACCCCCACCCACCCACCCCAACCAAACATCTCTCGATCACAATACCCCTACCCACACACATCCTCCACCCACTCACGCATCCCACTCCGACACATGAGCATTCCTCACCCACCTACACATCCCTAAGCCACTCACACACCCCGACCCACACATTCCCCACCCACGCACACATCTCCCTATCCACACACCCCCACCACCCACACATACTTCCCCCAACCACCACACATCACCTACTCACCCACACATATGCCCCATCCATACACACATTCCTCGCACCCATCACACGCATCCCCCACACCACACACTATCCCCCACCCACACACATATCCTCACCTATACCACCACAAACATACCCCCCAACCACACCCCATGCACACATCCCCAACCAACACACCGCACGCATATCCCAAACCCACATACCATCCACTTCTCTCCACCCGCCCTTGCATCCCCAATCCACCCACACAATCCCCTACCCACACAACCCCGCCACCCACACATACTTCCCCAAACCATCCACACATCTCAACACACCCACACATATCCCCCACCCAAACACACATCCTCCCACCCGGCCCATACATATATCCTCCACTCAAGTATACATCCCTCACACCCATTCCCACACCCCTACTTTCACCCCCACACATCCATCCACACATCCCACCAACACCCACAAATATCACTACCCACCAACACCCACACACCCCAACCCATCCAAACGCATACCTCCACCCACACATCCCCCCACCCACACATATTCCCACACTCACACACATCCTCCACACACACTCACACATCTTCACATCTAGACACAAACAAAATGTCTCACGTGAGCATTGAAACTAGTATGAACAAACTCCCACACTTTACTCACACATATACACTGACAATTGTCGTGAGCAGTCTCATAAAAATGTTAAACATAGAGAAAAATGTGTACATAAACAGTGTGTGACGTAAAAAATAGTGATGCTCTCTCACAGAGAAAGAGCGCACGTACACACACACACACACACACACACACACACACACACACACACACATTCACTCTCACGCTCACCCATTCTGTCTCTCATTCACACTCACTGACTCTCTCACTCAAACTACAGTAATGTACATAAGTTTATATTATACATGATACAATCAAATGGTATTCAACTGATAATATGACAGATGAGAATACACAAACATATGGATTTCGCGTGTTACATAACATGCGTGTTACATGACATGCGCCTGCTCAACTCTGTCTGTCTCCTCTCTATCTATCCATCTCTCTCTCTCTCTCTGTATTCTATCATATACACACACTCAAACGCATGCTCCGCTTCACGCCACACATCACACATCATCTCCACTGTCCACTCTCTCTCTCTCTCTCTCTCTCTCTCTCTCTCTCTCTCTCTCTCTCTCTCTCTCTCTCTCTCTCTCCCCTCTCATTCACTATTTCCCTTCATTCACTCTGTCCATCTCTCTACTCACTTTAACTCTCTCTACGCGCTCTCTCTCACTCATACACAGACAGACACACACCCCTCACGCTATCACTCAATGTTTCACACTTAGCCCTAAGCGCACTCACATCACTCACTCACTCACCTCACTCCTCCTCTCTCCTTCTCTCACTCACTCTCTTATCTCTCTCTCTCTCTCTCACACACACACACACACACTAACACTCATTCACTCACTCACACACACTCACCCTCTCACTCATTCACTCCTCACTCATTCACTCACTTTCTCTCTCTCTCACACAATCCTTCACACACACACTCACTCTCTCAATCACACTCTCTCACACATACACATACGCATGAATGCACGCACGCACACACTCCCTCACTCACTCTCACACATACACGTACGAATGCATGTACTGACACATTCCCTCACCATTTCTCGCTCAATCATTCTCTCCACACAGACGCATGCACGTGCGCACACACACATTCACTTTCTCACTTTCTCTGACACCCACTTTCTCTCTTTCTCTCTTTCTCTCTCTCTCTCTCTCTCTCTCTCTCTCTCTCTCTCTCTCTCTCTCTCTCTCTCTCTTCTCTCTCTCTCTCTCTCTCTCTCTCTCTCTCTCTCTCTCTCTCTTTTCCACACGCACACAAATATATAGCGAACAGCTATAGTTAAACGATTATAATGAACAATTAATGAACAATTGTAATCAACAATTATACCAGTAAATTAATTATGGTGGCATATAGTCGGTATGGATTAAGTATTGAAAGAGTTTTCGGTTAAATGTGTAGGGACTCATTGTAGTTTTTAGATCTGGAGGAAGATCATTCCATTAGTGAGCACCAGAATAGGCGAAACATGTTTTGTATACGTCCAATCTAGGCTTTGGGACATGTAACAAATTTAGGCGCTTGCTGTTCATTGCATGGGATTGAATTAGCAGCATAAGATACTCGGGGGTATTTTGAGATATAATTTTATTCACTAATTTGGCTTTGTTAAAAAGGAAGCGCTTTCGAAGTGGTAGAAGTCTTAGATGACTGTATAAATTATTACTTTCAACGTGCTTTGTGCCAGATACCAGACGAATAGCGGCGGTTTTGTAGAGAACATAGTCTTTTTAAATTACATACAGTTAGAGATGCTTGACTTACAAGCAAATCATGATCTGAAAGAGAAATTCATGTCAGCTGGTTTGCTGGATTTCTATGGGTCTTTATCACAAGAAGCATTTCCCAACTAGAAAAAACTTTGCAGATAAACTTTTATAATTGTTTGGATCAACATACATTTGCGAACAAGCATTCTCTTGCTTGAAGATCAACAGATCTAAGAATAGGTTTTTATTGTCAGACTGCAACTTGCATGCTGTCATGCGAATTTCAACAAGTAAACTTGCTCCAGATTTCAAGAATATTGCCAACAAGTTACATACATCTCATTAGAAATCAACAGTTATAGTGACAATGTATATATATATATGCGGCCCACCAATAGCTTGGCATTTGTCAATGTGGCCCTACGCACAAAAAGTGTGCCCACCCCTGGTCTACACAAAATTAATCATCCAACAACGATATTTCAATGCATTCAAACAACAGACGCTAGCATTAGTCAGTTGAGGGAGCACTGGTAGCGAAGTAGCTAGCAAGCTTGCCCGCAGCTCGATGGTCAAGAGTTCGAGTTCTCATTGAGGGGGATTTTCAAAATGGGCTCCCAGGTCGACCCAGCCTAAAATGGGTACCCGTGAATGTCTTAGGAAGTAAAGGCGACCGACACCGCCCCCCCCCCCCCCAGTTCCGACTGATCTATAAACACGTTGCGAGCACCATGTGTCCAATATACCATCAGACATCAAGAACAAGGTCCTCAACTTGTATTTTACTGATTAGTCAGTTGAAGATCGTCTAGCTGTGTATGTTCCTATCTCCAGGTCATCAATTGGGGAATCCGTTGAGGCCACTGAGACAGTTACATAAACTATAGCTTTCACATCTTATGTTGTCTAGTGCGTCCTCTAGTCTCTACTTCTTTCTTCTCCTTCTGTGAGCGCCCAACAACACTATGTGTGTTTATTTATGTAACTGTCTCCAGGACACACGGTGTCACCCCTCTCAACCTGAATCACTGACTGTCTGCTGTCGCTGGATGATGATGTTGATTAAGGAGTTTAGGTGTCCATGTCTTGTTGTAGTCTCTGTCATAACTTCAGTTGATGTCCACGTTGCTTACACTTGATCTTGTACAACCGTGTGTTTCTGTCTGCTGCCCGCTGATATGTGATCTTATATCATGCCTCGTTATTCAATTTGAAGAATGATGTGAAGTTCGTGAACATATCGATCCTGCATCCCAAACGTGTGATCTGCTTGTACTTATTCTTGACAAGATAATATGGCCACTTTACATGCCATAGCCTCATGTTTATTAATTAATGTATGAGAAGCACATCACGCGTTTGGAATGCAGGAGCGACATGTTCATAAACTTAACATTCAATCAATCACTAAGGTGCCGTTTCCACAATAAAGGTTTGCTGCAATGGATCTCCAAAACTCTGACTCTCGCCCTGACTGTACATTCTGTCGGATTGCTGTTTGTCTCATATTATACTGACTTCAACAATATGAAACATGTATGAAATGTTGTGTCTACTGGCAACAATTCATCAGCTCGGTATAAAATAATTGTCTGCCAGGGAAAGCTGATAGAAAAGGGAGCTAGTCATTTCCATCTTAACATCATCGTGTGCCGTGCCTATAAACGTGGGCTGTCATATTTAACCATCTCACACGATCACCAGAGTCGTGGATCAGCTCCATCTGATTATACTGGACCTTAATGTGGTCATTAATCGGGGGCGTTGCGTATCCACATAATTTATGACCTCCGGCTTTGACAGCAATGTCCGTCTGTCCGGGGAAGTGTGTGCCTTTTTGCTCTGTTCAGGAGCAGAGCTGTCCACTTATTCGTGTGGATATTCGGTCCGCTAAATTGTGTCCACCACACTGTTGAGTACTGCTCGTCTTCATACACTAGAAACTACAGCTGGAGTTCCCTTCGCCGAGTTGGTACGTGATACTATGAGATGTGTGATGACGATCACTTTATTTTTGTTGTGTTTATCCATTAAAGTGTGGTACCGTGTTTTATCACATGATTGATCAGAAGATTAACTTGGTTGTTGAACAAATGTTTAAAAATGTGAAAGTCGAGAGGATCGAAATCATTGCATGAGGGTTTACCCATTTGACTGGGTCTCTTTCCGCATGGTGCCCCATCGAAAGCGTTGTACAAAGCACGAGTTGAGTTGAGATGAGTTGAGCTAAGAACTGACATCACTGCACTCAGGAATTAACATACTCCGTCCCCTCGATCAACAGCCAGCGAAGTGTCCCACTAGTAATCACTCCCACCGCTCTCTGATTGAAAGTTCTCCTAGTCTCCCCTTTCAGTTTTGAGATTCTACACGAACCCCCTGCAATCTCATAAACGTGCTTTGTAGCTCCAGCAAGTCTCCGGGAAAATTGCACACTTCAACTGAATGATGGAGCCCGGATACGAACACACAATATTCTAATTTAGCTTTATGAGACTCCATCGAATAAAGCAGTCATCATAAGTGACTCCCAGTCAACGCTTTGGCAGGTTTAGTCTAGATATTTCTGGCATGACTGGTTGACACATGTACAATCATCACACCTACAAGACCTGAAGCCCTTCTACTGCTCAGACTACCAATGTACGTGGTAAAGGAAGCGCCGATTGGCAGGCCTCAGAGAAGAACATTGAGGTTGGTCAAAACAATGGAGACGTGATATTGTCTATACATGACTGCCTGTTGCACTAGAAAACACAAATCATTGACAACATGCTGCTATGACCGATGGAATCAGGAATCAAATTTAACACTAGCAGGCAGGATGGTGGTAGAAGATGAAGCAGAGGCGTGCGTAACTAACAGGTCCCTGGAATTATAAGTAGCAATTCTCTTTGATTTCTTCTGAGGGACAAGGAGCGCGTATGGGCATGTCCCAAGTGCCGTGACCTCTGTTGAATGACAGTTTCTAACAAACACTGAAAATGACGTAAACAGGATCCCCTCTGGGTATTGGGTTGGAGTCTGTTTATAACGGATTACCCTTTTTAGGAACCATTACTAGGTAGAATCAGCGGGGAAAGAAGACCCTGTTGAGCTTGACTCTAGTCCGACGTTGTGAAGACACATGAAGGGTGTAGCATGGGTGGGAGCGCAAGCACAATTGAAATACCACTACTTTTATCGTTTCTTTATTTATTCAGTCAGTCTCGGTAGAGATTTGTTCGCAGCAGACGAGCATAATCTCCGGCGGGCCTATTCTCGCCGGACGCGAGATCCGCACAGTGGAAGGATGGGAGATTTGCTCGCAATAGACAAGCATTATCTCCTGCGGTAGCTCTGGCGGGCCTATTCCCGTTGGTCGCGGGGTTCGCTAAAGTCAGGTGGAGAGTCTGACGATAGTGCACGCTTTACACAGGTCCGGACACTTGTGATTGACAGTTGTGCGCGCCCTTATGGTCCGGGTTCGTACGAGGCCCTCACCTGTGGAACTTGGCCGAACGTCTCTAAGCCGGGTTCCTTGGGTGCCAGGGTCTGGCCATCACTCGCCACCTGCTTGTGGTGGCGAGGTCTCGGAGGCTGACGCTGTGCCGCCAGCGTCTGCAGCCTACCTTGTGCCAGACGTATTGGTTACCCATTCCTCTGGAAAACACAAGATTAGGCCGAGAGAGGGATCATGTCGTTTGGGCACCACATGTTTCTCTGAAGCTCTGCCCAGGCATTGTGATGGAATATTGGCCACATTCCAACTCAAATACTTTGGTCTGTAAAGACTGCAAGGTGCCACTCACTAAACTAGACATAATGTCAGCCAGTTCGTATTTGCTGTGCTGAATAACGAACGCCAACTCATTATGCCTCTCCGCAGATGTAAAGTTCCAGTGCCGGTCTAACACGCCCAAGTGGTATCTGAGCTTGGAGTATCCGGTATCCGGTTGGGAGAAAAGTCTCTACACCAGTGGTTCTCAACCTTTTTGGCCCATGCACCCCTTCACCATATGCTCAGAATGTCACCCCTCCCCCTCTTTCGTATTTCCTCCCTATAAAATCCCCCCCCCCCCCCGCTCCCAGAATACGTAAAAATAGAAGCTAAAGTTAAAAACACATACTAGAACAAGTCTAGACGTCTACACAAAATGTGATTTGCGTGTCTCCTTACGTTATAAACCGAATTTCAGAAGGGCAGGAAGTTCAAAACTATAAAGTATGGAGGGAAAAACAATATCAAGTAATCGGTTGTTTGTATTAACTCGATATTAAAATAATCTTAATCCCTTCCCCTCCCCCGAAACCCTAAAATGCCCCAGGGAGGGGGGAATTCCCAAACGGTTGAGAACCACTGCTTTATACTAACCTTATCCCGATAGATGGCAGTCCATTTTATGTTTCAGACCTGAACGCCAATGCATCGGACTTAAAAGTTAAATGTCAGTCTTCCAGAAGGTTGACAACCAATGGACGTACAGATCACTGTAACAGCCTTGGTATTTCTTTCTCTCACATCCCTTTCCACAAATGGTATCTTCTTTGCCAGGCACACTAGTATTTTGTTCCCGTACATGCCTTACCACATGTAGGTATCTTCCTTGTGAACGTCTAAACTACTAAAATTTAGTGGGTCGACTTCATTGCACCGGGGTGTATTCCATCTGGTTCGGTCTATGCAGGAATCTTCGGAAAAAAATTGCGCGCGTGGTCTAAATGACACAGTCTGGGGATGAACTCATGACCTTCAGAGCTTAGCTTCTTCGCCAATGAGCCCCCCCCCCCCCCCCCCCCCCCAATTTTCTCCTCTTCTTTGTGAGATAGAGCGTATTATTTCTTTCTAGTACATCAAAACCAATGACCAAGTACTACAGGAGACAAATGAAAATCGTAAATTGATTAGAGAAATAAGACGTAGACAGTCAAAATTTTTTGGACATGTTATGAGAAGAAATGGATTGGAGAACTTAGTGACAACTGGCAAGATCGAAGGGAACAGACCAAGAGGAAGACCGAGAGGAAAATATCTGGATGGCTTGGCCACATGGTATGGACGAGACAGAAACACTGAGCTGATCCACGACTCTGGTGATCGAGTGAAATGGCGAATCATGACCGCCCACGCTTTCCGGCATGGCACATGATTGATTGAGTACATAATTTTTCCCATTTAGGTATCATCTTTGTAAGGTAGAGGGTGGTATTTCTTTCAAATAATACCTTTTTATATATAAGTATCTTCTTTGTTAGATAACATGTGTATGTCTTTCTGGTAGTACGTTTTGATATATTGGTATCTTCTTTGTGAGTTAGAGTGTGATGTTTCTTCCTATTCAAGCTTAGTTATCTTCTTCGTGAGGTATAGTGGCTTTTCTTTCTTTATACGTATATTTTAACATGTAGGTATCTTCTTTGTGAGGTAGACCGTAATTGTTTGCGACACCTCAACGTAAATCATCATCATCATCATCATCATCATCATCATCATCATCATCATCATCATCATCATCATCATCACCATCATCATCATCATCATCATTCATCATCATCATCATCATCATCATCATCATCATCATCATCACCATCACCATCATCATCTTCCACTTCTGCCGTCAAGCGGCGTGGGGAGGAATAATTTGCGTTACAGCGCCCGGTGGGCGGCACTGGATAGTGTCATTCCGTGTGATTGTACAATGTCTTTGATGTCGTCAATCCATTTTCTTCTTGGACGTCCTCTTGGTCTCGTTGCAGATGATCTTTGATGTAAGGCCAGTGATGGTAGTTGCTGGGTTGCATTCTAACGACATGGCCAAACCACTTGATCTTCTGTCTTTCAATAAATATGGTTCAAGGTGTTGATCCCATTGTCTGTCTGATAACAGCATTTCTTACCTGGTCTCGGATTGGCAGCTCTCCTCAAGCATCTCATCTCGCAGGTGTTGATTTTGCGAAAATGTGATTTGGATAAAGTCCAGGTTTGAGATTGGTAGCATAGGGTTGGTGTGAATATGCTGTTTATTATCTGTCGTTTTGCGGACAGAGGTATGTTTGGATGTTTCAGTGAGGGTGATAGTTGATATGTAAGTGCACTAGCTTTTTGACATCTGATTTAGATTTCTCTATCCAATCTGCCATCTTTTGTGATCATACTTCTATGTGGTACATATACTGGGCGCTTACAGACATAAAGAAACACAACCTGACTTTACAGAAGGATGTTAAAAATATCATAAACTGGAACAATTAGTAATATAAGGAAAACATGTTACAGGCATCAACAAAATAGTCATAATTCTTTGGATACATCATGAGTAACGAAAAACTGGAATATTTTGTGACAAATTATTAAATTAATGGGACAGAGATAGCAACGTGCAGACAGAGAAAATTCTGGAAAGCCTTGCATTATGACAGCATGTGAATGAATAGATTGTGCTTGAGAACGACAGCTGGCACAGCACTGGGTGATAATGAATGATTACATACTCACTGATTGATGTCAACTGTGTACTCACCGTCACAAATGTTGGGGTTGTTGATGTTGGGCTGGTATCCAGGGAAACACACACACGTGAACGCCCCCGTAGCTTGTGGTTGGCATTGGCCGTTCAAGCATTGCAAGCCGGGATTTCCCGAAACCAGGTTACAGCTGGGTATCGCTAATCGGAGAAGAAATGTTCATCATTAATACCATCATTGTCATCATCATCATCATAACTTATCTGCGTCGTCATCGTCCTTACTTTTACCTTTTAACAACTGTTAGTTTCTTGTGCCATCACACTTCCCGCCTGGTTTCTTAGGTAGTGAGATGGGCAGTACCATTCTCTGGTAGCAGGGAGAAACAACAGATCCCCATGCAAGCTACAAATATTAACAATTTCACAATTGAAATACGCAAATAGTAGGATGTAATGTCACTATCTAGGCAATTGTTAGGGTAGATACAGCCCATGAGAATGTAGAATCGTCGAACTCTTAATAACAAAACGCTGTCTTTTTTTCTAATGTGATACTGACCAGATCATCCATCTACTGCCGACTGATCTATAACAATATGAGGCTATCGCCATAAGCCCAATGTGACGTGATACATAGTCCTTTATTTATTTCACTTTCATCGCACCATATGCCCAGTATGGCGTGGAAAGGGGGCATTTGCTTCACTTTTTGTCTCCACGCGAGGCGTTCTGAACAGGCACTGGTAAGGCTAACAAAGGGAGGATCCTGAACAGACACTAGTAAGGCTAACAAAGGGAGGATACTGAACAGACACTGGTAAGGCTAACAAAGGGAGGATCCTGAACAGACACTAGTAAGGCTAACAAAGGGAGGATACTGAACAGACACTAGTAAAGTTAACAAAGGGAGGATACTGAACAGACTCTAGTAAGGCTAACAAAGGGAGGATCCTGAACAGACACTGGTAAAGTTAACAAAGGGAGGATAGGCCTTAGCCTCCAGTGTGGCGAAGTTTGCCGAGGACTAGAGACTGCACCATGTGAGGCTGCACCATGTGAGACTGCACCATGTGGGGCTGAACCATGTGAGACTGCACCATGTGGGACTGCAAGAGAGTCCCAGTAATTTCTCATGATGATGGTGAACATTCAGCACCCACGTCTTGCACTCGCCACTTGGAGACCTCACCAGCATGCTGGGAATGAGTGTGTTACTTGCCAATAGGGTTGGGACTCAGTTATAACAGTTATAACCGATCCCCAATTATTGACGTCGTACAAGAATTTACTGGATTCGACGAAGTGCTAACAGCAGCAACAACAGAGACCCTTACCGTTGAAAGTATCAATAAAGGATGTCAGCTGTACGTATTTGCGTGTCGAGATCGGACACTCTTGTTTTCTGGGTTACTCTCTGAGCGATTCATAACTTGGTGTCACGTAGAACGTTCGAAGAAGCGAAGAAGAACTAGAGAAAGGTTCTTTCAGAGACTGCAGCAGATTTCTTGTTTGAAATCAGTACCAGCCCACTTCTGACTCAGGCAGTTAAGGATTCAAGGATTTTACAAAAAGCCACAAATGACTGGTTTATGTTGGTTACTCGGTAGGTTGTAGGTTGTAAATTACTCACTATATGCCCACGATATAGAACACTTGTTTACATATGATATTGCTGAAAAAACCATTCTATAAAGTGTTGTCATGGTCAGTGTTATTTAAAGTTAGCTGCATATCCTTAACAAAACGTTGCAATCATCACCAGCATTGTTTGCTGTTGTGATCTCTTGGCAAGTTTACGTTCAGTAGTTTGCAATTGCTTTCTGAACGACCGACACCCATACCCTTTCGTAAAAAACTAACGCAACGCGGTCTGCTGCCAAATGGCGCGCAGTTGTGTTTCGAACGCGGGTATGTGGGATCACGAACCGCGCCCGAAACCCCTTCGCAACTGAGCCGACCAGTGGTTATTTACCAAAACATATAGCAAAGAAGCAACTAATATGAGAAATACATTCACAGAGATTCATTGCCACCCATTCAATCACAGAAAAAAAAAGCAGAGCCATATTACGCACAAAGCTCATCATCATCATGTGCCATGCCCATAAGATTGGGCGTTCATGGTTTGCCATCTCACACAATTACCAAAGCCGTGTATCAGCTAGTTGAGTTTAGTTATATGATCTTGTCTCAATTATGTATGCGAATATAGCACATCATTTCAATGAAGTCACCATTTTATTTATATTTGATTAGTGGACTATGAAATGACCTCTAGCAAAATTGACAGGACATTTTGGAAATTTCTGAGGCTTTATGCAATTTCACAAAAAATCATTAACATAATAAGGCAACATATAAAATAAGTAGCGCAAAGTTCTTCATGGTAAAAAGCTGACATACGCGTTTAATTTAAGAACAGATGCGCGACAGGCATGGCTTTTGCCACTGTTATTACCCTTAATGACTATAGACTGGATTATGAAAACAACGATAGCTACAATCAACATTTCATTTTCATGGATTTTCACAGAGCCGCTTGACGGCCTGGGCGTGGCTGCTGATATTTACCGCCAGAACCACAAATGAAACCAAATGCCTATAATACTAATATCTATGATGATTAATGTGTGTGGAAAATGTAGTTTAATTCTTTCAGCCCCACAAAATTCGTTATTTTTATCATTTTAAAAGTCCAAGAGTACAAACTGCTGTCTGCCACAGGAAAAAAAAAAAAAGAGAACGGAAGTTACCATTTAGATAGCTAGAATTGTAAAGTATGTTTTGACCGAATGTAAAAAGCAAAAACGACACACGATGCTATATTTGGGAGACATGTGGTGTAGCGGATCATACATCGCGCATTGCTTAAGGCTGAAATAAATTGTAAGTGGCAGGAGACACTGAATTGCAGGACATGGCGAATACTCACGATTACAGAGAAGTGGACACAGGAATGGTGACTACTCAAGATTACAAAGAAGTGGACACAGGACATGGCGAATACTCACACTTACAGAGAAGTGAACACAGGACATGGCGAATACTCACGGTTACAGAGAAGTGGACACAGGACATGGCGAATACTCACGGTTACAGAGAAGTGGACACAGGACATGGCGAATACTCAAGATTACAGAGAAGTGGACACAGGACATGGCGAGTACTCACGGTTACAGAGAAGTGGACTCAGGACATGGCGAATACTCACGGTTACAGAGAAGTGGACACAGGACATGGCGAATACTCAAGATTACAGAGAAGTGGACACAGGACATGGCGAATACTCACACTTACAGAGAAGTGGACACAGGACATGGCGAGTACTCACGGTTACAGAGAAGAGGATTTGACGGATCTGGTAGGAAATTAGGATTACAGGTGCATGCCAGCTGCTGGTTGAATTGTAACTCACACATTCCGTTGACACACATTCTGTTTACATAATCACAGGTACCTGCTGGAATAAAATAAATAAATATAGTTATTGGAGAACAGAATGATGCAATGGGATTCTTGTGTACATGTTCAAGCTTGGATAAAACATGTGTGGAACGCTTATTATAAATATTTATAGCATAGGAAGGACTAGCTCACACCAGAGAGACGATTGTGTTATAAAATATGGATTCATTCATTCAGTAGCATGTCCTTTGCAGAACCTCGCTCCCATAATAACCTTCCGGAAAAACCTATCGATCATAAGCAAGATGTCCCGAGTCCGATACACTCATCTGGAGATCATCCGCTACATCCTGCTCCCATATGATATATAGAACCAAATTCCTGATACGCCTTAACGCGTGTAAAACGGTCCTTAAACCGAAGAAGGTAACTGTTCACTGTACCTCATCGTGTTGTGACCTTATTAGTGAATCATGACACTTAACGCATCTACAGTAACATATGCCGCCAAATTACGTTTACTTGTATTGTTGCTATTATTGTTGCCGCTGTTGTTATTGTACGAAGCTCGTCGTTCAAGTGCTTCACCGTTATACGACATGAAGTATTGAAAAAAGTTTTGATGACTGAATTTCCATCCCATTAGCCAGGAGGATCACTGACATGGATGAGCGCAAGGCTTGGGTGCTCACTATCTATCACCATGGGCGGTTTTGCTGGTTCTCAGGAGGTTTAATCACAGTGGAGACCGTGACCACATCACCCACATTGGTCTGGTAGCACATGCGCCATTAATCAGTTGCACGTCTTTTACGGGACAACTTCCCCACAGAGACTCCCGGAGGGCTGACACGGAACCTGGTGTTATTAACAAGCCCACTGTTGTCCCACAGCGCAGTTAATTTCAGTGTTTCAATCAGATAAATTATGTTAATAAAAACACCGAAGTCGTGAATACTTACTCTGGGCTCTTGTACATATCAGGCAGGCACACAGGATAAAAGCAATACCGATATAATACATATTGTCTTTTAATTATGCTGATTTGTCCTCCCCGGCGGCTAAGTAACCATGTACAATTTAGAATCTGGTCACTCAAATATGTAAGACTTGTCAGTCAACAAGAAATTGTTAAATCACTTTTACTCTATTTTACGAACTAGAAACCCTTTGTGCGCACACAATGATATGGATCACATGATCTCATGCTGTAGAAGCTCGGTCTTACAGGTAATATCTTCAAATATACCCACTGGGCCTCTTGCGTTGGCCTCTTCCAGAGAGATATATTCTGAATGCAGAATTAACCAGCTAACTGGGACTTTCTTGATCATCCGCGGACAGCGATGCACGTATCCTAAAAGGTTAAAGTATACCATTACACAAAATAAACATCATAGGTTGTGTACTGCATATTTATTAATAGCGTGAAACATGTTGCCACTGTTTGTTTATTTACTGTTTACCAAGTTGTTTGTGAGAAATTACCAAGCCACAGTAGCATCAACAATCAGGAGGGCCCTGGGAAGCGACAGGCAAAGTGTCGACTTGTCACATGAATATGCTTATTTTTGTTGTAATTTGACGGATGTGCGCCTTTTCTTGTTCACTGTCTCGATTGTTGGGCCATCAAGAGAATATAATCTCACCTCTGGCTGTCGGTTAGAAGGTCACATGCACGATTACGCTTTTTGTGTGTAGCCAATAAATGGAAACCTGTGTTACAACTGCGCATGTGGAAAGCCTCCACATGTCTGCTTTATGAACCTAGTTACTTAGTTGCATATCCTTTACAGGACGTCGTAGCCAACCCCAGCATCTTTTGGGCTGTTTGTGATTTCTTGGCAAGTTCACGTTCAGTAGTTTGTCATTGCTTTCCGTACGATCAGCATTCATATAATTATATAAAAACCAACGCAAGGCTGCCTGCTGCCAAATGAACCTAGATGGTTCCCAATTTTTTGGGGAAGGGTAGAGACATGTCGATGTCCACATTTGGCTACAAACGTAGCCGATTTTTTTTTTGCATATCCCTTACAGGACATTGCAGTCAACATCAACATTTTTCAGCTGCTGCTGATGTACTAGGCAAGATCATGATTACACTCAGTAGTTTGCCATTGCTTTCTGAGCGACCGGCTCACATACCCCGTAAGTTACCAACATTGCGAGAACCTCTACCGATTCAGGTAGAGTTACGTTGCAGGTTACGTTACTCAAGAGAATATACGAGATTACGGAGAAAGACGTTAAACCCTAGGCCAGGGAGACGGCTTTTTTTTTCGCATATCCTTTACAGGATATCGCTGTCAACACCAGCATTTTACCGCTGTCGTTGACTACTTGGCAAGATTACGCTCAGTAGTTTACCATTGCTTTCTGAGCGGCCGGCTCACTTATCCCGTAAGTTACCAACGCGGCGTTACCCTACGTGGATAAACGGGATTACGGAGAATGTCGTTTAAACTCTAGGCCAGGGAGACCGGCTGATTAGCTCTGGCCAAAAGGTTGGATGTTTTTTCAGACCTCTTTTTACAGATCTGCTGTCCATGTGCGTAGTGTGTTGTGAATACTCAATATTCTCGGGTCTAGGCTAGACACAGTACGCCGACGTGTGCAAATTGCGCGCACATTCATTTTACAAGTATCTGTTTCAGACCGTGGCTAAATGGCAGTGAACGACTTTCACATTTCGAAGATGCATAGAGTCGATAGTTAAATTAGCCACAGACGATATGGAAGCAGCTCACCTTGTGTTGGTCTAGAACAGGGGTCACCAAACTTTTTTCACGGCGGGCCGGATTAGCTGAGAAAATGACGAGCGCGGGCCGGATAGTCATTCTGTACAATACTTGCGCCGGTCTCCGTGGCGAAGGTCTTACGGACGCGGTTCGTAATCCAGTATATCCGCGTTCGAAACACAGCTGCGCGTGATTTGGCAGCAGACAACGTTGCACTTGTTTTTGTGCTATGTTATGGGTGCCGGTCGTTCAGAAAGCAATAGGTAAACTACTGAACGCAAACTTGCCAAGACATCAACAACAGCAAACAATGCTGGTGTTGACTGCAAACGTCCTGTAAAGGATATGCAACTAACTTTAACAATAATTGCAAGCTAGAACGAAAGCTCTGAGGACGAGAAACTAAGTTAATCATAGGAAGGGCGTGCAATGCACACAAAAAACAAAGACAACCAACACATTTATTTACTAAACAAAGTTATCAAAGAAGGCGACGTTAGCAAAAAGATAGTTACATCAGACCTAATGTGCACATATCCGAATCTCACAAACTAAGCAGCAAAAGAGGATAGGGAGATTTGTGAAACTGACGTGTGGCTTTCAAAATACCATCAATGTTTGGTTTGGAATTGCTGCATCCAATCAAGAGAAATGCTTTCAAATGTTCATCAGTCAATCTCGTTCGATGTGGTGACTTCACAGACTTCATTTTGAAAATGTTTGCTCACAGACATAAGTTGTTTCAAACACTGATGCCATACCAGCTGCAAATTTCTTAAGTTTCGGAAACTCAACATCGGGTAAGCAGCGGTACAATTCAACAAGATTTCCTTCTCTGTGCTTCTCTTTCAACAAGTCATTTGCTTGCAAATCAATTAGCTCCAACTGTAGTTCAACTGGCACATCATCAAGGTTACAATCAAACAGGATTCTGGAACAGAAGAATGTCACTCTCAATTCTGTCAAGATCTGAAAATCTCTCCAAACGCTTTGAAACAATGAAAATGAGAAATATTTACTCCTTCCAGTTGTGCTTCCAACAATGACAGCTTTCTCTGAAATCCTTTGATGGTTCTGTAGAGATCACAGACGAGGTAACCCTTTCCCGGAAGTTTCACCTTTAGTTCATTCATGTCGACCAAACATGACAACTTTTACAGCCAGGTAAGATCTGACAGTTGTGAATCAGCTCTATCTTTTTCAGTGAGGAAAACATCTATTTCGTTTCGGAGCTTGTAAAAACGAAGCAGGACTTTACCGCAGCTGAGCCACCTGACTGATGTGTGATAAGGCAAGTCACAGAATTCAGAATCAATTTATTCAAGAACAGCCTGGAACTGACGGTGATTGAGTGCATGTTCCCGAATCAAGTTCACAGCAGAAACGACTGGTTTCAGTATACAATAAATATCTAAGTCTTCCCACAGATGTACTTGCTGATGTATGATGCAGTGTATGAACAGAGCGCCCGGAATTTGTAAATCTTCCAACTGAGTCCTGATCTGCCCCACCAGACCCTACCTCACTCCAGCTATGCTGTTTTATTTCTCCATCAACTGTAACACCTCGAAGCTGATTCCGCTGAAGATTATAGTCTTGCAAAATTGTTTGCACTTCCACGAAAATGTCTTTCCCAGTTGTTGTTCCATGCATGCTGCAAACGGATGCCAACTCTTCCGTTATCTGAAAGTCCAAATTGACACCACGAATGAACACGAGAAGTTGTGACGTACTCTAGAGGTCAGTAGACTCATCCAGCGCCAGAGAATACCACAACAAGATCCTAGCTTTCTCGCGTATCTGTAGCACTATGTTCTCTCCAAGTTCTTCTATTCTCCGCACAACTGAACTTGCCGAAAGGCTGATAGTTCCAAACAAATCGGCTTTCTCAGGACACAAGTCATTTGCTGCTTCGATCATATACTCTTTGATGAAGTTGTCATCACTAAACTTCCTGGTTCTGCCATCTTATGCACTGTTTTGTAACTTGTACGAATGACAGATTCATTTTCAGCAAATTTTCTCGTGAAGAGATTTCTTTGTGTTTCAAAACCATGTTTAATAGGCTCATATTTCCCAGAGCGTAACTTTCCAGAAAACTTTGAATATGTTAATAGATGTTTTGTTTCTTAGTGACGCCGAAGATTGTACTCTCTCAAAACGGCAAGACTTTCGCTGCATATTACGCACCTGGTTTTCTGGTCCTTTGTTTCAACAAAGAAGTACTTTAATCCCCATTCCTCATTGAAAAATCGACACTCGGCGTCCACTTTTGTTTTCCTAGTAGCCATAATTAAGGGTGAAGTACACGGGATCTGAAATTGAAAAAAAGACATTAAATTAGAAACATAATTAAAATCCTATTGAAACAGAAGAAAAGCAGAGGACTAGGGGTCACTGGTGAAGCTACGGCTCATCAAAGGTACATATACAGTTTATAGGTACCTTTGTGTAACCGCACAGAGATGATAGAGATAATAGCACAACGCCGACTGCTCATAGGCCGTAGAAGAAGAGAGGAATAAGAAGACAGAGAGAATCTCATTCTATTTCTACGGCTAACAAGAAAAGAAAAGATTTAGAAATATCAGAAGAAATGCAGGTCCGTGTACAGGGATCAGAATAATGTAATTGAAAAGATACAACAACATCTGATTAATAATACCAATGCACAAATAAATAAAATTCATGATTAGATGCAATAATAAAATAGGCATCTCCATGAATAAACATACACATGATCATCCTTCACAGTACCAGTGATCTTACATCACAGCATGGGTAGTCATCCAATACAGTAGCAGTGATCTTCCATCACAGCATGGGTAGTCATCCAACACTGTAACTGTAGTCTGATACATAGCGGCAATTATCAGACAACAAGATGGAACAAAGGTCATTCATTCAGTAACATGTCCTTTGCAGAACCTCGCTCCCATAACAACCTTCCGGAAAACCTCTCGATCGTAAGCAAGATGTCCCGCTTCAGATACACCCATCTGGAGATCATTCGCCATATCCTGCACCCATCTTCTCTTTGGCCTTCCTCTTCCTCTCTTCCCAGGTATATACCCCTCCGTTATTGTTCTCAAGCACAGACATAGCTATTCTATTCCTATATTCCTATTTAAGCTATGAAGGTTCATTCAAAACTCACCCCACAGCAGATAATCGTCAATCCACAATCAAGATCCTCTTGGATCTTTTGGGTCTTCACAGGGCCTGTCTGCCCTCTCAACTGCGGTCTGGAAAAACAGTGGCCACGCTCGGCTGTGCCTGGGGCACATTAGCCCATCTGCTGGGTAGTGGCTCAGTGAGGATGAGTTCAAACCCTCTGCTGACAATTTTACATCAGCATCTCTTCGGCCTCAATTGCTCTCAAGGCCAAAGAGGCGGGAACATGGCTTGACTGGGCTCTTATAGGCACGATAACACAACATCCAAGCATCCTATGCATTTTTTACCAAGGTATCATGGGATATGCTACTCCATACTCTTGTAGAGCCACGGCAGGTGGCTTCATTTGGTAATAGGATATATCTCATAATAAGGTTTGCAAAATATATAAATAGGGCCGCATAAATATACAGTCTAGAGCAGCCAAGAGGTCTCCGCACGTGTGAAGATCTCCTATTATTCTAAACATAATATTTACATTTAAATTGTATCACAACGTCTCGTGTTTCATACGTTATATCAAGCAAGTTCGAGTACAGTCGCGGGCCGGATGAAATGACCTCGCGGGCCTGATCCGGCCCGCGGGCCGTAGTTTGGTGACCCCCAGGCCTAGAAGGTGGGAACGTCGGTCGTTTAGAAAGCAACAGTAAACAACCGATTGCGAAATTGTCAAGTAAATCACAAACAGCCAAAAATGCTTGGGTTGATTGCGACGTCCTGTAAAGGATATGCAACTAGCTATTTGTTTCATGTCTTACACAAGATGAATCGATTTATGAATGTGACACAGCCTTTTATGAATATGAGACTGTAATTTATGAATATGTGTATAAATTAAACATCAATGGGAGGGGCCGTTTTACTTAACGCGATTTAAATATGAATAAAATATTCATTTTGTATTCTAATGTTAATTTCTTTGTAGACGCTATGCATTACAAACTAGTGCTTATCTCTCTACTGTAAACTTGTGTGCGTTTCCAATTGCACTTACTTTGTGAAAAAGAGACACTTAATTAACCTGGCTGAACAGCTTAACAGGGTAATTTTATTTTTATTCAACGTGTTTTTTCCCCCGTTGGCAACAATTTAAAGTGACAACATTGTTGTGTTCATTTTTCGTTATAAAACCTGTTTCAGATTGTGAAACTATCTCACATTTTGGCGGACACCAACCCGGAAATGTTAATTTTGCAGTGGTTTTCCTCATATGAATGTCTGAAGATATAATATAACCAATTACTCACCGAATACCAGTCAATTATAATGTGGTATACAATGTAGAAGACTATGGGATACAAGGGCAACTGCTAGAAAACATCATAATCATGTACCACGCAAGCCGAAGTGCAGTAAGAACTCAAGAAGGTATATCAGATATGTTCACAGTCAATACAGAGTGAGGACAGGATGTGTGCTCTCCTCCCTGCTATTTAATATCTACATGGACAGAATTTCCAAAGAAGCAAGTCTCGACAGAACAGATTCAGAAAATTTAGAACTCTTTACTCCAGATGAAACAACTGATCCACAGAAAATAAATGAATTTCTATTTGCAGACGATCAGTGCCTGTTTTATAGCGATAAAAATAATAGTTATATCCTGTTTTATATTTTTATAGGGCAGACTGCAAAATCATATTAAATATCTGAGTTCAACATGCAGGAGTTACAATATGAGCATAAATATAGCCAAAATCGAAGTAATGCGAGCTAGCAGATCGCCGGGGCCACTAAGTATACAGTTAAATAGCACAACTCTGAAACAAGTTAAAGAATTCAGGTATCTTGGAAGTATGATCACAGAAGATGGCAGAGAAATTGAAATCAGATGTCAAAAAACTAGTGCACTTACATATCAACTATCACCCTTACTGAAGCATCCAAACATACCCATGCCCGCAAAACGACAGATAATAAACAGCATATTCACACCAACCCTTTGCTATCAATCTCAAACCTGGACTTTATCGAAATTACACCTTCGCAAAATCAACACCTGCGAAATGAGATGCCTGAGGAGAGCTGCCAACTTAACAATCCGAGACCGAGTAAGAAATGCTATCATCAGAGAGACTGTGGGATCAACACATTGTGCCACATTTATTGAAAGACAGAAGATCAAGTGGTTTGGCCATGTCGTTAGAATGCAACACCAGCAACTACCATCACTGGCCTTACATCAAAGATCATCTGCGACGAGACCACGAGGACGTCCAAGAAGAAAATGGATTGACGACATCAAAGACATTGTATTGGCACACGGAATGACACTATCCAGTGCCGCCCACTGGGCGCTGGAACGCAGATTATTCCTCCCTACGACGCTTGACGGCAGAAGTGGAAGAAGATGATGATGACCATGATACAGTGTACTGAATACCAGTCAATTATAATGTGGTTGGTGTCAAGTCTTAGTCAGATATGACTGAGCTACCGTATAACGGTAGACGGTACTACCTGCTTTCTGTTAGCGCCTAAACGTTGGGCGGCGCTTACCAAACCCGACACCCCACATTGTGCCAACGGCTTCGGGTGGAAGAGCGCAATTGGGAGGGTACAAACCTTATCCTGGTGCGAGGAAATGCAACCTAAAGACAAAATGTCATGGCAGGGCAGATCAGGCATTAAGCCTTGGTTGGCGGCTGGTTTAGGATCGAAACTCCGATAGGCGGACAGTTAGAGCATTGCTTTGCTGATCCGGCAGCTTCTGCAGCTTGTCTTGTTTCAGATGTAGAGGTGTTACCTTTCCTCTGGAGTGAACTAGGCAGGCTGAGAGAGGGATCATGCTGCATGGGCAACACATGATCTCTATATTTTAGCCCAAGCTTTGTGCTATGGAGAGGCAATAACTCCATCCCTGGTCTTAACCGGTCTCGGAATCAAAGCGAGAGGCAACTGTTACGGGTTATAAGTCCCTGTCAGCTGGCGTAGCCATGGGGCGCCACGCGTTGCCTCTGACGGTGGGAGACACCTACAGGTGTCACTGATCAGCTACCGCCCGCCTCAAGCTGGGCATCCCCCAGCCAATTGGGTGCTGATCCGCCAGTCTGCCTGCCTCAATAGGTGCTTGGGGCTAGGACAAAATCTGAATCGCAGGCTGTAAAACCAATGCACAAGGTACTAATAAAAAGAAAAATAGAAACCTCAAGCTACGGCTTGCAACCTGGAACGTGAGAACCATGTGTCCAGGATTTTCCACTGATGTGAGAAAAACGGCTGTGATTGATGCCGAACTCAATCGTCTTAACATTGATATTGCTGGCCTGCAGGAGACTCGCCTCGCTGAGGAAGGGTCACTCAGGGAAAACAATTACATCTTTTTTGGAAGGGTAGAGGGCAGGCAGAAAAAAGGCAACACGGTGTGGGCTTTGCAGTGAAGAATTCGCTACTGGGAATGATTGAAATTCCAGCAGGAGGAAATGAAAGACTATTATCCCTGCGCTTGGCAACCTCTTGTGGTTTTGCCACCATTATTACTGCATATGCACCGACACTCGCTTCCTCTGATGATGTGAAGGATTCGTTCTATGAGGAGTTAGACTCCGTGATCAAGGCAGTTCCAAAATCTGACTACATTTATATGCTCGGTGATTTCAATGCTCGTGTGGGCAAGGACTCGAAGTTCATGGCCAGTGTGCCTTGGAAAATACAACATCGGTCGCATGAATGAAAATGGGCAAAGGCTGCTGGAGCATTGCACCAGAAATGACCTATGTATTACAAACTCCTTTTTTAAAACAAAAGAGCTGCATAAGGTCACATGGAAACATCCAAGATCCGGCCATTGGCACCAGCTGGACTTCATCATCACACGGAGACAACATCTGAACCATATATCATTGACTCGAAGTTACCACAGTGCTGACTGTGATACGGATCACTTCTTTGGTTGTTGCAAGGGTTAGACTGAGACCAAAGAGAATCTACACAGCTAAACACAAATCTAGCCCCAGGATTAATATTATTAACACTCACGATCCTGAAAAGTGCTTTCAGTTTCAACAGCAACTTGAAGACGCTTTCACTGATACACCAGAAAATTGTACAGTAAATGAAAAGTGGGGTCAACTTAAGGAAACTCTTTATAAAACTGCCGTAGGGGTTTACGGCACTGTGGATCATAAGAGGCAGGACTGGTTTGCGGCAAACAGCCAGACTCTGCAGCCCTTGATTGATAAGAAGAAGATAGCTCTCTTAAGAAACAAGGAAAGACCAACGCGTAACACTCTGAGTGAGCTAAAGCAAGCTAGGAAGGATGTGCAAAAGGCTGCCAGGCAGTGTGCAAATGATTATTGGATCAAGTTATGTGAGTCCATTCAAATCGCAAGTGATAAGGGAAACATCAGAAGCATGTATGAAGGAATAAAGAAAGCCTGTGGTCCAGTGATCAAAAGAAGAAGTGCACCATTGAAAACCTTGACTGGAGAAATCATAACTGATAAGAAACAGCAGATGGACAGATGGGTAGAGCACTATTTGGAGCTTTACTCAAGTGAGACCAAACTAGCGGATGATGCCCTCAACGCCATAGAGGCTCTACCAACTCTTGACCACCTGGACACACTTCCCACCATAACAGAAGTTAAGTGTGCTATAAATGAACTTGCATCTGGCAAGGCTCCAGGTAAGGATGGGATTCCAATAGAGGTTATCAGGAGTGGGCAAGACACACTCACTCTACAGATCCACCAGCTAATAGAGCTATGCTGGCGAGAAGGACAAGTCCCACAGGATTTCAAAGATTCAAGCATCATAACACTGTACAAGAACAAGGGCGATCGGAGCGACTGCAACAACTATAGGGGTATCTCACTTCTGTGTATTGTTGGAAAAGTATTTGCCAGAATTGTTCTGCGCAGACTTCAAGTCCTAGGAGATCAAGTCTACCCCGAATCACAGTGTGGCTTTCGACAGAACCGGTCTACCATTGATATGATATTCTCATTGCGACAAATGCAAGAAAAATGCCGTGAACAGAATCAACCACTGTTTATTGCCTTCATCGACCTCACAAAGGCATTTGATTTGGTCAGTCGTGAGGGTCTGTTCAAGGCACTAAAGAAGATTGGCTGCCCACCAACTCTTCTGTCCATTGTGGAATCGTTCCACACAGGCATGAAGGGTATAATCAAGTTTGATGGTGCAACTTCTGAAGAGTTTGAAATCAAGAGTGGAGTTAAGCAAGGTTGTGTACTAGCTCCCACCCTCTTTGGAATATACTTTTCACTTCTACTGAAATATGCCTTTCGTGATCAGGATGGTGGTATATACATTCACTCACGCTCAGATGGCGGCCTCTACAATGCTCAGAGATTGAAGGCCAAGACCAAAATTAGGAGGGTACTGATCAGAGAGTTGCTTTTTGCAGTTACGACCCACTCTGAGGAAGAATTGCAATGTCTACTATCTGCATTCTCCAATGCTTGTTCTGAATTTGGTTTAACAATTAGCAAAAAGAAGACACAGATTATGTCACAAGGTGCACATGGGGTACCATCAATCTTTATTGACGACGCCGAACTAGAGATGGTAGACCATTTTACATATCTAGGATCAGTGGTAAATAGCAAATTATCCCTAGATCAGGAAATCAACATCCGGATTGGTAAGGCAGCAACAACAATGAACAGGTTAAGAAAAAGAGTCTGGGAGAACAGGAAGCTTACTGCCAAAACAAAAGTCCTTGTCTATCAAGCCTGTGTCCTTAGTACTCTTCTTTATGGCAGTGAAACCTGGACAACTTACTCACACCAAGAGAAACGTTTAAACAGCTTTCATATGCGGTGTCTGCGAAGAATTCTTGGTATTAAGTGGCAAGACAAAATCACAAATACTGAAGTATTGGAAAGATCAGGTTGTGTGACGGTTTATTCCATGCTCAGTCTTCGTAGACTTAGATGGATAGGACATCTTAGGAGGATGGATGATGGTAGAATACCAAAGGACATCTTTTTTGGTGAATTACAGATGGGTAAGAGATCTCAGGGTCGGCCTCTACTACGATACAAAGATGTGTGTAAGCGGGACATGATTGATATAGGCATTGATAATGCACAGTGGGAGCAAGTCGCCGCTGAACGTGTTGCATGGAGGGCAAACATCAGAAATGGAATAAAGACAAAGGAGAAAATTATTGCAGATAAGTCACACACCGAGCGTGTGAGACGTAAGATGGTGCATGATGGTGGAAATGACCACGTGTTCACATGCACCCACTGTGAACGGACATTTACAGCGCAAATTGACCTTATCAGTCACATTCGCTACCGCCATAGGTAAAAGTTATTATGCCTTTTTAAAGCACAAACTATCGTCTGTCAAGACGGCAAGGTGCCAATGAATGATGATAATGTGATGTACAATGTACAGAATACCAGTCAATTAATATGTGGTGTACAATGTAAAGGGAAACACGGCAGTGCACCTGCTAGCAGGTCTTGTGGCTGTAGGTTCGGACTCGCATCGAGGCAGATTCTTAAAATCGACCTAGGCTTTCGATCTGGTCGTTCATAAAACAATGGCAAACTACCGAACGTAAACTTACTCAGGAAATCCAAAACTGCCAAAAAATGCTGGAGTTGACTGCTACGTCCAGTAAAGGATATGCAACTAACGTAACTTATCAACACGAAAGGTTGATTGGAGAAAATAGTCACACAAGGGGCATATTACGTAAGATAAGGCATTAACAGGCATGGTATTGGTCTTGCATTATAAACAAATACAAACTCCATACATTATTTTGATATAATAGTATATTCTATGGGCGGACCAGACCTCAAACGTCAACTAGCAGCTGATACATATAAAATGAAACGAGAGTCTCATCTCATCAAGTTCCTCCTGTACCTAGCATAAACAGCGGAAGAGTGCCCGTTTATGGGCTTCATATATCGTAATTCCCATGGATTCTGTTATTCCCTCTGTCCATCATTTACATGGTCGGCCTCTTCTTCTGGTTCCGTTTGGAACATAAAACGTGTACAAGGAAATGTCTTGGCAAGTAAAGGCGACCGTCGTGATATTGGCCACTTCATTCTTCCAGTTCCAGTTGGTTTATACAGCTATGGGAAGAGCGTGATATGCCCAGCCCGTCTAAAGCGCGAACAAAGGTCGTGTACTTCTGGTTTTATATTCAATATTCAATGTCCCCTAACCGGCCTGTTGGTATCAGGACGATTAGCTGACAATGGCATTACTGCGATTGGATAAGAGTTCGATCCCAAAAAAAAACAAAAAAACGATGCTCTTTAATTTTACACTCACACCAGGTCCCTACCGCGGAATAAGAAAAAAAAATAAAATTACAATCCATCCATCCATCCATCATGTGCCATGCCGGTAAGCGTGATCGGTCATGTTCTGCCATCTCACTCGATCACCAGAGTCGTGGATCAGCTCCGTGTTCCTGTCTCGACCACGCCATGTGGCCGAGCCATCCAGGTATTTACTTCTCGGTCTTCCCCTTGGTCTCTTCCCTTCAATCTTGCCAGTTGTCACCAAGTTCTCCAATTCATTTCTTCTCATAACATGCCCAAAAAATGTAGACTGTCTACGTCTAATGTCTCTAATCAGTTTACGATCTTCATTACAATGTGCTATTCTTATTCTTTATTATTATCAAACAATATTAAACAATAGGCAAGCTGCTGGAGAAGGTAATTGCCAGGAAAATATCAAGCCAACTAGAGAGGCAAGGTGTTTTCCCACCCACCCTGGGTGGGTACCGTCCAAAGAGATAAACCTGGACCAATGCAGCAGTCTTTGCCCAGGATGTCTATGAAGGTTTCCACTCAGGCACTGAAACCGTTGCTGCAGCGATTGATCTTGAGGACGCATACAACAGAGTACCACTGGATTTTTTAATGTTTCAGCTTCTCGAACTAAACGTAAGTCCATTCCTCCTTAGTTGGATCGCTGCAGCCCTCTTCCAACGGAAAGTAGTTTTTAGATGTGGCAGTTGGACTTCGGAACCAACAACAATATATCCTGGCCTACCACAGGGATCACCATTATCTCCGGTACTGTTCAATGCCTACACAGTGAGAATCACCAGTGAGCAGATCACTGGACCTGGCAGGACATTGTCATATGCCGATGATGTTTTAGTGTATCGTCAGGGTAAGGATAGAGAGGAGGTTGCTGTGGAACTACAAACCGAAATCAATCGCATAAGTACTTGGTGTGATGAAGCTGGGGCAATGGTCAACCCAACAAAGGCAACAGTGACTTGGTTCTCGTTGAATAATCATATTGTCAACACTCCAACACCAACTGTAATGCTGTGTTCAGAGACGGTGGAAAGAACGCAGGCAATGAATTACCTGGGGATACGGTTTGATCGAAGCCTTGCTTATAATGTGCACATAGACCAGGTGATAACAAAGGCCAAGCGGGGTTTGGCAGCGATGCGGGTGATGGCGGCAGCAAACTGTGAGCAGCGCCATCTATGTCTTCTGTACGAGGGGTTGGTCATGTCTGTTTTGGAGTATGCAATGGCAATCCTGACTCTCAGCCATAAGCAGATAGAAAGGATGGAAAGGATACAGAATGAAGCTATGCGCATTATTCTTGGATGTACAAGAGATACAGCATGCAGGGCGATGCGCTACCTTCTTGATTTTCCAACCATTGAAGAGAGAATACAAGGTTGCAGGGCACGCGCCTACCTCAGAATTAACGCAAACACACAACATCCACTGCATAGTGAAATTAGGAAGGTGAAGGGCAGCAGGTTAAAAAGAGGACGGTCGTGGATGGGTCAAGCCGAAGACATTCTTCAACAGGTGTGTTCACTTGAGGACTTAGAACCTGGCGAGGAGTGGGTGCGAGTGCCAACAGACTTCTGCACATCCTTTTCAGTTTGCATCCAACTAGATAGAAAATGCAGACAAGAAAATCCGGCTGCTGTTGAGGCTGAAGTACAAGCGTTGATTTTCGAGAATTCGCTAGACGGTGACGCGGTCATCTACACAGATGGGTCGGTCGTCCGACATGTGAGAAGCTCATGGGCCTTTACAGCTCGGGCCGGAGGGAGAATTGTGAAGGAGGACTCTGGTGCTTTCACTGAAACCACAAGTAGCCTGACCATGGAAGTCATGGCAGTAAGTAAAGCAATAACATGGCTCGAGACACAGACATTCACTAGGGCTTGTTTCCTTAGCGACTCAATGAACATGATCAAGAGGATAGAGGAGGGGTCGATCCGAAGAGAATGGTTGCTGCCTCTGGAGCGGTCTCGACTGGCAAAGATTAGTTTCATCTTCGTGCCAGGGCATGCGGGAGTACAAGGAAATGAGCGGGTTGACAAGCTCGCAGGTGAGGCTACTGTGGAGGGCGGAAGCGCCATGGACCAGGCCGACATTCTGAATGCTCTACGAGAAGTAAGACTTTTGCGAGAACCAAGTGATGACTGTGAATCTACAACAATGGCCAGACTGCGAGAGCAGCAAATTAAAAGAGGGGTGGCCAAACAAGAACACTACGCAGGAAGCCAAAGAAGATTTATAAACCAACACAGAACTGGCGTCGTTAGCCGCTACACGTTGCGGGATTTGCTGAGGAGGGGATCCGAGCACTTATGGACTGAATGGTTCGATGTGCAATGAGGATGAACTGTCGACTAACTAACTAACTAACTAACTTTATTATTATCAAATCTTTATCATTAAAGCTTAAAATATCAAATATTCTAATAATTTTTTTTCAGGTTTCGCCTTATCAAATGCCTTAGTGCAGTCAATCATGCACAAACATAGACCTCTGTAAATCTCACAGATTCTTTATGTTCATGTTCTTAAAATGTTTATGGTGTTGTCTGTGCCTTTGCGATACCAAATTCGCAACGCTCATCTAGTTTTCGGTTTTATTTAATTTTGTTATGCTTTTCGTTATTTGTTTCATCAGTATGTTAGTCATATGACTCAATGAACTAATTGTGCGATGTTTTCCACAATCCGTTGCACTAGATTTCTTTGGTAGAGCTTTGACAATAGATTTAGAATCATTTAGAAAAGTCATCAGACATGTATCCAATGTTACAAATGGCATGTCACTATCTCGTTACCACTTCTACACCCAGTTCACCAACAGCTTTAATTCCTTCGACATTGCTGTTATCTGGCCCCGGGGATTTACCTGTTTTCGTGTGTTACATAGCTTCTTCAACTTCTGCTTTCAGTATTGGTGGTCTTTCGCATTGATCGTAAGTGTTTGTTTATGATCTGTCATCATATAACTCTTGTACATATTTTGTCCAAGCTTCCATTACCCCTTTCTTGTTCACTAATATTTTATCTTCTGTTGTTTTCAAACAGCTACTTACTGTGTGCTTTCTAATGCCCGATAATTCATATATGTTTTTGTACATATGCAGTATTTTGTGTCTTCTCGCTCATTATCCTTGTATTGACTATTTAGCCAGATTTCTTTCGCTGCCTAATATTTTCATATTATTTCTCTATTTAGTTTTAAAATATTCATCTTGATTTTGTTTGCTCTTTCTTTTAATGTTCCTTAGTTGAAGAATTTCATCTGTTGTCCAATTCTTCTTCGTAGATTTATTTATTGCTGGTTTTATTCTCTTTGATGTCTGTTGTATTGACGTAAGTTAGCATATGTCATTGTTCATCCATATTGCCTGTTGTTTTCTACAGCATTGTATCTATTCTGTATAGTGATTGCGTACTTATCACTCATTGCTTGATTTGATTTAGGTATTGTCAAATATAGCGTTATATTTTCCGGACCCCACTTTAATTTCCTCAGTTTTATTTTTAGTTTTCATATTACTGGTGGATTGTCACTATTGCTGTGTGTGTTTGTATGTGAGTGTGTGTGTGTGGGTGAGACAGAGATAGATAGATAGATAGATAGAGAGAGAGAGAGAGAGAGAGAGAGAGAGAGAGAGAGAGAGAGAGAGAGAGAGAGAGAGAGAGAGAGAGAGAGAGAAAGGAGATATGGTGGGTGTTAGAGAAGGAGAAAATCGGGAACACAGGAGACAATAAACGCTGGCTTGGTTTAAATTTATTTATTTAATACTTGACCACTCAACACAACCACATGGAAAATACACATTATATTTATGGGGCATATCAACCGAAAAAAAAACCGGCTCTGTTGTGAAGATGTTAGGAATGCAATTCTGTAATTATGCTTCTGATGTGGCTATTAGTGCTTGATCGCTCGCAAATAGCAGTTCTTTAATGGTGTGACAATATGAACGATGGGGGATCACTATTCATTCAGGTACGATAGCAGAAATCCATTGGCATACCGTCTTTCTTTAAGTACGGTTGGTCGTCATAACTTTGCTCTTGGCACTGTTTAGAAGTAGTGATCCATTCTGGGACTTTGGAAATCATCCGTCTAGAATTGCGAGCCTTTTGATCGTTTCTTCAGCAGAGGTTAAACTCTCTATTTGTAGAAGCCTATTTTCTATCTACTTTGGTATATTTTCCTTCATAGTAGTATACGCTACGCCACAAATTGTGTTCTGTTCATCATGCGATGTTGTTACGGTCTCTGTTTGGCCAGTTTCTTTACATATGCTGTCTATAGAGGCTATGAACAAAAGAGTGGGAAAGGGGGGAGGGGAATGGCAGGACACAATCTTGTCGTGTTCCGGATCTTATGTTGGATGGTTATGAGTGTCCTTTGTTTATTCTTACCATACATTCACTGTTGTTATATAAGCTTCTACAAATATTTGTTAAATGTGCACTTACTCCATATCGTTTTAGGATTTCAAACAGGCTATTTCTATCTACTCTACCAAATGCCTTTTTTGGTCGACAAAGACTAAGTAGAGTATTTCATTAAATTCGATTGATAGTTTTATTAGTTGTCCAAGAGCAAAGATGGCATCTGTGCATCCTTTGTTTTTACTAAATCCAAGTTGTGTTTTTCTAAGATTATCTTCTTCTTCTTCTTCTTCTTCTTCTTCTTCTTCTTCTTCTTCTTCTTCTTCTTCTTCTTCTTCTTCTTCTTCTTCTTCTTCTTCTTCTTCTTCTTCTTCTTCTTCTTCTTCTTCTTCTTCTTCTTCTGCGTTCCTCCGGAATATTGTTTCAGACGTTATTGGTTTGTGCCTGTTTACAGCAGAGCTGCGATATTTGTATATTTCGGACGACACATCCGATTTCTTCAGGCCTTTGTTGGTCGGGTTACCTTCCCGAGTGTTTCGTAGGACGTTTGACTCTTACTGTTGTGGTGTTATCCCCATTCCAGGTGGCCCATTTAGAACGGCTTAAGACATCCAGAGCAGCCCTCAAGGGTAGGATGGGCAGACCATGGGTATTCCCCTCCATCCAAAGAGGCTTCCATAATTGCAGAGCCGACACACAGCGCTCTGGTACTGGGCTCACCCAATTAACCGTCAAGTCCTGCACATGGCTGATTAGCCTCACTTCCGCATATTGCGCCTTCCGTTCACCATAGGCTGTTCCTCCGGAAACCAGAATAATGCATCTGCAGGTAATATCCACACAGTGAGCTTTCGATTCGGACTTTCCACGTAATGGATTTGCTATCCCAGCAATATTCCATTTCGGTAGGTCGTAGTCTTTTGTCTAGAATTTTGCAGAATATTTTTCCAGTATGACTCAAAAGGGAAATGCCTATGAGTTGTGTGCAGTCTCTTTTACTACCGTTGTTTTTCCAAATTGAGATAATTATGGCGCTTTCCCAGTCTCGCGATGTCTGTTGTTATACCTAAACAGTCTATGCAGCCATGCTGTTCCTACTACTCTTGCTGCTTTAATTGGTATTTCATCGTGTCCTGGTGAATTATTCAATGTGGCTTCTCTAGTTTCTTCTTTCAGTATGTCGTTTCTAGTTCTTCGATGACATCTGTGTCAGTTTCTTGCAAATTAGAGTATGGGAACTTAATGTAGAATAACATAAATTATGATCATAATCAAGCGTAGAGCCGACTGGCGTGGGCGATCGTGCTTCTCAACATCATGCGAACTCAATGAGCATATATCAGTTTGTGCGCTAACACCTGCAGTGTCATGTCAAAGGTTATCATGAATCTATGACAGATTTTATTGTTATGTTTACCATTCTTGCGAAAGACAAACTTTGACGTTTCGATTTCGGTTCAAATTTCAACAATGCATCTTCTATCAAATGTTATGATTGTTCCAAAGTATGTGTGCCGGTTCACTTGTTTCAGAAATTCTCCACCAATATTGTTTATTATTCCTTCGCTTTGAACTTCAGCGTAGTCCATACACGTGCTGTTACTTCTAGTGCACTGGGCTGATTTTTACGTGTGAATTAGCTTTATTAGAAAGCAGCAAGTCAAATGGTTTGGCCATGCAAGTAGGTTACCAGTCAACAGCATACCACAACAAGCAATGATGTACAGACCAGATGGAAACAGAGGAAGAGGCCGACTACGTAAACGTTGGACGGAGGGAATAGCAGAGTCCATGAGAATATCGATATCTGAAGCCCATAATTGGGCACTCTCACGATGTTTATACTTCACCTCGACACCGCAAGGTACAAGAGGAACATGATGAGATGAGATGATGATTAGATTTAACTATTACCAGTGTCCCTCACCATCAGGTTAGCCCATTTCCGACTTCTGAGGTGCTTGTCATTTACATCCCCAAGTCAAGGGCGAGAGGTTAACATTTTAGTCCACTTGATCGATGCAGGGATTAAACCTGCCACGGCATCAGCAGCAATTTCTTTCTTTCTTTCTTTATTTCTTTTGTTTTTAATTAAATTCTAACCCTAATTTCTCGCTGCGTGTAATCACCAAATCTACTAATTGGTGCAGATCCTATTCATTGTCTGCAATCTTCGTCTTCTTCTTCTTCGTTCATCCGGAGTTTTTTTCTTCGGATGTGATTGCGTTGTGCCTGTTTACAGCAGAGCTGCGTTCTTGCGCCGTTAGGCCGACACATCCGACTTCTGCGGGCATTTGTTGACCGGGTTAACCTTCCCGGGGGTCTGCAATCAATAATGTACCATTTGCCTATCTTATTCTGGTGGTGCAATGGCCTTCGAAGTAAATTCCTTTCATATCTTCTAAATTCATCAAAATATTTTCAATGTATAGGAAAACAAGGTCTGGAAACATTACACATTCCTGTCGCACAACTCTTTTGATTGGCTGGTATTGACCAGCTTCGTTATCACGTTTTTTATGATACGTTGTTGTTTCCAGTTTATGTTATTTACAAGTCTAAGGTCTATATTTTAGCATCACATCACACTAGTTAGTTAGTTAGTTAGTTAGTTAGTTAGTTAGTTAGTTAGTTAGTTAGTCGACAGATCATCCTCATTGCACATCGAACCATTCAGTCCATAAGTGCTCGGATCCCCTCCTCAGCAAATCCCGCAGCGTGTACCGGCTAACGACGCCAGTTCTGTGTTGGTTTATCAATCTTCTTTGGCTTCCTGCGTAGTGTTCTTGTTTCGCCACCCCTCTTTTAATTTGCTGTTCTCGCAGTCTGGCCATGGTTGTAGATTCACAGTCATCACTTGGTTCACGCAAGAGTCTTACTTCTCGTAGAGCATTCAGAATGTCAGCCTGGTCCATGGCGCGTCCGCCCTCCACAGTAGCCTCACCTGCGAGCTTGTCAGCCCGCTCATTTCCTTGTACTCCTGCATGCACTGGCACGAAGATGAAACTAATCTTTGTCAGCCGAGACCGCTCCAGAGGCAGCAACCATTCTCTTCGGATCGACCCCTCCTCTATCCTCTTGATCATGTTCATTGAGTCGCTAAGGAAACATGCCCTAGTGAATGTCTGTGTCTCGGGCCATGTTATTGCTTTACTTACTGTCATGACTTCCATGGTCAGGCTACTTGTGGTTTCAGTGAAAGCACCAGAGTCCTCCTTCACAATTCTCCCTCCGGCCCGAGCTGTAAAGGCCCATGAGCTTCTCACATGTCGGACGACCGACCCATCTGTGTAGATGACCGCATCACCGTCTAGCGAATTCTCGAAAATCAACGCTTGTACTTCAGCCTCCACAGCAGCCGGATTTTCTTGTCTGCATTTTCTATCTAGTTGGATGCAAACTGAAAAGGATGTGCAGAAATCTGTTGGCACTTGCACCCACTCCTCGCCAGGTTCTAAGTCCTCAAGTGAACACACCTGTTGAAGAATGTCTTCGGCTTGACCCATCCATAACCGTCCTCTTTTTAACCTGCTGCCATTCACCTTCATAATTTCACTATGCAGTGGATGTTGTGTGTTTGCGTTAACTCTGAGGTAGGCGCGTGCCCTGCAATCACACTAACATACAACTAACCATGTGATTATTATTTATATGTGATTTTGAAGTGATATTTCAGTTTTCTAGCTAAGTATTATTGTTTCATGTTCAATGATAAAGACTTTATGAAATAGGTCGCAAGTATCTTTATGTGATATTCGATTCGTCGATCTTTCTAGCTCTAGGGTGTGATTGTTCATTGTGGTTTCAGTATCAGCTGGGCAGCAGTCAACACCCATTGTGGTTTCAGTATCAGCTGGGCAGCAGTCAACACCCATTGTGGTTTCAGTATCAGCTGGGCAGCAGTCAACACCCATTGTGGTTTCAGTATCAGCTGGGCAGCAGTCTACACCCATTGTGGTTTCAGTATCAGCTCGGCAGCAGTCAACACCCATTGTGGTTTCAGTATCAGCTCGGCAGCAGTCAACACCCATTGTGGTTTCAGTATCAGCTCGGCAGCAGTCAACACCCATTGTGGTTTCAGTATCAGCTCGGCAGCAGTCAACACCCATTGTGGTTTCAGTATCAGCTCGGCAGCAGTCAACACCCATTGTGGTTTCAGTATCAGCTCGGCAGCAGTCAACACCCATTGTGGTTTCAGTATCAGCTCGGCAGCAGTCAACACCCATTGTGGTTTCAGTATCAGCTCGGCAACAGTCAACACCCATTGTGGTTTCAGTATCAGCTGGGCAGCAGTCAACACCCATTGTGGTTTCAGTATCAGCTCGGCAGCAGTCAACACCCATTGTGGTTTCAGTATCAGCTCGGCAGCAGTCAACACCCATTGTGGATACTAACTGATAAACAATCTTTTCCCTTGGTGAATTTAAACAATGAATCCACAAACAATATGCTGCATCATTTATTGCCTGACATATTTCGCGTTAGGTGTTACTGATTTATATATCTCATAAAGTGAATAAAGCTCGGAGATCTCGAGACTTCTGCTTAAATAAAGTTAAGAAAGAAAATGCGTTGTATATATTGCATTCGACAAACAATACGCGATTGGTCAAATGCATCGTGGCATTAGCAATTATGCTTTTCCAGCCAATTTTCTGCACGCAGAAAGATTTCATGCTATGCTGAATGCTACACATTCAAACAATACCAGTGACTGTGATTTAAGTTGTTAAGTCAAAATATAATTCATGTAGTCACTTCATATTTAGTCACTCTGCAGTATGCACCTGATGAGATGCAATGAAATGTGTCAGGCAATAAATCGTGCAACATACTGTTTGTGTCTTATGTTTTTAGATACTAGTTTCGATTTTTATGGGAAGAAAAAACAAGGATCTTGTGATCACACGTCTTAAAATAGCAAATCCTATCACGTCACATATCTGCGACAGTTTACCAATAACGAGGTTGCGTTCGTGGGCCAACATCTTCAGAAGCAGACTCATCTACAAGTCGCCCATGACAGTCGCGCTTACCAGGACATCAGGATAACGGTGATATATGCTCTCACTGACATGGGCCATAAAGTGTGGTCATCCATCATGACAGCCAGAGCTTCTTGCATCGTGTTGTCAAGATTATACGTAGGGAATTTTTCCACGAGCAGTGTTACACAATTTTAATGTTCCGCCATTTTGTGCAAACAATTGTATGCGTTTTTCTTCCAATATGTCGCTAAATTTATACACCAGACTTGAGAAAACTGTCGTGCTGGTGTGTGCAACGTTACTCACACACGCTGGTCCAAATACCCAAGGTAAGACATCTTTACTCATCTAACTTGTTAATAATAATTGTTTTTAATAAACACTGTTGTTTTAAATGGCATTAACTTCATGGCAGGCAACATGACACGTATTCGCAAGATGAACACGCACATTCAACACATACTTGTATGTTAAAGATGTTTAGTAGTAAAGTCAGTGGTAATACATTGTTGAGCTACTCCTTTATTGTGATATAGTAGACTTAAGTAGACCATATGTGCTATTGTATATGAGCGCAAAATGCACAGGGCCTTCGTAATCAATGTAAGTGAGAGTAAGTCAGTCAATCAGTAAGTAAGTTGTAAATAAGTCAGTCAGTCAATCTGTAAATATGTAGGTAAGTAAATAGGTAGGTAAATAAGTAGGTCTATGAGGCAGACAGTCGGTCAGTAAGTCAGTCACTCAATAAGTGGACAAGTAAGTAAGTCAGTAAGTTAATAAATCAGTCAGTCAGTCACTCATTCACTCAATAAGTAGATACGTCAGCCAGTCAGTATGCAAGTAAGTAAGTAGGTAAATAAGTGTGATGTACTGCGGTGTGTGCATATTGTTACATCCATGTTATATGTTCTGTAGTGTGTACGTATTGTGACAACCAAGTTATATGTGCTGTCACATAATCAGGCTATATGTACTGTCACATAACCAGGTTATATGTACTGTCACACATTTTGACAATCATGTTATATGTACTGCAGTGTATGCATACTGTGACAACCATGTTATATGTAATGTAGTGTGTACATACTGTGACAACCATGTTATATGTAATGTAGTGTGTACATATTGTGACAAAAATGTTATATGTGCTATAGTGTGTACATATTGTGACAACCATGTTATGTCAGTAAAGTGTATACATACTGTGACAACCATGTTATATGTAATGTAGTGTGTACATATTGTGACAACCATGTTATATGTAATGTAGTGTGTACATATTGTGACAACCATTTTTATGTGTAGCAGAGTGTGTACATATTGCGACAACCATATTATGTTAGTCGAGTGTGTACATATTGTGACAACCATGTTATGTTAGTAGAGTGTGTACATATTGTGATAACCATTTTTATGTGTAGCAGAGTGTGTACATATTTTGACAACCATGTTATGTCAGTAGAGTGTGTACATATTGTGACAACCATGTTATATGTAATGTACTGTGTACGTATTGTGACAACCATGTTATGTCAGTAAAGTGTGTACATATTGTGACAACCATGTTATGTCTGTAAAGTGTGTACATATTGTGACAACCATGTTATGTCAGTAAAGTGTGTACATATTGTGACAACCATGTTATGTCAGTAAAGTGTGTACATATTGTGACAACCATGTTATATGTAATGTAGTGTGTACATATTGTGACAACCATGTTATGTTAGTAGAGTGTGTACATATTGTGACAACCATGTTATGTTAGTAGAGTGTGTACATATTGTGACAACCATGTTATGTTAGTAGAGTGTGTACATATTGTGACAACCATGTTATGTTAGTAGAGTGTGTACATATTGTGACAACCATGTTATATGTAATGTAGTGTGTACATATTTTGTGACAAAAATGTTATGTCAGTAAAGTGTGTACATACTGTGACAACCATGTTATATGTAATGTAGTGTGTACATATTGTGACAACCATGTTATGTCAGTAAAGTGTGTACATATTGTGACAACCATGTTATGTCAGTAAAGTGTGTACATATTGTGAAACCATATTATATGTAATGTAGTGTGTACGTATTGTGACAACCATGTTATATGTAATGTAGTGTGTACATATTGTGACAACCATGTTATGTTAGTAGAGTGTGTACATATTGTGACAACCATGTTATGTTAGTAGAGTGTGTATATATTGTGACAACCATGTTATGTTAGTAGAGTGTGTACATATTGTGACAACCATGTTATGTTAGTAGAGTGTGTACATATTGTGACAGCCATGTTATGTTAGTAAAGTGTGTACATATTGTGACAACCATGTTATATGTAATGTAGTGTGTACATATTTTGTGACAACCATGTTATGTCAGTAAAGTGTGTACATATTGTGACAACCATGTTATATGTAATGTAGTAAACAGTAAACACATACACACACAAAACACAATATATAATCACAGAGAAAATACGGCAAAAACTACAACACAGAAGCATGGGAGCATGCTGGTGGGCAAGCTGATGCTGAACGGACATGAGTTGCTGAGTGTTGGTGACACTGGGGGGACATGAGCAGATGACTTTAATTAAATTGATGTTGAGGATGATGATGATGTTGATGATGATTGTGTTAATTATGATGATTTTGATGATGATGATGTTGATGTTGATGATGAGGATGATGTTGATGGTGATGATGAAACTGAAGCTACACTATCTAGCGCAGTGTTTCCCAACCTTTTTTGTGACATGCCCCACCTAAGCCTTTCTAAAATTCTTATGCCCTCCCCCACCACCCCAACATATGCATAATTTTTAAAATTCAAAAATTGAAAAACTAAAGAAACTTGAATTTTTTATTTTTGTTTAGAAGGGCTCACGGTTCCCAGAGGGGCCAAAGACCCCCCCCCCCTCCCCCTGTCCCGCGTCCCTGTGTGTCGGTTGTGTTGGGTGAATTTTTTTTTTGTTTGGTTTGGCGGTTACCCCAGACAAGCTGGTTCCCCCGCCTCCCCCTTTTTTGTGTGGACCCTTAGTCTCACTGTGAGCTATTGCCCACATTGGTACACTAGGCCCACATCTAAGGTGAAGATATGTGATGGGTTTTTATTTGATCATCCCGGCCCCAACCAGACCAGGCGCACTACTGGGGGGGGGGGGGGGGGAAGCAGCAGTTGCACCCGATTCTAGCCAAAGGACCGATAAGCTTTAGGAAGAAATCCCTAGGAAATTATTGAGCAAACACAGTAAGTAAATTTTCAAAACATATAATGGAGAACTGAAATTCAAAGTACAACATAATTTTAATGAAATATTTTTCTATATTATTTTAATTATTAGTAATTGTTTAAATTTAGTGAGATCCTTGCGCTTGATGCTTGCTGCAAAGACATTTTATGTCAGGTTCCAATTTAGTTAACTTCAGTCTCAAGTCTCCCCATTTTGTTATATCCAGCCGATTTCTTCCATTTTCGAATTGCCCCCCTTAACAATCGAATTGCCCCCCTGTGGGGCGTGGGCCCCACGTTGAGAAACACTAATCTAGCGGAATGTTGGTATGGATACAGAAACTGAGATGGATGGTGGTTTTAATGAAAGAGTTGACCAGGTCATTTATGAGGTATTCTAGCTAATATCATTGCCTCACTGACTGTCTTTACCCTGTCCAGAGGCAGTTGAGTACTTTTACTATTTTGTTTGTTAGTGTGATTCAACGCCTGGGTACGAATCAATCTAGATAACGTAGCCAAAACAACAAAACTTATTAAATAAACCCTCCTCCATCCGGCACAGGACAAATTTAGCGCTCGATTATACGAATTAAAAACTTCTCAGTTTCAAAATACAAAGCTTATAAGACAACACACAAGTAGGTAGATTACAATGACGGCTGGCTTCAAATTAATTAGTCGATAGATTATCTTCTCTACACCCCGAACGATTCAGTCAACGTCAAATAGTTAAATAGTAGATAGATTATTCTCTCTGTACATTGAACCCTTCAGTTAACGCCAAATAGTAAGATAGTCGACAGATCATCCTCTCTGCACCCCGAACCATTCAGTCAACGTCAAATAGGTAGATAGTCGACATATCATATGCACTGCACCTTGAACCATTCAAGAAAGTGTTATAAAAATTCTCCAAAGAAATATTTCATGCGTATAAAATATCCGATAGCCCTCCATGTATCTCTTGCGTGATTCAACACTAACACACATGAATGTAAACGCTAAGATATATTATTATAGGAACCTTAGAGTACTTTATTTCACTACCAGGATATGTCAATATAATAAACGCGCCATAAAGATGTCCGCTAGGAATATGCCAGACAAGAAATCGTGCAATATGTTGTTTATGACGTCTTTGTTTACATTCATTTCGGGAATACATTATTTAGAATTTCTCCTAAATGACAAATCGTCCACAAATAAACCGTCTGGTGGAAATAACATCATTGCTTAACTAAGTTTTAAAGTTCTCCTAAATGACAAATAGTCTATGAATGAATCAAGCTCTTAGAGTCATCACAGGAGGGATGAGATCAACCCCTATAGTAGCAATGGAGAAAATGGGGAGGACACAAGCTTTAAGAGAACGCAGAGATACAAAAACACTAATACAAGCAGAAAAGTTTCTCAGCTTGCCAGGCTACCCTATGAAGAACCGATTTAAAAACTTAGCTATGGGGCGGTTGAAAAGAAGTAGTTTCATCCACCAGGCCAAACAACTCTGCAGAGAATCCATCGATCTTCCCACAGTTGGTATCCCCCTGACAACTATTCCAGAGCAAACCCCGTGGAAAGATGAGCATAGATTATCGCTACAAATCCAGTCAAAAGTGAGAGGAATATTGGACAAGGAAGAACAGAACAGTGTACAGCGCAGAACAGCCACTCTCAGCGGGAGTGTACATAGAATACCCAAATAATACTAGAGACACGGCCAGAATTCCAACAGGAAAGTACTGCCATAACTATGATACTGAAATTGAGGCAATCAAGATAGCCACAGAGAAATTATAAAATACCAGCCATGGTACACAACCTGCAGTGATATTGACAGATGCAAAATCCGTAATAGAGGCGCTCCTGTCTGGGAAATTGCCAGTTCTGTGGACACTACTTTCTGAACTTAGCAGTCAGCGTAAGATCACCATACAGTGGATACCATCCCACTGTGGAGTCCCCGGAAACGACAGAGCTGATCGATTGGCTAAGGAAGGAGCAAAATAAGAACAACCTGATGTGCCTATTACATACCACCAAAAGAAAAGAATGATCAAATCAATCAGAAAGCCACCAAACCTTACTCAAGACGACTACCACGTTATGGATACATCAGAATAGGTCATTCTTCTGCGCCTCAGAACAGGACACAATAGATTACGCAACCACTTGTATACAAAATTCAAGATTGGTTACTCAGCCATGTGCACATGTGGTTTGGCGTCGCAGACAGCAGAGCACATACTCCAGGATTGCCCAAACTACAACATATCCAGGCGAACCTTCTGGCCTAGAGAGACAACAGTGGAAGATAAACTCTATGGACCGCTGAATGAACTAAAAAAGACTGTTAGATTCATACAAGAGACGACATTGCAGTTGTAGACATGTTTCAAGCGAACGAAAGAAGAAGAAGATGAACAGTCTGGTGGAAATAACATCAGTACTTAACAAAGTTTTAAATTTCTCCTAAATGACAGATAGTCCATGCATGAACAGTCTGGTGGAAATAACATCAGTGCTTAACTAAGTCAGTGCCGAAGGATAATATATCGCCAAATAAGACCTCCCATTTGAATAGGACTCTACATCGCCATACGATAGTCATCGTGTTGTTTGTTTCGTTTGTTGGTATCTTCCGCAATTTCAATGCCCAGTGAATGCACATTTACACTATAATACTTGCTCATTTGATTGTGTACCATGTTTGGTTCAAACCCCCTTTTTGTTTGTCTCTGAATCAGTTAAATATAGACACCGAGTTGTCATATAACACAGAGTTCGTAAATAACATGACCTCGCTAGCAAACGTGGGCTGTGGAATGTTGCATTAAAGCGCGCTGACAAGTACACGGGAAAAGGTGAAGTATGTGAGAAAACTGGGCAGACGTCAGACAACTAAACTTGCATTAACACACGCAGGTTTAACTGGAAAATGCAATTAATTCATTTTAAGTGGACAACAGTCATTTGTCATTGTACTGCCTTGGCCGAGTGTCTGTCCTATTTATAATTAGGTAAAAATACTACTAAATAAAGCACCCGTTGATATCGTTTAGCTTAAACACACACACACACACACACACACACAGACACACAGACACAGACACACAGACACAGACACACAGACACAGACACACAGACACAGACACAGACACACAGACACAGACACACAGACACAGACACACAGACACAGACACAGACACACAGACACAGACACACAGACACACAGACACAGACACACAGATACAGACACACAGACACACAGACACACAGACACACACACAGACACACAGACACAGACGCACAGACACAGACGCACAGACACAGAAGCACAGACACAGACACACAGACACAGACACACAGACACACAGACACAGACACACAGACATACAGACACAGACACAGACAAACAGACACAGACACACAGACACAGACACAGACACAGACACACAGACACAGACACACAGACACAGACACAGACACACAGACACAGACACACAGACACAGACACACAGACACACAGACACAGACACACAGACACAGACACAGACACACACAGACACACACAGACACACAGACACAGACACAGACACACAGACAGAGACAGACAGAGACAGACACAGACAGACACAGACAGACACAGACAGACACAGACAGACACAGACACACACAGACACACACACAGACAGACAGACACACAGACAGACACACAGACAGACACACAGACACAGACACACAGACACAGACACACAGACACAGACACACAGACACAGACACACAGACACACAGACACAGACACACAGACACAGACACACAGACACAGACACAGACACACAGACACACATACACACACATACAGACACACACACACACAGACACAGACACAGACAGACACATACAGACACAGATAGGCACAGACAGACACAGACAGACACACACACACGTGCACACACACGTACGCACACGTACACACACACACGTACACACACACATACGCACACACACACGCACACACGCACACACGCACACACTACGCACACACGCACGCACGCACGCACACACGCACACACGCACACACACACACGCGCACACACACACACACACACACACACACGCCAAATAGACACAGATCTTTTTCACTGCATTTTTTCATTCAATCAATCAATCATGTGCCATGCCAGAAAGCGTGGGTGGTCATGACTCGCCATTTCACTCGATCACCAGTGTCGTGGCTCATGTTCCTGTCTCGTCCATGCCATATGGCCAAGCCATCCAGGTATTTTCCTCTCGGTCTTCCTCTTGGTCTGTTCCCTTCGATCTTGCCAGTTGTCACCAAGTTCTCCAATCCATTTCTTCTCATAACATGTCCAAAAATGTTTGACTGTCTACTGTCTAATTTCTCTAATCAGTTTACGATGTTCATTTGTCTCCTGTAGTACTTGGTCATTGGTTTTTCTGTCTGTCCAAGGTATTCTTTGCTTTTTCCTCAGACACCACATTTCTACAGCCATCAGATGTTTTTCAGCTTGACTGCTCATTGTCCAAGTTTCACATCCATACAAAAGCACATGTTCTGTGTATCCCCTCAACACCTCTTTTTCTCGTCTCAATTGACATCTTTTTATTGGTCAGAATGTTTTTCATCTTGCTAAAGGCTACTTTCAGCCATGGCGATTCTTGTTCTAATCTCTTCAAGGCATCTCCCGTCAGATGTTATGACTGTTCCCAGATAATTGTACCGATTCACTTGTTGAAGAATATTTCCATTTACTTGTATATTACATTGTGGCACTTCTTCCTTCCTAGTGACGACCATAACCTGAGTCTATTTAAAATTTAATTCTAACCCCAGTTACTCACTGTGTACAACAACCGCACCTACTAATTGTTGCAGGTCCTGCGCATTGTCTGCAATTAATACTGTATCATCTGCATATCTAATGTTATTGATGTTTCGTCCTCCAATGCTGATTCCATTTATATCCTCTACATTTCTGAAAATATTTTCACTGTATAGGGAAAAAAGATCTGGAGACATCACACATCCCTGCCTAACACCTCTCTTAATTGGCTGATACTGTTCCACTTCATTATCAATCCTTATTGCAGCTTGTTGTTTCCAATATATGTTTTTTATAAGTCTAATGTCTTTCCCATCAATTTGTAGATCTGCAAGCATATCCACCATGTTGACATGTCTAACTCTATCAAAAGCCTTTGTGTAGTCAATAAAGCAAAGATGTATATCCTTGTTTACTTCTATAGCACGTTCAATAACTGTTCGCAGCATATACACAGCATTTACTGTACCCTTTCCTTCTACAAACCCACATTGTTCTTCCCCTATTTCAGGTTGTATCTTCTTCCTCACTCTTTGCATGATAATTCTTAGCAAAATCTTTGTGATGTGACTCATTATACTAATTGTTCTATGTTGATCACATTCCAAGGTTCCTGATTTCTTTGGGATTGCAATAAATACAGAGTTACATAATTCAGGAGGTATATCTCCAGTATCATATAATGTGTTCAGCAGTCTGGTGACTTGCTCTAGTCCAAATTCTTCTAAAGCTTTAATCATTTCTGTTGTGATGTTATCTGCCAGCTTTCATATGCTTAAGAACATTTCGAACCTCCATCTCCAAAATTGGCGGTCCTTCATGATTAAATCTAATATCATACTGTTCGTCTCTGTTATCATCATAAAAGTGTTTCACATAATCTGTCCATACATGTAGAATCTGGTCTTTTTCTATTATGATTTTGCCATCTTTAGTTTTTTGACACCCTGTTGATGTACTTGTTCTTTTATTAGTAAGTTCCTGAATTCTTTTGTGCACTAATTTGGTATTTTGACTGTTGTGTTGGTTTTCAATTTCTAAGCACTTTTCCTCAAGCCATGATTATTTTTCCTCCTTACATAATATTCTGATTTGTCTGTGAATTTCTTCATATTTGACAGAATTATTTTTGTTGAGTCTTCTTGTTTCCATGAGGTGTAAAATTTCTTCAGTTTTTCATTCAGCCGACGTCAAATAGCTAGATCTTCCTAACTACACCTCGAACACTCTAGTCTAGTCGACGTCATTTAGTCGACAGATCCTTCCCACCTCACATCGAACAGCTCAGCCGACGTCAAATAGTTAGTTAGTCGACAGATCTTTCTCTCTGCACATCGAACCATGTTTAAGAGCAGTTACTCTGAGGTTAATAGAATTGATTATGTGGTTGTTTCGGGATTTGAAATTTAAATATTGAGCACAACCCACTACTGGCAACGCCGATCACATTCTGGTATGAACCTAAGGCCTATCCACGTCAATATGGAAGCACTATACTCGAGTTTCGCCCTCATTTGAGCTCGTCAGTAGTGCATATCCCTGACCGGATCCGGAAACAGTCCCGGATCACGCGTGTGAAGCGGGTGTGTAACCACGCGGCACACACTGGACACACCAAATTATCACAACAGAGCATCATTTACATGGATTTAGGAGGCCTGGTGTTCCTTGCCAGTGAGAAGTCCTGATCGTTCGGGTCCCATCGATTGACGGACGTCGGTCGCGGCGATTGGGCAATCTTGAGCATAGCCTACGATGGGTAGCGTTGTGATGTTCTGTTGTGATAATTTGGTGTGTCCAGTGTGTGCCGCGTGGTTACACACCCGCTTCACACGCGTGATCCGGGACTGTTTCCGGATCCGGTCAGGGATATGCACTACTGACGAGCTCAAATGAGGGCGAAACTCGAGTATAGTGCTTCCATATTGACGTTAATAGAATTGCCCAGAATAAGAACAGCGGATTAGCTTCATCAACACAGCTTCAACACTAACCTTCTAAATGAGCCTGGCGATGTCTGTGATAGTATTCCGTGTTTTGGAAGCCAGAAATGCCAGCCATATAAAGTGGCATGTGGTCATAGTTATTGTGAGGATAAGAGAACTGCTCAGTATAGAGACAATGGTCTAGATCAGACGACACCAACAAAAGTTGCCTGTCTGATGTAGTTGTTTCTTGTGTGTCTGTGTGATGTAGTTGTTTCTTGCATGTCTCTGTGATATGGTTATTTTTTGCATGACTGTGTGATATAGATATGTCTTGAATCTATGTGTGATATAGATATGATTTTCATGTCTGTATGATATAGATATGTTATGCATGTCTGTGTGATGTAATTGTTTCTTGCATGTCTGTGTGATATAGATAGTTCTTGTATGTCTGTGTGATGTAGTATTTTTCTTGCATGTCTCTGTGTTTGATATCACGCTCTGTTTGTTGTACATCACCTCAGTTTATAACTGCTTGGTCCATACTTGTAAATATGAATTTCCAAGTACATGTATCATATTTCCGTTGTGTTCATTCCTAACCAATTTCAGAAATGGATGTAGTCGAGAATTTTGTGTGTTTCAGGTGCACCCCTTCCACCAGCTACAGATCCGTTCGCACCACCTCCCAATTTTGGCCAACCACCGCCGAATGCTGGGCCTCCCGTCTTTGGACCACCTCCCAACTATGGACCACCGCCACCTAACTATGGACCACCACCACCTCCAAATTATGGACCACCACCACCTCCAAATTATGGACCACCACCACCTCCAAATTATGGACCACCACCGCCAAATTATCGACCACCACCTCCAAATTATGGACCACCACCTCCACCAAATTACGGCCCGCCTCCACCAAATTATGTCCCGCCTCCACCAAATTATGGCCCACCTCCCAAAAGAGATTCCAACTTTGGCTTTGGAAGTTTTCCTGTGCCACCTGTGGCTCCTCCACCTCGAGCAGCCAGTACAGCTGACCTTAGTCAGCCAATGCCGATACAAGCCCACAATGCAGCCTCTGGCTACGGCTCATCCCAAGGCACGGTAGAGCAAGAGTTTGAATCCAATGGATCATCGGCACCGGCTGATCGTAAGTGTATGATCTATTCTGTCACTCCAGTGACATTTGTCTAGTGATTTTCAGATTCTGGAACTCAGCGAGTCGACAATAACTGCGCATTATCTATTATGCATTCAACTAAATACACGGTTCTTCTTGTTGTTTTTGCTGATGTTTCTACAACAATAAAAACCACCACCACCACCACCACTACCATCACCACCACCACCACCACCACCACCACTACTACTACTACTACTACTACTACTACTACTACTACTACTACTACTACTACTACTACTACTACTACTACTACTACTGCTGCGGCTGCTACTACTACTACCATTACTACAAAAACTACTACTACCACCATATCACCACTACTATTACCATCCCTCCGCTACGACCTTTACCAAAAATAAAACAAAAACAAAAAATTAAATAAACTTTTTTAATATTTATTAGAGAGATAAAAAGAGAGAAGGAAAGGGAAAAGTAGACATGGAAAGAGGCACAAAGGAATGAACTTGATTTCCAAATGGTTAAGAATTGGGCATGCACACCCGTCTGATATTCTGCCTTCTTAACTCTCTGCTTTCTTACATTATGTCATTAATACATTAACATCAGAGAGAGAGAGAGAGAGAGAGAGAGAGAGAGAGAGAGAGAGAGAGAGAGAGAGAGAGTGAGAGAGAGAGAGTGAGAGAGAGAGGAAGAAAGAAACAGACAGAGAGAGACAGAGAGAGAGAGAGAGAGAGAGAGAGAGAGAGAGATAGGGGGAGGGAGGGAGAGAAAGAGTTAAAAAGGAAAAGCATGAGAAGGAAACAGTGAGGACGAGAGTTAAATTTACGTAAATGACAGGTGTTGGAATACGTACAAGCACAAATTTAGTACAACGCTATTTCTAACAGGAATACTAAGAATATGCCGGGAAAGAGGGACAACACAAATGAAGGCACAGAGAAGCAGACAAACATTCCATTTTTATTTATCTATAGCGAAACTGAATATGATCTGCCTTTTCTTGTGAACAAAACAAAATCATGATATTTATAAGAAATATGCAAATCTTCATTGTACACGTGATCTGATCTGGTCACATTGCAGTAAATAGATACAGTACAACCTAAAGCACAGATACTTAAACAGATCCTCCAATCTGTACCGATAAACAAAAACATCTTATAGTCCATGCATTGCAGCGTTGGAGATCATGTCTGTCCACAGCCTTCTGTTTCGTGTGCTGCCAATAATTGTGGATAATTAATGTTCCATAATGCTATGATATGCAAACTGTCCAGCATCTTTTCTCTTGGTCTCCTCCTGCCTCCCCTTTCTTCCAAATTTCCCGTTGTGACAACATATTCCAGCTGTGTCCTTCTCATGGCAGACCCAAAGGATGTGTACTGTCCGCTTCTGATGCGAGGAATCTGTTCTCTTTGTGAGTTTACTTACTTTTTTTTTATATCTTCATTACTCTGTCTATCCGTTGTTGTAAAACTACATCTCCGCAGCTTTCACAGAAATCTTCATGTGTACGCTAATTGTGCATGATTCGCTTCAGTACATCAAGATTGAATTAAAATAGCTGTAACGAAATCTTTTCCTAACCTCACCTCGACATTAACTGTTGACAGTAAAATCTAAATGGCACACATTTCAGCGTATCCCGAACCTGCAACTTTCAACCCTGCACTTAGCTAAAGTTACGGGTGAACTAGTTTGATGATCTTGAAGTAAAATGTTCAAGACCCGTTCCTCGCCATGAGGTGTATTAGGTATATGGTACTAGCCTCATAATGTTCTAGATAAATCGGTATTCGGTGTGTTATATGGTCAATACCACACCAGCCGTCTTTATTTTCTCATAAAATGTCACGGTGCCCACTTTAGACAACAAATTTTATTTACAACGGAATAGGATGTCGTGTTGCTTTTCTCGCAGCCGTTACTTCCCAGACAACGTCCACAAAAGCTATTAACATTGTCTGATATCTATTTTATGAGATTGAATCGACCCTTAAGACTTTATCACCATCAAGTGGCTTGCTGATTGGTACGGGCGGTCATGCTTCTCCACATCTTGCGGTCTACAATGGTATGTATCAATTCGTGTGTCGACTCCCTTCTATGACACGACACAAGAACTGACGCTCTCACTGGTCCTCTATAACTCTTCGCACAAATCTGTCCAGTTGTCACAATATGTTCCAGTTATTGTTTTCTCATGATGCGACCATAAAACTACGATTGCCTCTTTCTAATGCTCATGATAAATAGTCTTTGTGACATCATTAAAATGTTTACTAATTTTAATTGTCCATGGAATGTTCAATATTCTTCCAAAAAACTTCAAAGCTTCCATGGAATTGTTTGCTTCTTTATTTTCCTTCTTTATTCTTTCAAGGGAAGTGCGTAACACCTAGTTAAGCATCTCAAAGAGTGACTTGGGCATGTATTTGTGTAAAATGTACTTTCTAGTCTAGACAGATTGCACCCACGGTAACAGACTCTATCCACCCTTGGCTTGATTTTCTTTTCTAGCAATTTTGCCAGGGCAGCAGGTTTAAGTTTGCCAGGGCAGCAGGCTTAAGTTTGCCAGGGCAGCAGGCTTAAGTTTGCCAGGGCAGCAGGCTTAAGTTTGCCAGGGCAGCAGGTTTAAGTTTGCCAGGGCAGCAGGCTTAAGTTTGCCAGGGCAGCAGGCTTAAGTTTGCCAGGGCAGCAGGCTTAAGTTTGCCAGGGCAGCAGGTTTAAGTTTGCCAGGGCAGCAGGCTTAAGTTTGCCAGGGCAGCAGACTTAAGTTTGCCAGGGCAGCAGGCTTAAGTTTGCCAAGGCAGCAGGCTTAAGGCCTGCTCTTTGCGATTCCTAACTGCCGTTGTTTACTGATTCGCAGCTATATGTCACAACTGGTTCTATGCTAAATGCTAGAATTTTGTCCTAACTTCAAGTAACATTTCATAAAATGTGTTTTTTTTTCCATTTGATAGAATGCATTTTTTTTTGCTTTTCCTGTCCCGTTCTTTATCTCTGTAATGACACTTTCATCTGATGTTATCCATGTGCAATTTTCGATTGTCTGCACCTGATCTCGCTCCATCCCCTCCCCCTTCGTCCCCCCCCCCCCCCCCCCAAGAAGAAAAGAATCATCGTTTACTTAAATTGTATATTTGGACACGATTTGTTTGTTTGATATTGAAATATCCTCTGTCCTATTATCAAGCCCACTTCCCAATATAAGACAGCTATTAGAAACTTTCATGATAGTGATAATTTTCACCCATTCATGTCCAAATTTTACACTGATCTTAAATACCTCTATCCTAACGAGACACAGCATAACATGTCCGCTCACACACTTTAGCGTGTGTCTTCTGTACTTTGCTTATACAGTGTTGTGTGTTTTGTCATCTGCACAGCCTACGGCCCTCCGGACAGACCTCTGCTGGATGCCTACTATGACCGGAACCCGAGTAGAAGCAGGCCTGATGTCTTTGGCGGCATGTTTGGAGGAACTCTGGGCGGCAATCTGGCTGGAGCGTATTTCATCAAAGAATATATATTCTAAGTGGCCAGTTGTTGTTGTGTTTGTTCAATCATACGTCATTTGGTAGCGGACACACAGCTGGGGTGTTCACACTCGTCCGTGGAGCTGGCAGGCTGGAGGTTCCCTGTGACTTGTAGCATTTCATGTCACGTGAGGGAACATATCCACCTGAAAATGTCTGCTACTTCCAATAAAGTTCGTCTTTCATTTATTTACCTTTGAATTTCTTCCTCTGTGTACACACAGTGTTGTTTTTTTTTTTTGGGGGGGGGGGGGAAGGGAGGAACACGATATAAGTATACTATGCGGCGCTCAACCTCCCCGTGTGTATGTGTGTGAGTGTGCGTGTGTGTGTATGTATGTGTGTGTGTGTGTGTGTGTGTTTCGGAATGTGTTGGTAGCATAAACAACTGATTAGCCCTACAAGAAGTAACGTGTCCAATCTCGGATTCAAGCAGTCTTGTGTCGTCGACGCTCGTGAAACACCATGGGCCGGGATGAGACAGTCCTTGACTGACTCTCAGATCTACTCAGTGGTTATGGCTTGATGGTATTGTTGTTCGTGCTGCTAATATTGTTGTTACTGGTGTTGTTATGGTTGTAGTTGTTCTTAACAATGTTGTTGTAATTGTTGTTGGTGGTGTTGTTGTTAGGGTTATTGTTATTGCTGTTGATGATATTGTTATAAGTGTTGTTGTCATTGTTATTGGTGTTATTGTTATTATTATTGTTGTTGTTATCGCTATTGTTATTGTTGTTGGTGGTGCTTTTGGTGTTGTTGATATTGTTGTTGGTGTTGTTATAGGTGTCGTTACTGTTATTGGTGTAGTTTTAATATTGTTAGTGCTGTTATTGATGGTCTAAACTACGCATACATCATATTAATAAAGAAATGAATGTAAAACATCCAGGCTTGTCCATGGGACACATTTTTCAGTCCCATTCCCATCCCATCCCACGGTCATTTTGCCTGTCCCATCCCATGGGATTTCCATGGGATTCCCATGATAATACTAATATAGAATACAGTTCAAATAAAATTATGAAATTTATGAAAGTTTAGGGTTAGTGTCTACTAAATAGGACTACATGTACAAAGAGACATGTAAAACAACATAATTTATTAATTTTAATATTCAAGAGTATTTTATTAAAACAAAGTTTAATCTAAATATGACAATTCAGTGTCATTCTGACATTCTCATTCTGTTTTAGAGCCACTCTGCTCATTCAGCACATTATCAATTTCCTGCTGATCGACTGTTTCTAATAATTCAGTTAATCCAGGCAATCCCTGAACCATTTCCACAATTTTCATCTTACATGCAAATCTGATGTACACAGAGTTTATAACGAGAGCTGGTAACATCCGTTTTCGTAACTTACTCAACAACAGTCCAGATGCACTAAATAAGCGATCTACTGCCGCTGAGGACACTGGTATGGCCAAAACAATTTTCGCACTTGCTGTTAGCAGTGGAAACCTATGTTCATTTTCCCAATAATTTAATGGTTGTGAAGTTGGTTGCCGTAATTTTTGAAACATGGTGACTTCATCCTCAAGGCATTTGTTTCTGGGGTCATCAAACTTAAATGTTTTGTTTGGTGGAGGATAACAAAAATAAGTCAAAATCACTTTTCGGCTTTTGTTCTACACTTCCTGCTACATCACATACAGCAGATGATTCAGAAGAAAGATTTACATCTTTGATGAATGAAATTGTTGGAACAACAGACTTAGAAAAAGCGATCCAATCATTGGCCCATTTTTGGTGTCCACATTCCCTTTCTCCTTAGTAACAATTGACTTGACCATGTCTTCTATTTTGGCTTTGATGTCAACTCCAGTAAGCAATGCTGCAGTAACTGCCAAAGAACTGCCACAATACGGCCAAAGATTTTCTCCAATAATTTTCTGAAAGTTCTGACAATATTTCTTCACCATGCTGCTGGAAGTTTCTTCGTCAATATCAACAATAACTTTGTACAACTGATAGTCTAGGAGGAAATATAACAGCAAAATTAAATAAGATGTATTTCTAGTCTGTCGAAAAAAAAGTTTTGAATTTCTCATGTATGTACAACATTCCTTTAATCTGATCAATATTCGGAATGTGGTTTAAGAATTCTTCATAATCTTTATTAAAGTAATGCGAGTAATTTTTTTTTTTTTTAAATGGGCATTGAAACGTGGATAATAAGATCGCATTCTCGCATTTATTAATTTATCCGGTGCCCCACCACGAGATAAAGAATTGATACAAGTATATACAGAAAAAGGATGGATAAAAGGCTTTAAAAAGGTTTTAAAAAAAAGTTGCTATGACATGGCTACTGTTCCATGTGTCCCATGGGAAATATAAATGTTTGCTGTCCCGTCCCATCCCATCCCATGGGACGTTTCCCATAGGATTCCCATGGGGATTCCTATGGGAATCCCATTCCCATGGACAAGCCTGATAAAATCTACAATGAAAACCACAGTGCGCTTTACTCAAGGCATATCAATTAGATCGAGTGCTCCTAGAGTCATTACCCTTCCCAAGAAACTAAGCCGTGGGAAACCGCTACTAGGTGAAAGTTGAGGAACAGCTTGTGGGCTATTAAGAAGATTTGCCTTCGGTCCGAAGTCTTGAGTTTTTGCAGTAAACGGCGGAGTCATTAAAAGCGGACTTAACAGTGACAACATTTTATTGACGTCACTGTTTGGTGATGCCAGCAAAGATCTAATCGCATTGGTAAGTACTGGTGCTGCCTTCGTGGTATTTGAAGTCAGTTGCTGTGGTCTGAAGAGATCACCCAAGCTCTGCGTTCCTGGATCTGTGGCAGCACCTGGAGCAGACTGCTGTGGACGGAACAGATCGCCGAAACGTAATAGTGGGTTTGCGGCAATGCCTGGGGTAAGTTGTTGTGGAGTGAAGAAATTGTCGAAGCTCGGTATTACTCGGTTTGCGAAACTGCCTGAGGAAGATTGTTGATCTACGAAAAGTGGAGTAACTTGGCTGCTACCAATGTCTGGGGCAGATTGCTGTGGTCTAAAGAAATCGCCAACACTTGATCCAAACTGGCTCGGATTTCGGACTGGCTGCTGTACTCTGAAGGAATTATCCGGGCCGGGCAATACTTGGTTTCTGTTGGATTGCGAAGGTCTAAATAAATTATCAAACGCTGGCGCCATTTGATTTGTGTTAAAATTTGAAAGTTGTTTCTCAGGCAGGGAAACTTCAACCTCTGAGGGATACTGCGACCGCCAGTCCCGCTGGGCATATCTCGGCTGTGAGTCATATCTCCGGTTAAACCCCCAGTCTTGTCTTCCAGGACCCATGTAGGGACGTTCTCGAAAATTCTGTTCTCCTGGCCCAACATCTATATCCAACATTTCAGCTGCCAGAGGTGAGTTGATAAAATTCCTGGACATTGGGTCCATGCCGCGACTAGCCATATTTAGAAAGTATGGGTCAATCGCTAAACAGAAAGAGAAAAGAAGGAAAGGCGGAAGTGGTGGGGAGGGGTGGGGGTGAGGTGAGGGACAAGAGAAGCATTTTAAAACACTATCTATCTATCTATCTATCTATCTATCTATCTATCTATCTATCTATCTATCTATCTATCTATCTATCTATCTATCTATCTATCTGTCTATCTGTCTGTCTGTCTGTCTGTCTGTCTGTTCTTAACCCTTTGAAAATAAAGACTTATTATTATTATTATTATTATTATTATTATCTGTCTGTCTGTCTGTCTGTCTGTCTGTCCGTCCATCCATCCATTCATCCGTCCGTCCATCCCTCTGTCTGCCTGCCTGCCAGCTGCCTGCCTGTCTTGTCTGTCTGTCTGTCTGTCTGTCTGTCGGTCGGTCTGTCTGTCTGTCTTGGTCGGTCGGTCAGTTGGTATGTCTTTCAATCCATCCATCCATCCATCCCTCCCTACATCCATCCATCTTTCTTTCTCTCCCTCCCTCCATCCACCCATTTATCCATCCATCCACCCATCCGTCCGTCCGTCTGCTTGTCTATCTATCTTTCTGTCTATCAGTCAGTAGCCTGCCTCCCTGCCGGTCGTTTACTTGGTGGGTTGAGTGTCTGCATATGATTCTATCTTGTTAGGCATATGTCTATGTGTATGTCTGCCTGTTTATATATCTGTCCTCTGACCTGAAAACTCCGTCGATATCAGCGTAGGTAGAAAGAAACTGTAAGAATAAGCTATTTTGTCAAAAACAATTGATTGATGTGAACATTTTGAAAATGATCTTATCTTTAAAAGTTTACATACCTTTCGTCGATACAGCCAGAATGAAACCAATGGACACAGCCAGTGAATTCATGCTTTCTCACTTGCAATCTCTGCTTAAAGATCAAACAAACAGAATAAGCAGATATATTGACACATCAACGTTAACTGGTCGTGTGAGGGAAGGTAAGAGCTCTCAAAGCCGTGGGTTCGTTCCCGGACTGCGGTTTTTGTTTTGGTTTGTTTTTTGCGGGCATCACTGGAGCTACGGAGTTCGTGCTGAGTGCGATGCTCTCGGCAAGCGACCGGCCGTTCTGCTGAATGAGACTGCGCCAGATGGGGTTAAAACTCGGCGCATTGAAGGCAACCCTCTAGAATTTAATTGGGTAGTACTTTTAGTAAAAATCAACATTAACAGCTATATGTAAAACCAACACATATAGATAGATGTGTTACTATTTTCAGCTGGTAGTAAATTACGAGTAATATAGGAGCTATGTCTTCCAGGTGATCCTTCTATCTGGTCAGTTTTCAAACTCAATATAATTAGGGTTTTAAAAAACCACATAACATCATTAATCATTCTCCTTATTGTTCTGCTTTCGTTTCCCGCTGATTAATCTATCAGTCACAACTGAGAAATAGAATAGGCAGACTGTACTAAATCTTGGATACAGAAAAGAACAAATGTATCCATACGACAAGAGCTGAATATTGATGAAGGTTGGCTACTAAAGACGATAAAACAAAGAAACTGAACATATTTTGGTCACTTGAAACGTCACGAAAGTCTGGAGAGAATAATAATGGAGGGGTATATGCCAAGGTATAATGCATACAGATAAAACTACTATGGAGAAAGAAATATACATTAATGGGGGAAAATTGGAGGTGGTGGAAAATTTGAATATCTTGGGTCATTGATTACCAATAACGGTGACACAATGAAAGAAATTAAACGGCGACTATCCATTGCTCTTCAAAGACTAAAACAGATGAATAAATTATGGGGTGGGACAGACAGAACTACAAAAATTAGATTTTTAAGAGCATGCATCTTTCCCATTGCAACATACGCCTGTGAGACATGGACACTTACTAAACAAGATGAACAACGCATAAACGCCTTTGAATATAAATGTTATAGACGAGTTCTAAGAATATCTTGGGTAAAGAAAAGAACAAATGCATCCATACTTCAAGAGTTGAATATTGAGGAGGGATGGCTATTAAAGACGATAAAACAAAGAAAATTGAAGTATTTTGGTCACTTGAAACGTCACGAAAGTTTGGAGAGAACAATAATGGAAGGGTATATGCCTGGGAAGAGAGGAAGAGGAAGGCCAAAGAGAAGATGGGTGCAGGTTGTGGCGGATGATCTCCAGATGGGTGTATCAGACGCGGGACATCTTGCTTGTGATCGAGAAGCTTTCCGGAAGGTTGTTATGGGAGCGAGGTTCTGCAAAGGACATGCTACTGAATGAATGAATATGCCAAGGAAGATCGGACGAGGAAGGTCACAGAGAAGATAGGTGCTTGATGTGGCAGATGATCTCTAGATGGGTGTATCGGACGCGGGACATCTTGCTTATGATCGAGAGGTTTTCAGGAAGGTTGTTATGGGAGCGAGTTTCTGCAAAGGACATGCTACTGAATAATTGAAGCTTTAATAGAACACAAACAGAAGTAACAAAACAAACTAACAACAAATTTCAGTCTCACAAGAAAATGCAAGCCCTCAACCAACTCATGTCAAGCCATGAGTCAAGTTCATGATCGGTTGCATGTGGCAGCTACAGAGTTCTACTGGACGAGGTAGTCAGTCTCACACTAATCCTCCTTAGTGACATCTAGCGACATATATGTAGGTTACAGACTTACTGTTCTTTTCTTTCCCTATGGGCACCCACAGACAAATACGATTATTAACCATTGGGTGTGAGCTTTAACGTGCTTCAACTTTCTCCGCGGCGTAGTCAATTAATTTCACAAGCCGGTAAATTGGACTTAAATGTTGCCTTTTCGTCCTTAACTTGGGGACGTAAATTACCAGTACCTCACAAGTCGGGGAGAGTTCGTCTGATGGCGAGAGACATTGGCAATAAGGAAAACTAACTCTCAAGCAGAAGTCAGTCTAGTGCACTTTCTACTGGTATATTGAGTTGAGTTGAGTTGAGTTGAGTTGAGCTAAGAATCGACACCACTGCACTCTGGACATTCCCATACACGCCCCGTCCCCTCGTTCAACATCCAGCGAAGAGTCACACTACTAATCTATCTAATTTTTCCCACTGTTATCTGAATGAAAGTCTCGGTCTTCCCTTTCAGTTTTGAGATTCTTCCAGAACCCCAACTTATCCCAGGCAATATAACTCTTTCTACTAATAGCAAATGTATGGACGAGAGCGGAAGAGGAGAAAAAAAACGAATAAGATTTGTTTATTTGATTTTATCGAAGTGCCACAACTAATATAATATTATCGTCAAAGCAATTTTCCCGGTCCCATAAGGGAAAAAGAATGGTCATATTGTAATCTACCATGCCTGCTCCATGGCGAAGGGCACGCAGTTCGTAATCTCGCATACCGCGTTCGAAATCGAGCTGCGGGCGATTTGGCAGCAGACCACCTTGCGTTGGTTTTTTAAAATGAAAATGGCAAGAGTGCCGGTCGTTCAATAAGCAAAAATAAACTAGTGAACGTAAACTTGCCAATAGATCACAAACAGCCCCCCCCCCCCCCAACAACAACAAAAAATGATGGAGTTCACAGTTACGTACTGTAAAGGATATGCAACTAACGTTAACTAACCATACATGTCGCACGATGCCATTAAGCAATGTTGAAGTCGCGGGATTATACTTGTCCCATTGCCTTGGGTGTTGTCCCTGCATATTTTACAGATGGGGGGGGGGGGGGGGGGGTGGGTGGGGGGGGGGGGGGGAGGGGGGTGGGGGGGGGAAAAGGGGGGGGGGGGGCCCGCTACGACGTAGATTAGCAATAGGATTTTACAACGTCGGCAGAGTCCTACGTTCACTGAACGGCCAGCCGCCTGCCGAGAGAGCAAGCATAGAAAGCTCTAATGGCGTCCTGGAATCTCGGGATAAAATTACATTCACTGGCCTAGCAACGAGGCTGTTCTCGAAAGAACCCCAGTGCCTTCAGAGCTCGGGGCAGATGTCATGACCATTTGACGTCCACCACGCCCACGGCCGCTCTTGGAATGTATAGTAATTTGTGGACTGCTCAAGCATAGCTACAGGCTCAAAGGTAAAAAGACAGCTGTACGACGCTGAATCCACTGACGTTTGTGTATCGTCTTAATATCTGTGTTATTAATGAATTCCTAAATCTCTGGACTGAGACTTTGTTAAATCAACCTACAAAGTCATAATTTAATTGAAGGGCGTTTCGTGTACGCATTGAGGATGTAAAACGGTATGTGTAACTTGTCTATCACTTGTAGTGTGCACTATCCTCGTAAAATTTAAAGACACAAATATGAGTAAGGAAATGTTGGCTCTCGGCGGTTGGGTGGTCACAACATTGTCAATATCTTGGTCTTTACCGCATCACAACCTACCACCTTACCTACAAAACATCCCCTAGTACCATTAAGGCTGGGTCTACATGGGAGCTCAGGATCATATGTCTCATGTATGTGCCGCTACGGCTGGGTACCCAAACCTGTGAACCCATGTCAATTTTAATACTAATACTTAAGAATCATTTAAAAGAACAAATCATGAATCGTAAGCTGGATTTATCACACGCCCACCAGTGTGCATGGTCAGGCCAGACATGCTAGCCACTGTCGCTATCACGGTGGTGCCGACTGGCAAGTTGACATGTTGAAGTTCACGAACGACCGACTGTTATTTCAAAGGGTAACAAATTGGGACAACAAAAAAAAAGCACTCTTACATTCGCCCTATGAGTGATGCGTAAATTGAAACAGCAACATAAAACTATTCGTAATATGTGTCGCTACCGTTATTTCTATAGAGGTCGTTCGGTGCCGCCACTGTGGTGCTGCCCTCAATGTTACCCCTGGAGCCCCTTCGCTTGCCAGACATTTCCTGGTACCACAATATGTAACATTGATCGTCCTGGTAATCCCTTATCAATTTTTATTTTGTAACAGTACGCGCCGAACCATTGGGACTGGGTTATAGCACACGACTGCACATGCTCGCAGACAATCGTAAAAAGCCATTGCACTACTTTGCTCCACGGACTGGGAGCGTAATCGATTAAAAGTGGTCATTGACACTGGCATGGAACGGATCTGAGGCACTGACAGTTACATGTCAGGGGACCCTATTACATGCCTTAGAGAACACTTGGGGCATACGGTGCTAGCCTGTGTATTGTATATCCCAATCAGTCACTCCAGTGGGTGATAGTTGTTCTGTCTGCGCATTTACTTTCCCTAGAAAACAGAGAAACAGCGTGATAATATGGTCCGGGTACTGCCATCTCAGGCTGCTCGACCTGGGCGCTCAGAATCATAGTGTTTTTATTGTTTATTAGGCGTTGAATCCTAGCACGATGTAGTTGTTCGAACGCTTGACCATCGTGGTCCCTGCTAGGTGTATGGGGGTGCGTCTAGGGCCACTATGCTACTGCGAGCTTCAGATTGTCTGTATTGAATTTAAAGGTTACACCTCTAATAGTCTTGCCTGTGTTCATTAACGCACACATACTAGTTTACCACAGTAAGACAGTCACGCTTGTGTTCATATGTAAACGCACATATACTAGTTTTACCACAGTAAGACAGTCTCACGCGCTGTGTTCATATTAAACGCACACATACTAAGTTTTACCACCAGTTAAGACAGTCACGCCTGTGTTCATATTAAAACGCACACATACTAGTTTACCACAGTAAGACAGTCACGCTTTGTTCATATGTAAACGCACACATACTAGTTTACCCAGTAAGACAGTCCGCTTGTGTTCATATTAAACGCACACATACTAGTTTAACACAGTAAGACAGTCACGCTGTGTTCATATTAAACGCACAAATACTAGTTACCACAGTAAGACAGTCACGCCTGTGTTCATATTAAACGCACATATACTAGTTTACCACAGTAAGACAGTCACGCCTGTGTTCATATAAACGCACCCAACATACTAGTTTACACAGTAAGACAGTCACGCCTGTGTTCATATTAAACGCACAATACTAGTTTACCACAGTAAGACAGTCACGCCGGTTCATATTAAACCGCACTATACTAGTTTACCCAGTAAGACAGTTCACGCCGTGTTCATATTAAACGCAATCCTAGTTTATCACAGTAAGACAGTCACGCCTGTGTTCATATTAAACGCACATATACAAGTTTACCACAGTAAGACAGTGACGCCTGTGTTCATATTAAACGCACATATACTAGTTTACCACAGTAAGACAGTCACGCCTGTGTTCATATTAAACGCACATATACTAGTTTATCACAGTAAGACAGTCACGCCTGTGTTCATATTAAACGCACACATACTAGTTTACCACAGTAAAACAGTCACGCCTGTGTTCATATTAAACGCACACATACTAGTTTACCACAGTAAGAGAGTCACGCCTGTGTTCATATTAAACGCACATATACTAGTTTACCACAGTAAGACAGTCACGCCTGTGTTCATATTAAACGCACCTATACTAGTTTATCAAGTAAGACAGTCACGCCTGTGATCATATTAAACGCACACATACTAGTTTACCACAGTAAGACAGTCACGCTTGTGTTCATATTAAACGCACACATACTAGGTTATCACAGTAAGACAGTCACGCTTGCGTTCATATTAAACGCACACATACTAGTTTATCACAGTAAGACAGTCACGCCTGTGTTCATATTAAACGCACATATACTAGTTTACCACAGTAAGACAGTCACGCTTGCGTTCATATTAAACGCACACATACTAGTTTATCACAGTAAGACAGTCACGCCTGTGTTCATATTAAACGCACATATACTAGTTTACAACAGTAAGACAGTCACGCTTGTGTTCATATTAAACGCACACATACTAGTTTACCACAGTAAGACAGTCACGCCTGTGTTCATATTAAACGCACACATACTAGTTTACCACAGTAAGACAGTCACGCCTGTGTTCATATTAAACGCACATATACTAGTTTACCACAGTAAGACAGTCACGCCTGTGTTCATATTAAACGCACATATACTAGTTTATCACAGTAAGACAGTCACGCCTGTGTTCATATTAAACGCAAATATACTAGTTTACCACAGTAAGACAGTCATGCCTGTGTTCATATTAAACGCACATATACTAGTTTACCACAGTAAGACAGTCACGCCTGTGTTCATATTAAACGCACATATACTAGTTTATCACAGTAAGACAGTCACGCCTGTGTTCATATTAAACGCACACATACTAGTTTACCACAGTAAGACAGTCACGCCTGTGTTCATATTAAACGCACACATATAGTTTACCACAGTAAGACAGTCACGCCTGTGTTCATATTAAACGCACATATACTAGTTTATCACAGTAAGACAGTCACGCCTGTGATCATATTAAACGCACACATACTAGTTTACCACAGTAAGACAGTCACGCTTGTGTTCATAGTAAACGCACACATACTAGTTTATCACAGTTGGACAGTCTTGCTTGTGTTCATAGTAAACGCATAGTCTTCCTCACGCTTCTAAGTCTTAAAATATGTTAACGTTAGTGTGTCTTTCACAGGACATCGCAAACAACCCTAACATTTGTTGGCTGTTTGTGATTTACTAGGCTTGTTTACATTCTTCTTCTTCTGCGTTCATCCGGAGAGTTTGTTTTGTTTACAGCAAAGCTGCCTTCTTGCGCCGTTAGGCCGACATATCCGACTTCTGCGGGCATTTGTTAACCGGGTAACCTTCCCAGGTTTTACATTCAATAGTTTGCCATTGCTTTCTGAACTACGTAGGTTCATACCTTCGATATCAACGCAAGACGGCCTGCTTCCTAAACGTCTTCGACCAGGTATGTCAGAGAGTTGTGCAATAAGTTCACTGCCCCTAGTTCACAGAGCCGGCCTTACCATATGTAACGTTTCATAAACTCGATTGCACAGGCATTAAATTTAAAAATATTGATAATTGAAATCGAAACAGGAGCACAAAACAATTACAATATAATCTGAACACATTGCATGAACAAAATCAAATATGCTCATTCATTCTCTCCGTAACTTACGGTTTTGTGAATGCATTATATACAGTTTAGCAACGACAAGGAGAAACAACACGTACTAAGACATTGTTGATATGACTCACCTGAGATCCCCTGTGGGGAGACATGTGCCAGACGTTACAGAAACAAACAGTTGTAGAGAAGTGGCTAGAGGGCGTGGCTGTACAAGCATCAAAACAATATGTTGTGTGCGGAATTTTAAACTTTGCATCCATCTTGGTAGAGAGTGTAAATTATTGAATAATGCATTTTGTGTAAATGTGAAAACAACTTTGTTTTGAACGTGTTTTTTGTTTGTTTAAATCTATGAATTTATAATTGATGTGTGCAAAACAATGTTTTTGTGTAGCGTATTATGTAGTCACGGCTGTATAACATTATGATTCACTGGAGCCTGGGACTTGTTGACGACAACATAATGAAGACAGAAAACAACGTCGTTTATATGTTCTTTTTCTGCCTTCCTTGATTCTTATATGCATTTACGTTACTTAAACGTACTAAACTTATCTCTTCTTATTTATCATCAACTAGTGCCTTGCCGACTGGCGTGGGCAGTCATGCTTCTCTTCATCTTGCGATCTCCAACAGCACATACCAGTTCCTGTGTCGACTTACAGCCTTTCCATAACACATATTTTTAATGTTTAATTTGTTTATCTTGAAAGGAAAACTTTGTGTTTGTACAAAATATCCGCCATTTAGTGTAAGGTCAATAATTTGAACAAGTTGAAAAGCGACGCTACTGTCAATACATCATCATCATCATCATCATCATCATCATCAACATTTGCACTGTCAACTGACGTAAGCTTCCGTGTCTCTTCACAGATCTCGGTATTTGGTGTTCTTGATCAATTCTCCTAATTTCAGTCCCGAAGTAAGGTACATGAAGAACTGAAAATGAGATACACGTTTTAGGAAAATTTGGATTCACAAAAAGAAAAGATTCAGGTTACAAATTACATGAATTTTGCACAGAAAATGAGTTAACGATAGCCAAAACACTTTTTAAACAACACCTGAGAAGAATCTTCACATTGAAGTCCTCGGACAGTACTACTAAAAAACCCAGATGGATTAGTAGTGTAACTCTTCGCTGACTGTTGAGCGAGGGACGGAGAACGTATGGGAATGTTCTGAGTTCAGCTATGTCAGTTTTTAGCTCAACTGAACTCAACTCAACTTAACCAGCGTGACATTTTTTGTCCAGCCTCAGAAAATTCCGAAACACAGCAGAGATAGATCCATCCATCATGTGCCATGCCGGTAAGCATGGGCGGTCATGTTCTGCCATCTCATTCGATGACCAGAGTCATGGATCAGATCCATCCAGGTACTTGCCTCTAGGTCTTCCCCTTGGTCTGTTCTCCTCGATCTTACCAGTTGTCACCAAGTTCTCCAAATCATTTCTTCTCATAACATGCCCAAAAAAGTTTGACTGTCTACGTCTTATGTCTCTAATCAGTTTACGATCCTCATTTGTTTCTTGTAGGACTTGTTCATTGGTTTTTCAATGAAAAACGAAAAAATAGATAGAGAACAATATTCCAGTGTTAAACCGTGCCCGGACAAAGAACACCTGTGAAATTTAATTTTAACATTAGTGCATTTTCCCAATGCTCCTTTTGATAAAATGGGAACGGTTGGAGTTGTCCACAACATCTAAATATAGTGTGAAATTCAACATCCGTCGTTTGATCTGGGAGCCAAGACAAGGGGTTATCACCGGGAAAGTTATATCTCTTGTTTCAAATAGTTTCCATTGAGCTCAAACGAGGGCGAAACTCGAGTATAGTGCTTCCATATTGACGTGGATAGGCCTTAGATTCATACCAGAATACGATCAGCGTTGCCAGTAGTGGGTTGTGCTCAATATTTAAAATTCAAATCCCGAAATAACCAAATTAATCAATTTGATTATTGCTCATTGGATTTAGGAGGCCTGGTGTTCCTTGCCAGTGAGAAGTCCTGATCGTTTCGGGTCCACATAGATTGACGGACGTCAGTCGCGGCGATTGGGCAATCTTTAGCATAGCCTACGATGGGTGACGTTGTGATATTCTGTTATGATAATTTGGCTGTGTGTCCAACATGTGCCGCGTGGTTACACACCCGCTTCACACGCCAGTGATCCGGGGCTTGTTTCCGGATCCGGTCAGGGATATGCACTACTGACGAGCTCAAACGAGGGCGAAACTCGAGTATAGTGCTTCCATATTGACGTGGATAGGCCTTAGGTTTATACCAGAATACGATCAGCGTTGCCAGTAGTGGGTTGTGCTCAATATTTAAAATTCAAATCCCGAAATAACCAAATTAATCAGTTTCCATTGAGTTGTTGCAAGGCCTCAGTTGTCAACATTATTCCCCTTTTTCATAACTGGAGATAACTGCAAGTTACTTCCCCCTTGACGCTACCAATGTAGGATTGTTAGCAACACGCCTACGTAAGAGGGACATCATGATCGCGGCACAGTCAACTTCTATTAACATAATATATGATAATGATGAAGATTATAAATTGCCTGGAGAAATTGTCTGTTGAGGTGCAGTTTACAGAAATGCACCGACCTATCCAGTATGCTGGCCAGTTCGGCTGTTGTTATTATGGTGATGTTATGTATTATAAATTCATGATAGGACTTTCATAATGATTGTTGTAAGTTGGAGACTAGAGTTAACATAAGGCTATTATATATTAGTGTTTTCTTTATGAATATCTATAGAAAATCCGCGAAGAATTAGGTTCATTGTCTTTGATTTAGGAAGTGTTTACCTAGTCAGATCATGCCCTTTATAAGGAATGATAGTCCTGTTTATTAGTTATTCAGTCTTCCTGTCTCTTTATGTTCACACGAGTATCTTTTTCTTGGTATGTAAGTTCATGTGTACAGAATCACTGATGAGTTCATTTATAAATATATGCATGTAATATAAAATGGCCTATACCTTTATATGGGATAAGAGAATAAATACCAAGATGGAGAAATGGCATCACTCTTGCTGATATCCACCTGATATTCTCGGCGCTAGAACCCTGAAAGAACGAGAATGATTCTCCCCCATAAGGTAGGAGTGAGAAAAGACATATTATGTTGTTATGAGGGGGTGGGGGGGGACTGCAATGTGAGACAATGGTGCCTCTGGGGCCAGGTCTGAGTGACTCACCCTTGTGTCACAACAACTTCTCTCTCTCTCTCTCTCTCTCTCTCTCTCTCTCTCTCTCTCTCTCTCTCTCTTCTCTCTCTCGCCTCTCTTCTCTCTGTTGTTGTTGTTGTTCCTTGAGCAGACATAGTCTTTGTTTGAATGAAGATGAGACATTTTTAAAAATAAAATGAAGACATTTTGATAAATGATGATGACTAACCATATGAGGGTCATATTTCTTAGGGCAGGGGGTGAAGATTCTTTTCCAGTGCGGGAAAAGAGATTCACCCTTAACCATCACTGGCCTCTCCATTCTTCGAACATCAATCCCAGCAGGATAAACACCATTGGGTCTCCTTTATTACCACTTCATGTTGTCCCCCGTGCCAACACCTGCAGGCTTATGAACTTTCACACCCACTGTTATTGGTTATGAATATTCACACCCTATGTGTGTTAAGGACAAACAATGGACCATGTGGTTTATTAAATATGGACGGCTACACCGGTTAATTTACTCATGGATATTCACTTTGTCCCTGTCAAACCATGAACGTTTCCCGTGAGAACTAGAAAACCTTTAGCATTTCGGTGGAGCAAGGAAAATGTTGATTTCATTCCTTCATTACCACAACATCTGGATAGCTAATTAATAAATTAGATATAATTGCTACCGTGTGTAATGAGATGTTATTTTTCATTTTTATTATGGGTGTATGATTACGACATGTTCTATTAACTTGCATATATTTTCCTTTTTTCTCCAGGTTATCTTAATACAATGTTGTATGTTAACAGCAGTAGGTGTTTATTTACTTGTTAGTTGGTGTTTGAGTTTTTTCATGTGTGTTCACATTGATAAGTTTAGTCCAGGGACATCACTACTATGGAGCTACTGTGGGCTGGAAAACTACACGGACCCTCGGTTTACATAAAGTGAGAGCCCTCCTCTCGAAGGTTCGGTAAACTTCCAGGGCTCTATTGGTCTCTGTTAGGAAACATCTCTATATACTATATATCTAGGCAGTCTTTTTTGAGCCAGTTCATGTTTCTTATACAGTTGGCGTTTCAGATTTGAGGATTCTTTTCCTTATATCTTCACCCATCATCCCACAAGTAGTGGTTGTCGTTCGGGAGGTACCTTTTATAGAAGAGTAGGGGCTATTGTCCGGTCTGTTATAAACATCGCCACAATTGGGTTGCTCGACCAGTACAGTTAGCTAAAAATTGTAAAGAGCATTTTAGACAATGATGTTGGTCATTATTTAATTCCATGAATGTGCATTTAAAAACCATTGTGCAATTGGTTTTAGTGTGTGGCTTTCTAACTACTCTGCCTATGAAATAGGTAAATATTCTGTTTTGGGAATACCTATTAGGGCATGAAACATCTATTCTGTTTTTGAATATATATATATATATATATATATATTATATATATTCTATTTTTCAAGATCTGTTCTGTTTTTGAATATCTACTTTTGAATATAATTATAGACATATTTAGTAACTATTGACAGAATACATATACATTTTAACAATGGCAAAGGCAGCAAATCTCAGAGCCCTGTTTATGGAAACGGGAAAATTTTGTGGTCCCCAAAGCTCAGAATTGGCAAAGTTTAAGTCTGAGGAGTAAAACAAATACATGAAAAGTTGAGGATGGAGGCGTGACTTTCAGAGGAAAAGTTGAAGATGGAAAAGGACGTAGAAGAGCTAACGCTTCATGCTCAACTGGAGAACAAAGAGAAAGATCGCCAACATGTCATAGAGATGACGAATGTGGAGAAAAAGCTGGAGCTTAGGAGAATTGAGTCAGGAAATAATACAACGATCTCTGCACCTAATGCTAGCATGAGAGCCGAAGCAAATGCAAAAGCGTCTTCTCTTCACCAGGGTCCAATGTCGTTCCGGATGGATCGATTTTCAGAGCATGGCGATACGATTGAGAGTTAACTTCGCCGATTCCAGAGAATGTGTGTTATGTCTGGCCTAGAGGAAGGTAAATGGAGTATCAAGTTATCTCAAGGATTGCATGGGATTGCTTATGATGTATTTTCCAGACTGCGTCCAGTGAACCTGACAAATATGAAACTATCTGATAGTCTCATGACTAGACAGCAAGCAAAGGAGTTTTCTGTGACGATAACTCCGACAAATCCTCAACCAGAGGAATGGAAACAAGCCCAGGCAGCAGTTAGGACCCTAGTGGCATGTTTTTATAAACTGCCTAAAACAATTTACCTCCATATAATGTTGAAATGCATATGAAGAATGGACTTCTTCATAGACGGGCAGGTATAGAAGGACATGAGCATGCGCAACTCGTTGTACCTTCTTCTTAAAAGCTCAAATTCTAGATATGGGAAATGGTCTACCATTTAGTGGACACATGGGCATCAATGCTACTACGCAGAGGATTTCTACAAGTTATTACTGGCCTGGAATAAATGCAGACATATTCATTATATATATATATATATATATATATATATATATATATATATATATATATATATATATATATATATATATATATATATATATATATATATATTGTATTCCCAGTGTTAGATAGTTGCGCCAAAGCAATGGAAAGCACCAGCGACCTTAGGGGAAATGGCGACCACTGGCACACCATTTGCAAGTGTGTCTGTGGATATAGTGGGACTCTCACCAGTTTAAGTTTGCCAGGGCAGCAGGCTTAAGTTTGCCAGGGCAGCAGGCTTAAGTTTGCCAGGGCAGCAGGCTTAAGTTTGCCAGGGCAGCAGGTTTAAGTTTGCCAGGGCAGCAGGCTTAAGTTTGCCAGGGCAGCAGGCTTAAGTTTGCCAGGGCAGCAGGCTTAAGTTTGCCAGGGCAGCAGGTTTAAGTTTGCCAGGGCAGCAGGCTTAAGTTTGCCAGGGCAGCAGACTTAAGTTTGCCAGGGCAGCAGGCTTAAGTTTGCCAAGGCAGCGGCTTAAGGCCTGCTCTTTGCGATTCCTAACTGCCGTTGTTTACTGATTCGCAGCTATATGTCACAACTGGTTCTATGCTAAATGCTAGAATTTTGTCCTAACTTCAGTAACATTTCATAAAATGTGTTTTTTTTCCATTTGATAGAATGCATTTTTTTTTGCTTTTCCTGTCCCGTTCTTTATCTCTGTAATGACACTTTCATCTGATGTTATCCATGTGCAATTTTCGATTGTCTGCACCTGATCTCGCTCCATCCCCTCCCCCTTCGTCAAGAAGAAAAGATCATCGTTTACTTAAATTGTATATTTGGACACGATTTGTTTGTTTGATATTGAAATATCCCTCTGTCCTATTATCAAGCCCACTTCCCAACATAAGACAACTATTAGAAACTTTCATGGCAGTGACATTTTTCACCCACTCATGTCCAAAATATACACTGATCTGTACATACCTCTATCCTAACGAGAACCAATAAATATGCTCGATGCCCATACTTTAGCGTGTGTCTTCTGTACTTTGCTTATACAGTGTTGTGTGTTTTGTCATCTGCACAGCCTACGGCCCCCCGGACAGACCTCTGCTGGATGCCTATTATGACCGGAACCCGAGTAGAAGCAGGCCTGATGTCTTTGGCGGCATGTTTGGAGGAACTCTGGGCGGCAATCTGGCTGGAGCGTATTTCATCAAAGAATATATATTCTAAGTGGCCAGTTGTTGTTGTGTTTGTTCAGTCATCTGGTAGTGGACACACAGCTGGGGTGTTCACACTCGTCCGTGGAGCTGGAAGGCTGGAGGTTCCCAGTGACTTGTAGCATTTCATGTCACGTGATGGAAAATGTCCACCTGAAAATGTCTGCTACTTCCAATAAAGTTCGTCTTTCATTTATTTACCTTTGAATTTCTTCCTTTGTGTACACACATTTTTTTTTTTGGGAGGGGGGGGGGGGGGGGGGGGGGTGGGGAGGGGAGGAACACGATATAGGTATACTATGCGGCGCTCCCCGTGTGTATGTGTGTGTGTGTGTGTGTGTGTGCGTGTGTGAGTGTGTGTGTGCGTGTGTGTGTGTGTGTGTGTGTGTGTGTTTCGGAATGTGTTGGTTGCATAAACAACTGAATAGCCCTACAAGAAGTAACATGTCCAATCTCGGATTCAAGCAGTCTTGTGTCGTCGACGCTCGTAGGTCACCATGGGCCGGGATGAGACAGTCCTTGATTGACTCTCAGATCTACTCAGTGGTTATGGTTTGAGGGTATTCTTGTTCGTGCTGCTAATGTTGTTGTTACTGGTGTTGTTATGGTTGTAGTTGTTCTTAACACTGTTGTTGTAACTGTTGTTGGTGGTGTTGTTGTTAGGGTTATTGTTATTGCTGTTGATGATATTGTTATAAGTGTTGTTATCATTGTTATTGGTGTTATTGTTATTACTATTGTTGTTGTTATCGCTATTGTTATTGTTGTTGGTGGTGCTTTTGGTGTTGTTGATATTGTTGTTGGTGTTGTTATAGGTGTCGTTACTGTTATTGGTGTAGTTTTAATATTGTTAGTGCTGTTATTGATGGTCTAAACTACGCATATATCATATTAATAAAGAAATGAATGTAAAACACCCAGGCTTGTCCATGGGACACATTTTTCAGTCCCATTCCCATCCTATCCCACGGTCATTTTGCCTGTCCCATCCCATGGGATTTCCATGGGATTCCCATGATAATACTAATATAGAATACAGTTCAAATAAAATTTTGAAATTTATGAAAGTTTGGGGTTAGTGTCTGTTAAATAGGACTACATGTACAAACAGACATGTAAAACAACAGAATTTATTAATTTTAATATTCAAGAGTATTTTATTAAAACAAAGTTTAATCTAAATATGACAATTCAGTGTCATTCTGACACTCTCATTCTGTTTCTGAGTCACTCTGCTCATTCAGCACATTATCAATTTCCTGCTGATCGACTGTTTCTAATAATTCAGTTAATCCAGGTAATCCCTGAACCATTTCCACAATTTTCATCTTACATGCAAATCTGATATACACAGAGTTTATAACGAGAGCTGGTAACATCCGTTTTCGTAACTTACTCAACAACAATCCAGCTGCACTAAATAAGTGCTCTACTGCCGCTGAGGACACTGGTATGGCCAAGACAATTTTCGCACTTGCTGTTAGCAGTGGAAACCTATGTTCATTTTTCCAATAATTTAATGGTTGTGAAGTTGGTTGCCGTAATTTTTGAAACATGGTGACTTCATCCTCAAGGCATTTGTTTCTGGGGTCATCAAACTTAAGTGTTTTGTTTGGTGGAGGATAAAAAAATAAGTCAAAATCACTTTTCGGCTTTTGTTCTACAATTCCTGCTACTTCACATACAGCAGATGATTCAGAAGAAAGATTTAAATCTTTGATGAATGAAATAACAGTTGGAACAACAGACTTAGAAAAAGCGATCCAATCATTGGCCCATTTATTGGTGTCCACATTCCCTTTCTTCTTAGTAACAACTGACTTAACCATGTCTTCTATTTTGGCTTTAATGTCAACTCCAGTAAGGAATGCTGCAGTAACTGCCAAAGAACTGCCGCAATATGGCCAAAGTTTTTCTCCAATAATTTTCTGAAAGTTCTGACAATATTTCTTCACCATGCTGCTGGAAGTTTCTTCGTCAATATCAACAATAACTTTGTACAACTGATAGTCTAGGAGGAAGTATAACAGCAAAATTAAATGAGATGTAGTACCATCTATTTCTAGTCTGTCGAAAAAAAAAGTTTTGAATTTCTCATGTATGTACAGCATTCCTTTAATCTGATCAATATTCGGAATGTGGTTTAAGAATTCTTCATCATCTTTATTAAAGTAATGCGAGTAATTTTTTTTTAAAAATGGGCATTGAAACGTGGGTAATAAGATCGCATTCTCGCATTTATTAATTTATCCGGTGCCCCACCACGAGATAAAGAATTGATACAAGCATATACAGAAAAAGGAAGGATAAAAGGCTTTAAACAGGTTTTAAAAAAAAAAGTTGCTATCACATGGCTACTGTTCCATGTGTCCCATGGGAAATACAAATGTTTGCTGTCCCGTCCCATCCCATCCCATGGGACGTTTCCCATAGGATTCCCATGGGGATTCCCATGGGAATCCCATTCCCATGGACAAGCCTGATAAAATCTACAATGAAAACCACAGTGCGCTTTACTCAAGGCATATCAATTAGATCGAGTGCTCCTAGAGTCATTACCCTTCCCAAGAAGCTAAGCCGTGGGAAGCCGCTACTAGGTGAAAGTTGAGGAACAGCTTGTGGGCTGTTAAGAAGATTTGCCTTCGGTCCGAAGTCTTGAGTTTTTGCAGTAAACGGCGGAGTCATTAAAGGCGTACTTAACAGTGACAACATTTTATTGACGTCACTGTTTGGTGATGCCAGCAAAGATCTAATCGCATTGGTAAGTATTGCTGCTGCCTTCGTGGTATTTGAAGTCAGTTGCTGTGGTCTGAAGAGATCACCCAAGTTCTGTGTTCCCGGATCTGTGGCAGTACCTTGAGCAGACTGCTGTGGACGGAACAGATCGCCGAAACGTAATAGTGGGTTTGCGGCAATGCCTGGGGTAAATTGTTGTGGCGTGAAGAAATTGTCGAAGTTCGGTATTACTCGGTTTGCGAAACTGCCTGAGGAAGGTTGTTGATCAGCGAAAAGTGGCGTAACTTGGCTACTACCAATGTCTGGGGCAGATTGCTGTGGTCTAAAGAAATCGCCAACACTTGATCCAAACTGGCTCGGATTTCGAACTGGCTGCTGTACTCTGAAGGAATTATCCGGGCCGGGAAATACTTGGTTTGTGTTGGATTGCGAAGGTCTAAATGAATTATCAAACGCTGGCGCCTTTTGATTTGTGTTAAAATTTGAAAGTGGTTTCTCAGGCAAAGAAACTTCAACTTCTGAGGGATACTGCGACCGCCAGTCTCGCTGGGCATATCTCGGCTGTGAGTCATATCTCCGGTTAAACCCCCAGTCTTGTCTTCCAGGACCCACGTAGGGACGTTCTCGAAAATTCTGTTCTCCAGGCCCAACATCTATATCCAACATCTCAGCTGCCAGAGGTGAGTTCATAAAATTCCTGGACATTGGGTCCATGCCGCGACTAGCCATATTTAGAAAGTATGGGTCAATCGCTAAAAAGAAAGATAAAAGAAGGAAAGGCGGAAGTGGGGGCGGGGAGGGGCAAGAGAAGCAGTTTAAAACATTATACATCTATCTATCTATCTATCTATCTATCTATCTATCTATCTATCTATCTATCTATCTATCTATCTATCTATCTATCTATCTATCTATCTATCTATCTATCTATCTATCTATATATCTATATATCTATCTATCTATCTATCTATCTATCTGTCTGTCTGTTTATCTGTCTGTCTGTCTGTCTGTCTGTCTGTCTGTAGCCTGTCTTCCTGCAGGTCGCTTTCTTGGTGGGTCCATCCATTCATCTGCTTGTCACAGTGTCTTACTAGCTGAGTGTTTGTATATGATTCTATCTTGTTATGCATGTGTCTATGTGTATGTCTGCCTGTTTATATCTCTGTCCTCTGATCTGATAGCTCTGTCGATTACAGCGTAGGTAGAAAGAAACTGTAAGAATAAGCTATTTTGTCAAAGAACAGTTGATTGAAGTGAATATTTTGAAAACGATCTTATCTTTAAAACCATTAATTATTCAGCTTACATACCTTTCGTCGATGCAACCAGAATGAAACCAAGGGACACAGCCAGTGAATTCATGTTTTCTCACCTGCAATCTCTGCTTAAAGATAAAACAAACAGATTACGTAGATGTATTGATACGTCAGCGTTAACTGGTTGTGCCTGGGAGGGTGGGGTGTTATTTGTCTCTCTAGGGAAGTGGTTTAGCCGTCTGTCTAGCGCTTTCAAAGTCGTGGATTCGTTCCCGGACTGTGGTGTTCAGACCACGAATGCAATTTTTTTTTTCGAGGCATAACTGGAGCTACAGAGTTCGTGCTGAGTGCGATGCTCTCGGCAAGCGACCGGCCGTTCTGCTGAAAGAGACCGCACCAGATGGGCTGTAAACTCGGTGCATTGAAGGCAACCCTCTAGAATTTAATCGGTTAGTACTGTTAGTAAAAATCAACATTAACAGCTATATGTACAAACAATACATATAGATAGTTATGTTACTATTTTCAGCTAGTAGTAAATTACGAGTAATATAGTGGCTATGTCTTCCAGGTGATCCTTCTATCTGGTCAGTTTTCAAACTCAATATAATTAGAGTTTTAAAAAACCACATGACATCATTAACCATTCTCCGTATTGTTCTGCTTTCATTTCCCTAAGGATTAATTAGCCACAACTGAGAAATAGAATAGGCAAACTTTACTAAATCTTGGATACAGAAAAGAACAAATGTACCCATACGGCAAGAGCTGAACATTAAAGAAGTTTGGCTACTAACTAAAGACGATAAAACAAAGAAACTGAACATATTTTGGTCACTTGAAACGTCATGAAAGTTTGGAGAGAATAATAACGGATGGGTATATGCCAGGAAAGAGAGGACGAGGAAGGCCAAAGAGAAGATAGGTGCTGGATGTGGCAGATGATCTCCAGATGGGTGTATCGGACGCGGGACATCTTGCTTATGATCGAGAGGTTTTCAGGAAGGTTGTTATTGGAGCGAGATTCTGCAAAGGACACGCTACTGAATGAATGAAGCTTTACTAGAGCACAAACAAACGTATCAAAACAAACTAACAACAAATTTCTGTCTCACAAGGAAATGCAAGCCTTCAGCCAACTCATGTCAAGCCATGAGTCAAGTTCATGATCGGTTGCATGTGGCAGCTACATAGTTCTACTAACTAACTAACTAACTAACTAACTAACTAACTAACTAACTAACTAACTAACTAACTAACTAGCTACATAGTTCTACTGGACTAGGTAGTCAGTCTCACACTAATCCTCCTTAGTGACATCTAGCGAAATATGTGTAGGTTAGTCTTACTGTTCTTTACTTTCCCTATGGGCACCCAAACACACATACGATTATTAACAATTGGGTGTGAGCTTTAACGCGCTTCAACTTTCTCCGCGGCGTAGTCTTTTCGTCCTTGACTTGGAGACGTAAATTACCAGTAACTCACAAGTCGGGGAGAGTTCGTCTGATGGCGAGAGACATTGGCAATAAGGCAAGCTAACTCTCAAACATAACTCAGTCTAGTGCAATTTCTACTGGTATTGAGTTGAGTTGTTGAGTTGAGCTAAGAATCGACACCACTGCACTCTGGACATTCCCATATGCGCCCCGTCCCCTCGTTCAACAGCCAGCGAAGAGTCACACTACTAATCTATCTAATCGTTCCCACCGTTATCCGAATGAAAGTCCGGTCTTCCCTCTCAGTTTTGAGATTCTTCCAGAACCCCAGGCAATATAACTCTTTCTACTAATAGCAAGTGTGTGAACTACGCTCGAGTTCACGAGAGCGAACAAGGAAAAAAAACGAATAAGATTTGTTTATTTGATTTCATCGAAATGCCACAACTAATATAATATTATCGTCAAAGCAATTTTCCCGGTCCCATAAGGGAAACAAAGAATGGTCATATTGTAATCTACCATGCCGGCTCCGTAGCGCAGGTGACGCAGTTCGTAATCCCGCATACCTCGTTCGAAGCCCAACTGCAGGCGATTTGTCAGCAGACCGCTTTGCGTTGGTTTTTTAAAATTGAAAATGGCAGGAATGGAGGTTGTTCAATAAGCAAAGATAAACTAATGAACGTAAACTTGCCAATAGATCACAAACAGCCCCCCCCCCCCTCCCCCCTCCAACCAAAAAAAAAATGATGGAGTTCACTGTTACGTACTGTAAAGGATATGCAACTAACTAACCATACATGTCGCACGATGCCAATAAGGAATGTTGGAGGAGCGGGATTATACTTATCCCATTGTCTTGGGTGTTGTCCTTCCATAATTTACAGTGGGGGGGGGGGGGGGGGGAAGAGGATCGACGTAATTGCATAGGATTTTACTATTTCAGGCTAAGTCTCGTTTCACTGAACGGCCAGCCGCCTGCCGAGAACATCATAGAAAGCTCTCTGACGTCCTGGAATCTCGGGAAAAAAATTACACTCACGGCCCAAACGAGGTTGTCCGAAAAGAACCCATGATCTTCAGAGCTCGGGGCAGATGGGATGACCACGTGACGTCACCACGCTCACCCAGTCTTGGAATGCATAATATTTGTGACGGATCAAGCATAGCTACAGGCTCAGGTAGAGAACGCCGTACAGACGCTGATTCCACTGACTTGTTTCTCTTAATATCTGTTTATTAAAAGTCCTTCTCCTGGACTGAGAACGTTTGTTAAATCAACCTGACAAAGTCTAGTAATTAATTAAAGGGCCATTTCTGTACGCCTTGAGTTGTACGGGTATGTGTACTAGGTCTATGCACTGGGTATGTGTACTGGGTCTATGCACTGGGTATGTGTACTGGGTCTATGCACTGGGTATGTGTACTAGGTCCGTGTACTCGGTATGTGACACTAGCCTCATATTTAAAACAAAATAAAATAAAACATTTGCCTCTCGGCGGGTGGGTGGTCACATGGTCAATATCACGCCGCTCGTCTTTACCGTCTTCACACCTACCACCTTTACTTACCACAACATTCCCTAGCACTCATTTAAGGCTGGGTATACCTTGGAGCTCGGATTATTTCTGGGTATCCACGCTAGGCAGGGTCAAGCTGTTAACCCAGGCCAATTTAATATCCCCCCCCCCCCCCAAAAAAAAAAAAAAAAAAAAAAAAACTGGATTTACACACATGCCCACCGGGTTTGGTCAGCCAGCATGCTAGCCACTGAGCTACCACGGTGTCCAAACTGGCAAAATAAACAGTGAAGTGAGGGATCGGTTGACACACATGAGGCGTGTTGGATACATGGTGCTAACCGTATATATTTCTAGAGATCAATCGGCACCAACTGGGTGCTGTCCTCAATATTACCTTGGACCCCTTCGCTTGCCAGGACAGTTCCTGGTACCCTATTTAGGTTTGATCGTCCTGGGAACCCATGTCGATTTTCATTTTTAACCCGCCACCATTGGGATTCGAACACACGACTGCCGTGCTGGCAGACAAGCGTAAAAGCCATTGCGATACCCTAGCTCCCAAAATGGGAGCGTAATCATGAAATGGTGTCATTGAAACTGGCAAAACCGATCGGCATTACAGTTACAGTCAGGGACCCTATTACATGCCTTAGGACACATGGGGCATACGGTGCTAGACCCGTGTTTGTATAGACCAATCGGCACTCAGTGGGTGATGTGGTCAGTGTCTCACATTTACTTCCCCAGATATGTCCTGGTACCTATCTCAGGCTGGCTCAACCTGGGCGCTCAGATCATGTTGTTATTTTTATTAACGTTGAATCCTTGCCGATGGGGTCGAACGCTTGACCATCGGACCGACAGGTGAGCGTCTAGCCACTATGCTACTGCAGCTTCAGATTGCGGTACTGAACTTTAAAGTTACACCTCTACTAGTCTTGCCCGTGTTCATATTAAAAGCACACATACTAGTTTATCACACCTAGACAGTCTTGCCCGTGTTCATAGTAAACACACACATACTAGTTTACCACAGCTGGACAGTCTTGTCTGTTCATAGTTAGCGCACACATACTAGTTTACCACAACTGGACAGTCTTGCCCATGTTCATAATAAACGCACACATACTAGTTTACCACAGCTAGACAGTCTTGTCCGTGTTCATAATAAACGCACACATACTAGTTTACCACAGCTAGACAGTCTTGCCCGTGTTCATAATAAACGCACACATACTAGTTTACCACAGCTAGACAGTCTTGCCCGTGTTCATAGTTAGCGCACACATACTAGTTTACCACAGCTAGACAGTCTTGCCCGTGTTCATAGTTAGCGCACACATACTAGTTTACCACAACTGGACAGTCTTGCCCGTGTTCATAGTTAGCGCACACATACTAGTTTACCACAGCTAGACAGTCTTGTCCGTGTTCATAGTTAGCGCACACATACTAGTTTACCACAGCTAGACAGTCTTGTCCGTGTTCATAGTTAGCGCACACATACTAACTAGTTTACCACAACTAGACAGTCTTGCCCGTGTTCATAGTTAGCGCACACATACTAGTTTACCACAGCTAGACAGTCTTGCCCGTGTTCATAGTTAGCGCACACATACTAGTTTACCACAGCTAGACAGTCTTGCCCGTGTTCATATTAAAAGCACACATACTAGTTTACCACAGCTAGACAGTCTTGTCCGTGTTCATAGTTAGCGCACACATACTAACTAGTTTACCACAACTAGACAGTCTTGCCCGTGTTCATAGTTAGCGCACACATACTAGTTTACCACAGCTAGACAGTCTTGCCCGTGTTCATAGTTAGCGCACACATACTAGTTTACCACAGCTAGACAGTCTTGCCCGTGTTCATAGTTAGCGCACACATACTAGTTTACCACAGCTAGACAGTCTTGCCCGTGTTCATATTAAAAGCACACATACTAGTTTACCACAGCTAGACAGTCTTGTCCGTGTTCATAGTTAGCGCACACATACTAACTAGTTTACCACAGCTAGACAGTCTTGTCCGTGTTCATAGTTAGCGCACACATACTAACTAGTTTACCACAACTAGACAGTCTTGCCCGTGTTCATAGTTAGCGCACACATACTAGTTTACCACAACTAGACAGTCTTGCCCGTGTTCATAGTTAGCGCACACATACTAGTTTACCACAGCTAGACAGTCTTGCCCGTGTTCATATTAAAAGCACACATACTAGTTTACCACAGCTAGACAGTCTTGTCCGTGTTCATAGTTAGCGCACACATACTAACTAGTTTACCACAACTAGACAGTCTTGCCCGTGTTCATATTAAAAGCACACATACTAGTTTACCACAGCTAGACAGTCTTGCCCGTGTTCATATTAAAAGCACACATACTAGTTTACCACAGCTAGACTGTCTTGCCCGTGTTCATAGTTAGCGCACACATACTAGTTTACCACAGCTAGACAGTCTTGCTACACGCTTTTACTAGTTTTAAAATATATTAACGTTAGTTGCATGTCTTTTACAGGACGTCGCAAACAACCCTAGCATCTGTTGGCTGTTTGTGATTTACTAGGCATGTTTACATTCTTCTTCTTCTTCTTCTTCTTCTTCTTCTTCTTCTTCTTCTTCTTCTTCTTCTTCTTCTTCTTCTTCTTCTTCTTCTTCTTCTTCTTCTTCTTCTGCGTTCATCCGGAGAGTTTGTGTTGTTTACAGCAAAGCTGCGTTCTTGCGCCGTTAGGCCGACACATCCGACTTCTGCGGGAATTTGTTCACCGGGTTATCCTTCCCAGTTTTTACATTCAATAGTTTGCCATTGCTTTCTGAACTATGTATGTTCATACATTCGATATCAACGCAAGACGACCTGCTTACAAAACGTCTTCGACTAGGTATGTCGGAGACATGTGCAATAAGTTCACTGCCCCTAGTCCACAGAGCCGGCCTTACCATATGTAACGTTTCATAAACTCGATTGCACAGACATTACATTAAAAAATATTGACAATTGAAATTTAGAAGAAAAAAAAAACAATTACAATATGATCTGAACACATTGCCTAGACAAAATCAAATATGCTCTTTCATTCTATCCGTAACTTACGGTTTTGTGAATGCATTATATACAGTTTAGCAACGACAAGGAGAAGCAACGCGTACTAAGACATTGTTGATGTGGCTCACCTGAGATCCCCTGTGGGGAGACATGTGCCAGAAGTTACAGAAACAAATAGTTGTAGGGAAGTGGCTAGAGGGCGTGGCTGTACAAGCATCAAAACAATATGTTGTGTGCGGAATTTTAAACTGTGCATCCATCTTGGTAGAGAGTGTAAATTATTGAATAATGCATTTTGTATATATGTGAAAACAACTTTGTTTTGAACGTGTTTTTTTTTAAATCTATGAATTTATAATTGTTGTGTGCTAAACAATGTTTTTGTGTAGAGTATTATGTAGCCACGGCTGTATAACATTATGATTCACTGGAGCCTGGGATTTGTTGAAGACAACATAATGAAGACAGAAAACAACGTCGTTTATATGTTCTTTTTCTGCCGTCCTTGATTCCTATATGCATTTACGTTACTTAAACGTACTAAACTTATCTCTTCTTATTTATCATCAACTAGTGCCTTGCCGACTGGCGTGGGCAGTCATGCTTCTCTTCATCTTGCGATCTCCAACGGCACATACCAGTTCCTGTGTCGACTTACTGCCTTTCCATAACACCTATTTTTAATGTTTAATTTGTTTATCTTGAAAGGAAAAGTGTGTGTTTGTACAAAACATATGCCATTTAGTGTAAAGTCACTAATTTGAACAAGGTGACAAGCGACGCTACTGTCAATACATCATCATCATCAACATTTGCACTGTCAACTGACATAGGCTTCCGTGTCTCTTCACGGATCTCGGTATTTGGTGTTCTTGATCAATTCTCCTAATTTCAATTCAGAAGTAAGGTACATGAAGAGCTGAAAATGAGATACACGTTTTAGGAAAATTTGGATTGAGAAAAAGAAATGATTCAGGTGACAAATTACTTGAATTGTGCACAGAATATGAGTTAACTATAGCCAAAACACTTTTTAAACGACACCTAAGAAGACTTTTCAAATTGAAGTTCCCGGACAGTACTACTACAACACCCAGTTGGATTAGTAGTGTGACTTTTCGCTGGCTGTTGAGTGAGAGGACGGAGAACTTATGGAAATGTTCCAGAGTTCAGCTATGTAAGTTTTTAGATCAATTGAACTCAACTCAACTCAACCAGCATGAAATTTTTTGTCCAGCCTCTGAAAATTCCGAAACACAGCAAAGACATAGAGAGAAAAATATTCCAGTGTTAAACAGTGTCCGGACTAGGGACACCTGTGAAATTTAATTTTAACATTAGTCCACCCCCCTCCTGCTCACTTTGATAAAATTGGAACGGTTGGAGTTGTCAACATTATCTAAATATAGCTGTGAAATTCAACATCTGTCGTTGGATCTTGAGGCCAGCCAAGGATTGATCACCGGGAAAATGATTTCCCTTGTTTCAAATAGTTCCCAGCTCCAAGGATTGAGCTGTCAACATATCCCCCCTTTTTCATTACTGGAGATAACTGCAAGTTACTTTCCCCTTGACGCTACTAACTAATGTAAGATGTTGACAACATGCCAATGTATGAGTGACGTTATATTCGCGGCACAGTCAATTTCTATTAACATAATATATGATAATGATGAAGATTAGAAATTGCCGGGATAAATTATCTGTTGAGGTGCAGTTTACAGAATTGCCCTGACATAACCAAACGTGTTGACTAGCTCGGCTCTTGTTATTATGGTGGTGTTATGTATTATAAATTCATGATGGGACATTCATGATTATTGTTGGTAAGTTGGAGACTAGAGTTAACTTAAGACTATTATATATTAGAGATTTCTCCCCCGATGTGTCTCCACCTTGCCGTGGTGGGGGAGCTTGAGTGTCCCATTGACCCCATGTGCTTGTTGATGGATGAAAACTACATATCGGACAGCTTATGGGATAGGGGCCAGACTAAGAGAGACACAACCTGCTGCTCTGCAGGTAGACTGAGGATAGCAGTCAAAAGTTTAAATCAGGCGCACGAAGGCAGAAGTTCTTGGTCCGGACAATACTCTAAGGCTCTCTGTCGGGGGTTGGGGCTGAACGCCTCTAAGCCACAAACCCTCGGATGTGAGAGCCGGGCCGATACCCACCTACCGAAAAATAGAGGTGAGATAATGAGCACGCTACATGCCCAGTTTTGATACTTGTTCGAAGGCTCTCAGCTGGGGGATATGAGGTATTCCCGGATGAGAGGGCCTGGCCGTTTCTCGTTCATTGCTGCACGGAGGTAAGGTGCTGAGCCGGCAGCACATGTAACCTACCTCGTGAGCGAGTACTAAAAGTCAGAAAAGTGCCCCAGTCGAATGAAATGGTTACGAAAACTGTCTGTATCTAACTCATAGACAGTGTAGACATAAGTGGAAAAACGTCTCAATAACACGAAATGGAACGCACGGCTAGCGAATCCATTGCGTGGTCCGAAGTCAAAAGCAAAAGCTTACCGAGTGGATGTCGCCCGCAGTCTGACCGTTTCTGGTGTGGGCTTGAGCAACCAGTGGCAAGCGAGATGCCTAACACATGGAAGTGAGGACCTAAAGCAGCCATGAGCAGGACGTGGCAACTCCTCGGGTGAGCCACTCGGAGCAATATGTGCCGATTCTGCAATTATGGAAGCCTCCTTGGATAGTGAGGGAATGCCCATGGTCTGCCCCTGCCTTCCCTTGAGGGTTGACCATGATGTCGCTGGCCGTTATATCTTGACCAGCTGAGATGTGGGCGACATCACAACAATAAGTCTAACGTGCCTCGAAACCAGAGACGATTACATAAATGGTCACACATAGTATTATTTGGCACTCACAGAAGAAGAAGAAGGAAATATAGATTAGAAGACGCACTAGACAACATAAAATTTGAAAGCTATAATAGTTACCAACCGGGATCGAACCTGTCGCCTCCAAATGACGACGGCGCGTCGCTGCAGGAACAAGTGTACTTCGACGCACGACCAACTAGACACTATTTATTTCTCGAAACCCGAGGAAGGCTAACCTCATTAAAAAATGCCCGCCGAAGCCGGAAGTGCCGTCCTACGGGTGGCAAAATAAAAATTGGCACTACGCATTTACGTGAAATGTCTCGTCCGAATGTCTCTCGTGCTAGGAACAGCTCTGACTACCTAGTTTCCGAATGCCGCTCTTGTTCGGAACAGCTCTAACTAGGTAGTTTCCGAATATCCGTCGTGCCTGGAACATCTCTGACGGGCACAACGACAAGCACATGTCCCAACCGAAAACTCGCTGAGTGAATACCGTCTGCAGACCTGTCTGGTTTGTGCGGGAACGGCCCGGGGCAAACGAAATGCCCAATATATTGAAGTGAGGAATTAAAGCAGCCATGAGCAGGACGTGACGATTCCTTCGGTGAGCCCAGCACCAGAGCGCTATGTTCGGCTCTGCAATTATGGAAGCCACCTAGGATGGCGGAAAATGCTATGGACTGTCCCTGCCTTCCTTTGAGGGATGACCGCGAAGTCTTCGACTGTTTCAACTTGACCAGCTGGGAGGTGGACGGTACCACAAAAGTGAGTCTCCCAGGAATGCTAACCTGGTCAAAAATGCACGCAAAAGCCGGATGTGTTGACCTAAGGGATTCGATCCAAGGGTGCCTAACGTACACCGCATTCACATCTGAAAAAACAGTCCGGATGAACGCAAAGAAGAAGAAGAGATATATTAGAGATTTCATTGTGAATATCAAATGAAAATCCTCGAAGAATTAGGTGCATTTTCTTTGACTTAGGAAGTGTCTATCTTGTCAGTTCATGCCCTTTATAAGGAGTGATATTCCTGTTTATTAGTTATTCAGTCTTCCTCTGTAGATGGTGACTGGGAAAAGATCTACTTTGCTGTTTTGTAGAATATCACTCGTATTCTTTTAGGGAGATGCTTTTCTGGAGAAGATCGTACAATCTCTTTGTCTTTATGTTCATAGTAGACTCTGTTTCTTGGTATGTGTGTTCATGCATACAGAATCATTTATTAGTTCATTTATAAATATATGCATCTAATATGAGTTGGTCTATACCTTTATATGGGAGAAGATTATAAATGCCAAGAGGGAGAAATGACACCACTCTTGCTGATGCCCACCCGATTTTCTCGGCGATAGAACCTCGTAAGAACGAGAATGATTCTCCTCCATAAGGCAGGCGCGAGAGAAGACATATTCTGTCGTTATGAGGCGGAGGGACTGCATCGGATGTGAAATGATGGGGCGGATGGTGCAAGGTCTGAGTGACACACCCTTGTGTCAGAATCACGCCCCCTTCTCTCTCTCTCTCTCTCTCTCTCTCTCTCTCTCTCTCTCTCTCTCTCTCTCTCGTTTGTTGTTGTTTGGTGATTGTTTTTTTTTTTTTTTTAGCATATCCTTTACAGGACTTAGCTGTCAACATCAGCATCTTTCAGCTGTATGTTGATCTCTTGGCAAGATTACGCTCAGTAGTTTGCCATTGCTTTCTGAGCGGCCGGCTCACATACCCCGTAAGTTGCCGATGCGATTCGAACCACTGCTGATTTGAAACGTCATCACGTTACCGGCGAGAGTATACGAGATTACGGAGAAAAGTAATAACCTCTAAGCCACGAAGCCGGCATGTTTTCTTTATACCCCCTGTTTATATGAGTATGGTTATATTGTTTGCACATATTTTCTGCAGGGCAGTGTGGTTTCTTCCTAGAGCAGACATAGTCTTTGTTTGAATAAAGATGACACTTTAAAAAAAAATAAAATGAAGATGATACATTTTGATAAATGATGATGACTAACCATATGAGGGTTATATTTCTCAGGACAGGGGGAGAATATGCTTTTCCAGTGCGGGAAGAGTGATTCACCCTTAACCATCACTGGCCTCTTCATTGTCCGAACATCAATCACTGCAAGATAAACGCCACTAGGCCTCCTTGATTACCACTTCATGTTTTACCCCGTGTCAACACGTGCAGGCTAATGCACTTTCCCACCCCCTGTGTTATTGGTTATGAACATTTACATGCTCTGTGTTTAAAGGATGGACATTCGTACTCTCATACTGAAATGAACGTTAGCACCCCCTGTGTTATTGGTTATGAACATTCACAACCTATGTGTGTTAAGGACAAACAATGGACTATGTGATTTAATTAAATATGGATGGCAACACCGTTTAATTTACTCATGGACATTCACTTTGTCCCTGTCAAACCAAGAACTTTTCCCGTGAGAATTTTTAAACCCTAAACATTTCAGTGGAGCAAGAAAGATGTTGATTTTATTCCTTCATCATGATAACATCTGGATAGTTAATGAATTAATTAGATATAATTCCTGCCATGTGTAATGAGATGTTATTATTCATTTTTATTGTGGGTGTATGATTATGCCATGTTCTATAAACATATTTTTTTTTTTTACTATAAACATATTTATTTTCCTTCTTTCTCCAGGTTTGTAGAAAGCAGTAGTTGCTTATTTTCTTGTTAGTTGGTGTTTGAGTTTTTGTTTCATGTGTGTTCTCATTGATAAGATTAGTCCAGGGACATCACTACTATGGAGCTACTATGGGCTTGAAAATCACACGGACCCTCGGTTTACAAAGAGTGAGAGCCCTCTTCTCGAAGGTTCTGTAAACTTCCAGTGCTCTATTGGCCTCTCTTAGGAAACATCTCTTTATACTTAATCTATACCCCTAGACAGTCTTTTTGAGCCAGTTCATGTTTCTTATACAGTTGACTATTAAGATATGAGGTTTTGTTCCCTGCTATCTTCACCCATCATCCCTCAACCAGATAGATTATATTTTAATATAAAGAAGATGGAGATAAAGCATAACATCGGAAAACAGCTTACGAAGTCAGACTGTGATACAGATAATCAGTTATTATAAGCAGATGTGAAAGTAAAACTCGAATAGCTCACCCGAGGATCAAGGTCACTTCGTTTCGATCCCACAAACAATGCCAGATGCGTACAACGTAGAGGTGAAGAATCATTTTGGGGTCTTCATGTCTATACAGGAGGAATTGACACCTGATGAATTGGCAGTACAAGCTAGATAAAAGCAGCAAAAGATTTAATTCCGACCAAGAATACGCAACATCAGCCATGGATTACATCAGACACGTTAGAAGTAATAAAACAACGAAGGGAACTGAAACAGGAAGAAGGTGAAACCAATAACTGCAGGATGAAGTATAAATCTTTTAACTCGAGGAATAAGAAAGAGCACACGAAAGGATGAAAAATCAATATATGCATGCAATATGTTCCAGAATAGAGCACAGTCATAAGAATGGACGAGATTACGAAATTTTCAAAGAAATGAAGTTATTGCCAAGAAATGTTCAATCTCATTGAAATGTTATCTATAACAAGTTGGGAAATACCCTAACAGAATCTAGAAAAATTCTAGAACGAAGGCAAGAATACTGCAATAGAATATATGATCGAAATGACTGTGAGGATATGAATGAGACACAGGAATCAACCAATGACAATAGAGACATATCCTGAATCCCCAGTAGTTGAAATTGCATGGGCAACACAAAACCCAAAGAATAACAAATCACCAGGACGTGATGAGATACCAGCTGAACTAATTAGGGCGGGAGGAGAAGAAAGCACACAAATCTATCTCGCATTATGTAAAAAGATATGGATGTATGGTATGTGGCCAAATGATTTGAAGAGAATCATCTTCATTCCATTACCAAAAGAGGGCAACCTTTAGGCCAGGAAAAGACACCTGGTCAAATGCAGCCACTTTTGCCTTTGACGTTTATGAGGGGTTCCAGAGTAGACAAGAAACGATGGCGGCAGCGCTTGATCTCGAGGATGCGTACAATAGAGTTCGATATGATATTTTGATGACCGCACTGATGGAGAAGGGGGTCAATCCCTGGTTGGTGAACTGGATAGCAGCCGTCCTGCACTCTCGTCGGGTTGCTCTCCGACTGGGTGCTTGGACCTCAGAGCCACATATTTTAACCCCGGGACTGCCACAAGGATCTGCAGTCTCACCGGTGCTCTTTAATGAGTATACGAGCAAGATTGCAAACCTAGAAGCACCAGGGGTTGACAGCCCAGGAGCTACAGGCGACAGTAGACAAAGTGATTGACTGGTGCACTGAAATGAGTGCTGTCATCCACCCGGAAAAGGCGGCTGTTTTGTGGTGCTCTCTGGACAACCGGATTGTGAGAGCGGATGTCCCAAGCTCGCGATAGATGGTAGAAATGTCAGCAGAGAGAACAAACTGAAGTATCTGGGAATCACATTTGACAGGAGCCTATCCTTCAAGGACCATGTGGAGACGGATGTGACAAGATCTCAAAAGGGACTCAGTGCACTTAAAACTATGGCTGCAATGGACACAGAGCAGAGAATGCTTTTCACACTATATCAGCACTTGATCCTCTCAGTAATTGATTATGGATTAGGTCTGCTCACTGTCTCAGAGAGTCAGCTGGTGAAGTTAGAGCGCATACAGAACGAAGCTATGCAGGTCATTCTGGGATGCACTAGAGACACCCCAGTAGTGTGTATGCGTTACATCCTTGGTCTGCCGAGTATTTCTGGTAGGCTCAAGGTGATGCAGGCGAAGGCATACCTCAGAGTAGCTGCAGACACAGACCACTCACTGCATGAGGCGCTGGACGCAGTTAAGGGTCAGCGACTAATAAGAGGGAAATCATGGATGGATCAGGCAGAGGATACGATCAGACAGGTGTGCCCCTTGGAGAACATTAGGCGTGGAGAGGAGTGGGTCAGAGTGCCAGCGGAGCAGTCAGAATTGTGCAGAGTTATAATCACATTAAACCGGGAGTGCAGGGAGTGGCCAGCAGGGGCCACGGAGGTGGAAATCCAGCAACTAATTCAGGACAATGCTCACGCGGGTGATGTGATTATCTTCACAGATGGTTCGGTGTCAAGAGGTGAGAAAAGTGGCTGGGGGTTCATAGCCAAAGCCAATGGTCGACGTTTGGGGCAGGAGAGCCGGGCATATGATACCACAACATCCAGCTTAAGAATGGAGGTGGAGGCGGTCACTGCGGCTCTCCGCTGGATGGAGAATACGACACACACACACACACACACACACACACACACACACACACACACACACACACACACACATCGTGATTGTAACTGACTTAGAAAGCATGCTGACTAGGGTGAGGACAGGCATCGCCTGGATCTTTTCTCCGGGACATACCGGTGTGCTGGGAAATGAAAAGACAGACAGATTGGCTGGCTGGCTCTGCAGAACTTGGTGGAGTATTGATACATGACAAGGCAGATGTGGTTGCGGCCTTGTGGGAGCACGTGCACACCTCGGAGGAGCCAATGGATTACCATGGTCTGGCAAGAATGAGACAGCGAGGAATCACGAGGGGATCTGGCCGACGCTCAACGCTCAGAGGAAAGGCTAGACGAACAAATAATCAGATTGCTACTGGTTCTATTAGTGTTGGAACTCTTCGCTGGCTGCTTAGGATGGGGACGCAGCGCTTATGGGAATGCCCCGAATGCTGTGATGTCGATTCCTAAATAAATAAATCAATCAATCAATCAAGAGGGCAGCAGCCTGAAATTATGCATACACTATAGGACTTTTTCCCGATCAGGTATGCAAGTAAAACTTTACTAAATATCAGAATGGGAAGACTTCAAATGGAGGAAAAGATTAACGTGTTCAAGCTGAATTTAGACAAGGATGAAAAACAAGAGATCACATACTCAATATGCGTTTAATAATAGAGAAGTGTAGAGAAATTAATGTAAACGTATCGTCAATGCGCCGCCTATGCTCTGACGTTACCATGACATCTAATGCAACACACACACAAGCACACGCATCTTTCCCTCCCCAGATGCATCCGGTTGTCAACACAGATCCGATGCCCCAGAAACATATATATATATATATATATATATATATATATATATATATATATATATATATATATATATATATATATATATATATATATATATATATACTACATGAAGCATTATATTTGGAAACAATAAAGATAAATGTAATTGGTAATTTTTTTAAGAATTTCATTGTTGAAATTTTATTGTTTTCATTCAACGATACTGACTTATTACATAAGGTACTTTTAATTTTCTGAAATACAGCTGTTGTTTGCATAGGGACAGATAATTATCTCTAGTAGGCTGGAGATTTTCCTAGTCAGCAGAAAACCGGTTGTGGTGTGATGAAAGGAACTGTTAGTGTTAAGTGGTATGAAACGTTGAAAGTCGGTTAGATGATGAGGTAGATGGTATTCAAGTGGTCAGAAAGGCGTTCGTGGTTTTAAGAAAAGGTTGATTTCATAACACATACTGCTGGTTGGTTGGAGACCTGACGCTATTGCGGATGTGAAATGACAACGTGAGATATTTTTTCCCTTTTGGTTAAGAGATTTTCCTGCTTTTTATAAGTTTGTTTGGGATAGTTTAAAGTTTGGTCGACATATTCCTGTATTTGGCCAAGGTTCTTACCCTTTGGTTAACACATTTTCCTACTTTTTTTATCAGTTTGGCTGCGATATGTTTAAGTTTGGTTGAAATGTGGCCAACATTTTTCACATTTGGTTAACAAAGTTTCCTATTTTTTATAAGTTTGGTTGAAATTTGACCAAACTTTTCACATTTGGTTATCAAAGTTTCTCACTTTTCATAAGTTTGAGATTTTTATAAATTTGGTTGAAAATTAGCTAAGATTTTTCACTTTGGTTAACAAAGTGTCCTACTTTCCATAAGTGTGGTTGAAATTTGGCCAAACATTTCACATTAGGTTAACAAAGTTTCCTATTTTTTTTATGAGTGTGGTTGAACTTTTTCCAAACTTTTCACATTTTGTTAAGAAATTTTCCTTCTTTGCATAAGTGTGGCTGGGATTTTTGTAAGTTTGGCTGAAATTTAGCTAAGATTCTTCACTTTGGTTAACAAAATTTCCTAATTTTTGTAAGTTTGGTTGAAATTTGGCCAAACTTTTCACATTTTGTTTAACAAATTTTCCTACTTTTTGCAGAGTTTCCCACTTTTCGTAAGTTTGGCTGGCATGTTTACAAGTTTGGTTGAAATTGTGCTAAGATTTTTCACTTTGGTTAACAAAGTTTCCTACTTTTCATAAGTTTGGTTGAGATATTTCAGACTTTGGTCAACAGTTTTCCTACTTTGTGCTATAATGCTGGTGTCCTTAAATTACACTCGTTGTCCGTTCCAAACAATTACAACAGATTACGAGAACCGCAATTCAATGTCAATAAAATGTCGGCAGCAAACAATGATAATCCACGTCATACTTTCCTTTAATATTGTTGATTAGTCAGACATGTTTATAATAAATAATTATATGACGGTTCCCATACGGCTGGGAATATGATAAGTAAATAATGATTGCAACATACCGTTTCGTCTGACAAATCCCATCTCCTCACTTTGATAATTAACAGATAAATACCTGATCGTGGTCAATCATTACCCGCCGATATTTCAGTTCTTTTGACTGACGTACTATTCCTGTGACCTTTTGCCTACAATTTGATCGGCCAGTGGTGACGCCAAATATTCTCTTCATATCCTCTGCGCCATGCAGTCATTCTTGGCCGTCCTTCATAATCTCAATTGTACCGTTGTTCTTCATCTTGAGTAACCATCCTGTGTGATGCTATACCGCCATTTCAGTTGAATCTTCTCAATATCGTGATGTTGTCCTCTGTTCGCCTTCCTCCATTCTTGTTATTAAACGCTTCTCTCTAAACTATAGTAACCTAAAGTAGTCCCCGTGACGCCATCTAGTAACTATGTATTCTTACACTGTACGGTGACTTACTTTATTTGTCTGGCACTATTTACTTCTCATCTCATCACATCTCATCATGTTCCTCTTGTACCTTGCGATTTCGAGGTGAATTATAAACTTCGTGAGAGTGCCCGATTATGGGCTTCATATATCGATATTCCCATGGACTCTGCTATTCCCTCCGTCCAACGTTTACGTGGTTGGCCTCTTCCTCTGTTTCCATCTGGTCTGTACATCATTGCTTGTTGTGGTATGCTGTTGACTGGTAACCTACTTGCATGGCCAAATAATTTGACTTGCTGCTTTCTAATAAAATCTAGTGCTGCTTTAACCCCCACTTTAGTCCTGATTTCTTCATTTCTGATCTTATCTCTTCTTGATACGTTGAGTATTCTTCTCAGGAACCTCATTTCTGTTGTTGTGATTTTTCTTTTCTCTTTTTCTGTCATTGTCCAGGTTTGGCATTGGTTGCATAGAGTTGGTAGGAAGATTGTGTTGTAAAGTGCTTTCTTAGTAGTTACTGATACATGTTTGTTCTTTAGTATTGGTGCCATTTGTCCAATGAGTTGATTTGCCTTATTGCACCTATTTTCGATCTCGTCTTCTGATCTGCCATTTGATGATATTATACTTCCTAGGTACTTGAAACTCTTCACTTGTTTCAAGGGATGTTCGTTTAGGTGAATTGTTGTTGTTTGTTCTTCTTTAGTTATAGTCATTACCTCTGTTTTGCTTGTGCTAATTTTCATGTTATGTTCCCTACACATTTCGTTTAGACTATTCATGTGGTCTTGTAATTCAGCTTCTGATTTTGCTATTAGTGCTTGGTCGTCCGCAAACAGGAGTTCTCTAATGGTTAGATTTGCAGATGGTTCTTCTTCTGTGTTCTCGTCATGCTGGTATTCTTGCTATCTCTGCTTGGCTGGTTTCTTTACATATGTTGTCTATATATGTTATGAACAAGAGAGGGGACAGGACACAACCTTGTCGTACTCCAGATCTTATGGTGAAGGGTTCTGAGTGTCCTCCAGTTGCTCTCACTATGCATTCACTGTTGTTGTATAAACTTCTACATAGGTTTGTTAGATGTGTACTCACTCCATATTGTTTAAGGATTTGCCACAATTTGTTTCTATCTACTCTATCGAATACCTTTTCTTGGTCTACAAAGGCTAAGTAGAGTATCTCATTGAATTCGATTGATTTTTCTAGAAGTTGTCTAAGAGCAAAAATTGCATCTGTGCATCCTTTGTTTTTCCTAAATCCAAGTTGTGTTTCGCTTAGCTGGGGTTCTAAAGTAGATCTTAATCTTTTTTCAAGAATGTTGCAAAATATTTTCCCAGTATGACTCAACAGTGAAATGCCTCTGTATTGTGTGCAGTCTCTTTTGCTGCCTTTGTTTTTCCAAATTGGAATAATTATGGCATTTCCCCAATCTCGTGTTATCTGTTGTTCTACCCAAACATGATTGAATAGTCTATGTAGCCAGGCTGTTCCTACTTCTCTTGCTGCTTTAGTTAGTTCATTTGCTATTTCATCCTGTCCTGGTGATTTGTTCAATGGGGCTAATCTGATGGCTTCTATAATTTCTTCTTTTAGTATGTCTGGTTCTAGTTCTTCGGTGACATCTGTATAGGTCTCTTGAATTCCTGTGACATTTGACGGGATGTTGAGAAGTTGTTCGAAATACCTCTTATTAGGATTTGTTTTTGTTCACTTATTGGTTCTCCATTTTCGCTGTTAATTATTTCAGTTGTAGAAGTTTCTAGTTGCATTCTTGTAGTTTTTATTTAGGGTTTCTCCATAATCTTCCCAGTCTTTTTGTTTTTCCCTCTTTACTATTCTATTCACATGTCTTCTCGCTATTCTATATTCTATGCGATCACATTCCTGTTTGCTCTTCAACCACTTTTTATATTTTTCCTTTTTTTCTTTTACCGCTTTCTTTACTTCTGCGTTCCACCAACTTGTTATTTTCTTTATCCGGGTTTTGCGTTTTTTCGTGGTTCCACATGTTATTTTTGCAGTATTTAAAATGCTTGATTTGAACATCTCTCATTCTTCTTACTATTTACTTATCCAATCTAAATATTGACTCTTGCCTCAACCGCTACGTGGCACTTTGGTTAAACCGTTTCCTTAGTTTTGTTGAAATATTTATTGAATGTGTCATCAATATGTATCATTCTCTCACCACATGACAACTATATACACCGTAAACACTAAAAATTCAACAACGAAGCCGTAATTATAATCTATATACCTGTTTATTTACAGTATTTCAGTACATTTTACAAGAATAAAAAAGCATAATGTCATTATATACAATATACAAATATTGATGCAATATGAGCTGGTATACATAGTATCATCACAACATTTTATTTTCACATACAGAGCTATACAAATTGTATGTTGTTTCTGGATTTCTTCACACTATTGTCTGAGAAGGTTGGTTTTTCCGGCTGGTAGCCTGGTATGTATCTGTCACTTGGCGTGTAGTCATAAGACTGGTCTCCTGCTTGGTGGGCTGACATCTGAGTATTGTAGACAACCGGGGCATCAATCATCTGAGTGTCGGGCACATCAAAAAGCTGGCTATTGGGCTCATCACACATCTGGTTGCTGGGGTCATAACATATCTGACTGTATCTGGGTTGAAAACTGGCGGTATAGTATGCGTCTACTTGGTGACCTTGCTTAGTACCCTGTTTGACTTGAACACTGTCATGAGTGTTATGGACTTGATTACTTCGGTTGGTGTTTTGTTGCACATCACATATGTGGTTATTGGGCTCATCACACATCTGGTTGCTGGGGACATCACACATCTGAATGTAGCTGGGTTGACTTGAGCACTCCCTTGCGTGTTCTGGACTTGATTGCTTCGGTTAGTGTCCTGTTTGTCATGAGCACTGACTTGATTGTTTTGGTTACTGACTTGCTTGCCTCTGTTAGTGGCTTGTATGACTTCGTTACTGACTTGATTAACTTGATTGAGTCTGTCAAAGTCAGGATCTCGCGCTGCATAGCGATCATCTGTTCATATTCTTGACGAGTAAGTGTCATGCCCATCTTAGTAGTAAACTTCTTGTCGGATTCACCGAAGAATCTAAGGATGTGTAATGTGCTCGTTCCTCTGTAGGATGAGACACACACGGCCTTGTCACCAGCACCCACTGGTCTGATAGTCTCACCACTACGAGTCATGTAGACCCAGTTAACAGGCACAGTCTTGAGGTCTGTAGTCATCTTCGGATCACAACGCTTGATTGTTACCAGCCTCGGGTTTATATACTACTTTTTTGAGCCACGAGTAAAATCGGTTTCAGCTAGTTTCTTAGGTCAATCGGCTCAGATTACGGTGACGCGGCTGTCCGTATGGCGCGACTAAGCGCTCTACTACCCACTCGTTGACCCATTGTATGTTTGAGCTGGGTTGGGGAATGCGGGACATGCTCACCCTATGACCTCTCACCATGCTGAAATAGATAGCGTAGAGGGCACAGTGTTACTTGCGCTATAGTCACTATGAGCTACAGTCGGTGAAGCAGAATAACAACGATATACATATACAATCTCCTCACACCCACTGTAGTTTTCTTCGTATTGAGAAGTGGTCAGCTATTGTAGATACGACTGTAAGTATATTACAACCATCTTGTTTTTATGTAGGTGTTTTAATACTCGTCCACTAGTGTGGACTGACAAAAGGTTAAGGTTGTCGGTGACGATGTTCGCTCGACGTTGGGTGGGGATGATTATGGAGTATCCTGTTGGCGTTTATAGTCGAGGATGCACTCCTCAATTCTACTGAGGCTTGATATGATTATTTCCTCTTTGGTGAAGTTCTATTGTAGTATATACTGCAATCGAACTGTTAGTAGGTCTGCAAAACTACCACCATCACCATTATCACAAGAATGAATGAATGGATTCTGGCTTCTTGTTTGGGTGGGACATTAAGACATGCCATGCAATACCTGTATGGTTCCGCTCTTAGTATGATCCACAGTTCCCTAATTAGTTTTTCGTGGGCATCTGTATCTGTAACACAGATGAAAAAGGTACTATAACATTGTTATAGAAATACATATTATAAATAATAGCTATGTATCTAATATAACAGAGTAGCCTGTTATATGGGGTTTAGTTAGGTGGCACGGCGTGCAAAGGGAAGGAAATAAATAGTTGATGCACGCGTGAGCACCGTAGTTAGATAGTTAGGAACGCTCACGTGCTGACGTAGAGATAAACAAGGGGTTAGTTACGACTCAGCCGTCAAGCCAGCAGGATCTATTTACTTTTGTAGTCGCCTATGCATTTTGATATCACCGAAGATTCTCCCAATAAACTGAATTTTATAGTCATCGTTGGCTTGACTTCCTATATACCGTTGCTTTTGAGTCTTGCCGCTCTGTTAACCTACCATGCACTCTCTGTTAAACTGTCCATATATTACTATCGATAATGGGTATGTAGATCCCGCAAGACACTTTCACCTTTCCCTACGACTACACACTACTACCTATATATTACGGTACCACCATAACGATGTGTTCAAAAGTTCTAATCCCAGCTGTATTCCATGTCGTCCTAGCCTACCATAATATATGAAGAAATGTCTAGTCTCTTCAGTTATATTCGTCTAGCACCATATATCCCTTTATTATACTAGTATTGTTAGGTTAGCTGTATGCCTACTTGGAGAAACACAACGTAAATGTGAAAGATTTATCAAAAAGCCAACTTACCTTTAGCAACTTGCCACATGGTGATCACGTTGCTGCTCACAGAGAATTGTACTTCTATACAGCGAATGCTGGTAGTTTTATGCACGATATCTGCTGACGTAGAATAATGTCTCAGCAGTATAGTGCCTGGCCATGTCTAACCTTGATACACTTACGTGTTAAGGTCTTGGTGTATCACCGTGACATAGTAGCTTGTGGAATTGTTCATCCCGAGTTAGGTCCATTGATTCGACAATCAACAGTGATTTTGTAGTATCCCTCTTAACCACGTGTCTTGGGTGTATTTATATGGATGCGACCGTAAGCAGCGACATATTTGATCGGATATGATCATTACCCACGTGTTATCGGATTCAGCGCCATCTTTGACTCGTTTTAGCTAAGTGTTTCATTTGTAACCCATTAGACAGTGACCGGATGCAGCTCAATCTTTGACTCGTTTTAGCCACGTGTTTTTGTTGTATCCCACTAGACACGTGACCGGATGCAGCGCCATCTTTGAATGGCTTTAGCCACGTGTTTCGGTTGTATCATTAGGTGCTATTGACAGATACAAAATGAGTGCTCGGAACTCTCATGTCTGGGACATTGCCGGTACTAAGGACACTGCTTTCTGAACTTAGCAGTCGGCATAAAGTCACCATACAGTGGCTATCGTCCCACTGTGGAGTACCCGGAAACGCCAGCGCTGATCGATTGGCTAGGGAAGGAGCAAAAGAATAACAGCACACGCACTCACAAGCACACACACACACACACACACACGCGCACACACACACACAAACACACATTCAAACACAAACGTTTTTTTAAAAACAGATTTTTTTCCATTAGACAAAGGGAAGAAACCGCAAAAATCCAGTCGATATGTTATTCACGAGTTGCATCCCTTGGTAAATTGCCATGCCCGGGGCTTGCCTCGCATGAATATTCCGGGGCTTGTCTCGCATGATATGTCCGGGGCTTGCCTCACATGATTTCGTTTTATCGTCACAGTTGTGTAGTGCTTCTGGGAATGACCTAAAGTACCTTGCTAATGTCTGAGTGGTATTCTGCAATAGTACGCTAATTTTTATAGCGAAAGACATGTCCAGGGCTTGATTCGCATGACATGCCTGGGATTTGCCTCCCATGATTTCGTTTTATCGTCACAGTTGTGTAGTGCTCCTTGCATTGACCTAAAGTACCTAGCTAATGTATGAGCGGTATTCTGCGTTAGTACGCTTATTTTTAGAGCGGAAGACATGCTCGGGCCTTGCCTCGCATGATGCATTTTTTAACGATTTTGTCAGATTACCGCAACCTAAAACAGATCTGTCAACATCCACGCATACCGACAGGTTTTGCCTTTCGAGATGTACAATTTCTGACATAAATTGTAGTTTTGTGTTAAAATTTACCCAACTTGTTCATGTGATTACATCATTGGCACCCAAGCAAAGTTCATTAGACTATTTGTTTCCACTTTCAGCGACGTGTTCAGTCGATTAAGCCCCATTTAAATCCGCCATATTCAAAATTTCACTATCGTGCGTTAATCGGTCACTGCGAAATTTCTCTAAGAGCAGAAGGCCAGCCCCGGGCTTGCCGGTATCAAGGGACACAATTATTTCCAATTAGGCAAAGGGAAATAACTCGCGTTATTTAAAAAAAACAACTTCATGATTATTACAAACAATTCAATAATTATGTTAATTCAATTGAATGTATAATTTTGAGGCTGGTTTTTAATGTTATTTTCTGTAGAATTAATCACTATCTATATGGTATTAAGTGTTTATTAATTGTGGCAATCTACCAATATATAGAATTAATAGCCGTAATCTGTCTTCAGTCTTTTTCCTAATGTTGTAACAGCGTTATGTCTCATTCGCTCGAATCTTTTCGGTATATTTTGGCTCAGATCAAAGTCTAGTATTGCCAACTACTGCCTTTGATCTAGACAAAGACACCATTGAATATCATTATTCCCATTTAGGTGTGAATTTTGGTGGCTCCCCTCTCGGGGGTGGTGGGAGCCAAGGCTAATATCCGGGGTAGATGCCAATTTCCTCGATCCCCTCTCAACGGCCGACCCCGTACACACACACCCACACACACAGACACACACTGGGACTCGAGCCCATATGCCCTGTGCATATTTGGTCTACTTATCCATATGAGTATTCCACATGCCCGGGGCTTGCTTCGCTGTCTTCGGTGTGGTCCGGGGGCGGTCGAGCCGGATCGGGGGAGGGGCGTGGGACCCTGGGGGCGGAGGAACCTGGGATACATTGCCACCCATGAACCGGAAGTTATCAACCGTAGGTGACAACATAAGTACCCCAAAACAGTCTGCCAAATTTCAAAAATGAGGTCTGTTCTAGATCCGGTTTCTGATGTCACCGATCTGGATCCATACTCTTCATATAGTAAAATATGACGTCATCACGATAGATTGGATCCATAAAATCTAATCCAATACATCCTACCTTACTATATATATATATATATATATATATATATAATATATATATATATATATATATATATATATATATATATATATATATATATATATATATATAAGGGACATTCATTTGAAATCCGTCACAGCATGATGAAACCATGAGTCATTAAACGAGTCAAGACCCATCTCACACCAACGATCAGATCAAGGAGTTGCTGACAAGGGAGAACAAGAAACTCAAAATCACCAGTGCCGAGAGGATCATCGGAAATGACAAGCGTAACCTCCACAGTCGTCATAGCAACATCGGAGGATCGATTGATCCCTCCATTCATCAGATTGGACAAGAGAGACCAAATTCCAGAGCATAACATACCGAGAGTGCTGCTTTGCTCTAAGTGCCAGAAGTTTTGGCACACCAGCGCCACCTGCAAGAGTGAGGTTGAAGTCTGCAGATATTGCTCTGGACCTCATCCATACAGTCAGTGCCAGCATGCAAAGATCGACAAGGACTTCAGGAGGCCTAACACTAACAGAAAATGCGCCAACTGTCTCGGCAACCACGGCGCCAGGTACCTCAGCTGCCCCTGCCACCAAGACAGCAAGGAAGCTATGAAGATCACATTCAAAACTAGCCTGCCTTATAAAGAGGCTAGGAGGCAGTACGAGGCCACCAATCGACTCACAAAAAGCGACAAAGCGCAACTAGAAGGCCAACAGAAGGACCTACGATCAAAGTTCAACAGCATGGAGGAAGAAAAAGAAAAGACGCAAGAGACTCAGATAGCAGCCGCTCAGTGCATCCTGGACGAAACGAAGCAAGTTCAGCAGAATATTGAGCAGGATGTCGCTCGAATAGCTGCTATAAAGGCTGAGACAGAAGAAAGGCTACCAAGCAAGGAAGAAGAAAAAGATAAGACGCAGGAAACACAGATAACGGCCGTTCAGTGCATCCTGGGCGAAATGAAGCAAGTTCAGCAGAAGATAGAGCAGGATGTCGCTCGAATGGCTGCTATAAGGGCTGAGAATGCAGAACAGCTATTAAAAATACAAGATATGAACGAAAGGACATCAGATACTCTACCAGAGATATTAGCACTGCTCAGTACCCAGACAGCCACACTCGAACCAGATGATGCAAGAACGCAGACAGAAGAAGAAGCAACAGAGGAAGGACGATATCGCTCACCACCAAGATCCGACTGGCGAACACCGAGAAGATTCGAAGGCAACCCACGACGGGGTACTAGGAGGAACACCAGGAGAGATGACAACTGGTAAAGCTCCCTGAAGGAAACAGCACCATAAGACAGGGTGGGGCCACAATTGCTCCGGGCCTCAAAAAGTGCGCGACTCTGTCCAGACATGAAAAACCTCATCAAGAAAGTAACGAGCGCAATAAATCCATCAGAAGCCGGGAAGCTGACAACAAGCAGCCCAAAGTACGAAAGACAAACTACAAGCTACACCATAAACACCCCTACATAGCCAAGTCGAAAACTCGAAGGCTGAAAGGGGGTACTCGTACCAAAAAATTTGAAATCCGTTCGTGCCGCACCGCGTACGTTGAACATGATCATGTCATAGTCATGTGATAAGTACTGACCAATGAATAAAACAGCAAGTGCTTATCGTCCCATGATGCATAGGTTCTGTTTCTGACAGTTGAGAAAATGGCCGGGTTGTTCCAAAATCCGTCCAAAGAAGCTCAAAGAGCGGTAATTCAGATTCTTTCATTTGAAGGATGTCGACTAGTGGACATTCATCAAAGAATGCAGACAGCGTACCGTAACAAATGTGTGTCGAAGACAACAGTGACAGACTTGGCACGAATGTTTCGGAAAGGACGTCAGTTCACGACAGATCTTCGACGGCCGGGTCAAGCGCATATTGTTGCAGCAGAAAAAAACCATCGCCAAAATTTATGCAGCAGTACAGATGCGTCTTTCCCGTATATTCTCGTGAATAACGTAACCTGCGCGAGAATCGGTAGGACTGTGACGTCCTGTAAGGGATATGAAAAAAAAAACTACAGATGAACTGTTGTCGATGCATACGTTTGCTAGTGAAAGAATTTGATGTGTCAATTGGGACAATTCAAAAAGTCGTTCGTAAGAAACTGCAATATCGGAAGGTGTGTTCACAGTGGGTACCACAGATGTTGACCGACCACCAACAAGAGGAACGCATGGGATGGTGTTTGAACCACTTGCTGCGTTACAGAGTGGAGGGTGATGCATTTCTCTTCCTCATAGTGGCAGATGAAGAATCATGGTGTCACCACTTTGAGCCTAGCAGCAAAAGAGAGAGAGATGAGAGAGAGAGAGAGAGATGATGAGAGGAGACGTACGAGACTCGAGGAGAGAGGAGAAGAGAGAGAGAGCTGAGAGAGAGAGAGAGAGAGAGAGAGAGAGTAGGAGAGAGCATGCAAGGAAGCATGCTGGATCACCAAAAACCAAAAAATTAAAGTTACAGGTTTCCGCTGGTAAGGTTATTCTGAGAGCATTTTTTAACCATGAAGGGCTATTGTTGGCCGACTTTAAAGAACCTGGTGTCAACATCAACTCTACCCACTACTTGCAAACACTAGACAAGCTGCAAACAGCCATCAAGAATAAACGACCTGGCATGTTTTCTCGCGGTGTGATTTTGTTGCACGATAATGCTCCTCCGCATGTCGCAAAGATTGTGCAGGAAGCATTAACCAGGAAGAAGTGGGAAATTATGCAACATCCAGCCTATAGTCCTGATTTGTCACCATTTTCATTTGTTCGGACCTCTAAAAAAGCTCTCAAGAGGCAAAGATTTCACTCAAATGCAGACGTAATGAACGCTGTAAACACTTGGTTCAGTGAGCAACCACAATCCCTTTTTGCGTACGGCATTCGCCGCCTACCAAAGCAATGGGATGCTTGCCTGAATGCCTACGGCGACTTCTTCTGACAAACCCATAGTGCATAATTCATTCAAAATGAATTCTTTGTTTAATTCTTATTATCAGAAATGAAGAAATCAGGACTAAAGTGGGGGTTATAGCAGCACTAGCTAGGTTCTAGCAGCACTAGATTTTATTAGAAAGCAGCAAGTCAAATGGCTTGGACATGCAAGTAGGTTATATTTCTTCATAACACAAGGCCTGGGCTGAATTTAGAGACCATGTGTTGCCCATGCAGCATGATGCCTCACTCGGCCTAGCTTTTATCCTCCCAATTGCGCTCCTCCGCCCGAAGCCGTTGGCACAATGTGGGGTGTCGGGTTTGGTAAGCGTCGGCCAACATTCGGTGTTA